>CM035159.1:61821812-61973489 GCA_020205615.1 Panax quinquefolius
ATAAACCGTAAGTTAAATTTTGTGGTAATGAATTCAAGTATGGTCATGTGTTATATGTGAAAATCTAGCATGTATGTATGTTAATATGTATGTATAGGTGTATGTTAGAGTTCGACTGAAGTCAGGAAGTGTAGAAGCTCAAGCTTAGTGCAGCGAAGGGACAAGAATCGCTGGTGATCCCTAAGTTTAGACCAAAGCAATTCAAGGCCAGATCCTAAGCTTCTAGACCAAAGTAGCAATTGCGCTTATCCTGCAGTCTTTCCAAGATGAGCTATTTTTGGTTCTGAAAGTTAAGGCATGCTTATAAGATTACTTTACTTTGTAATCTGTGACCAATATGTCATGTAATATGTTGAGAAGCATGCTATGTGATTACTTGATTCTTTTAAGTGTAGACTCGTATTAGTTTACACATGCTAATTGAAAGACCGACTTGTTAATGTTAGGTCGTTTCAACGCAAATTAATTAAAGCTAGAATTATATTGTAGCTGAGCAAACAGGCAAGTATCTAAACCTTACGCACTACCTTTATTTTGTGCAAACAAGTATATGTTTATGCAAGTTCCTTGAACCCTACTTTTGTTAAGCAAGTTTCCCTAAACTTACTCTATATTATATTGAGCAAGTATCCAAATTTATTGTGTTGCAAGTTTCCTAACTTACACAACTTTGAGTTTGTGAAAGTTTTCCTATCCTTCTCATATTACCATGACTAGGATATTGTTGAATTCAAAGTTTATTCATTTAAGCTTGAAATCATATTTCCAAGCATGCTATTAAGTGGTTTAATTACTTTACAGTTATTCCACATCGATATCCTTGAAATTCGCACTTAGTGCACTTGAGTTCGTACAGTCTTGGACTTGCACATCATTTAAAGTTCAATAATTCTTAAACTGTGTTAAATAGATTCTGAACCATTGTTCGATCAGACAAGCATATGAAGTTTTAAAAGTTATCCAAACCAATTGATGGTGAGGATTATTAGACTAAAAGAACACCACATTCTGTGATAGGGGAGTTCAGGTATCTAATAAAGATACAATGAATAGATTTAAATGTTATGCATATACATAGAGTACGTGAGGCTGATCCCCTCAAGTACTTATTCTGTAGCCAGTAACCAAAGGGTCAATTTGCCATTGATTCCATTGGAGTGTTATAGTTCGAAGTCTATTTGACTAGCAGTTATTCTAAAAGTAATCATTATCTTTGCTTATGATATTCATATTGTTGAATCCTTCAGATATTATACTGTTGAACCCTTTGCCAGACATTTTTTTCATTCATCATGATATATCCTTATTGTTGTACTTAAACTTGTTGAGCAAACTTGTTGCTCATCCTTGCTATATCATGAATATATTGCAGCTAAGCCCGAGACCTCGGGAAAGGATAAGGGTAAAGGGAAGATGTAGGGTTATTACGAGAAGCAGAATTTATCTTATGCTTAGTTTAAATTACGATTATGTAATGTGAACCCTAATATTTATTTTAGGGTATGATTGTAAGATGATATTAAGGTTATCGTATCTTGGGACTAATAACACCTTTTGAATGAATGACGTACGTTTATTATATTCCGCATTTTAGTTATCGTATGTTGTTTAGTGGTGGATGTTAGTTTATAAACGTTAGGAATGTGAAACCTAGGTTATAACCTTAGTAGAAAACTCAAGTAGAGTATGTAAGTGATGGGTTGAGGAAATCCATCGAGTTTTATTGTGATACTGAAGTTGTTTATTTAAATCAAGAATGATTGATAGACGTCTTAAACTTCTTAATGCTAACATGAATAGCATATCATATAAAGCCTAATAAGTTTCTTCCTTTCCTCAGATCATGCCGCCTAGGAGAGTTCAGTGGAATCAGAGGGAGGAAGGATCCGTTAATAATGGTGGATGAGCAAATATTGATCCAATGCAGAACTTCGTTAACTCACATAAGCGAGGCAATGCAAAACCGACCCGCCAGTTGATAGGGAAGCCGAGACAACTTGGCTAGCTTTAAGGACTTTAAATTGGTAGGGAATGGCCAAATTAGGGGACCTTGGATCCAATGAAGCCGAGACATGGATAGAAGAAATGGAGAAGGTGTTTGAAGTCGCATACGTGGGTAGGAAGCACGTAAGACGAGTTTTGCCACATTCATGATGAAGGAGTGCTAAGCTAACTATTGGTGGAAAGCCGATAAGGGTAGAAAGCAAACGAAGGAGTTATTCCTTGGGAGAGATTTAAGGAGCTATTCCTCGAGAATTACTTCTCGGAGAATACACAACAGGATATGGAATTTATGTTTCTGGAACTGAAACAAGGTAGTATGTCTGTCGCAGAGTACGCGGCGAGATTTAACGAGTTAGCCCGATTCACTCCGCATCAGGTTGACACAGAGGCTAGAAAAGCAAGAAGGTTCGAATTAGGACTGAAACCATGGGTGCAGAAGGCAGTGGTTGTGTTAAAGATCAAGACTTACTCTGATCTTTTGGAAAGGGCTAGCATTGCCGAAGAAGGCAATGAAGTCATCGCTCGATTCAAACAAGAAAAGAAGACCAGTCAAGAAGGTCAGAAAGGGGGAAGCAGTGGAGGCAGCAACCCCAATAAGCGTAAATGGATAGAGAGCCAATCCTCTGGAGGTAATAAGTCCGGGGGAGAAGCTAAGAAAAGTGTGAAGTGCAACAACTGTGGGAGGAATCACTCGGGGGAGTGCATGAAAGGAAAGAGTGTTTGTTATCGTTGTGGACAATCGGGGCACATGGCTCCTCAGTGTCCGAATAAGCAGAAGGGAGGATGTTTCTCGTGTGGAGCCACGGACCATCAAATTAAGGATTGCCCGAAGAAAAAGGGCGATGCAGCTAGCGACAACTGCAACAACAATGGGTTGAACATTGGAGGGCCAGCCAGTCAAGCTAACAGACTAACGGCACGAACGTTCAACATGACCGTACAGGATGTTGTGGAGTCTAAGGACGTAGTGTCAAGTATTATTCCGATCAATGATATAGATGCATACGTGTTATTTGATTCGGGTGCTACCTGTTCTTTTGTTTCTGAAGAATTCGCTAAACGGTTAGAATTACCCTATGAGAAATTAGAACATCCTATGAACGTAGAAGTAGCGAACAAGGAAATTATTCCCGTAGAATACATTCATAGGAATTGTTATAACTAATTGCGAGGATTTAAGCTCAAAGTGGATTTGATACCGATTCGTTTGGGGGAGTTCGATGTAATCCTTGGAATGGATTGGTTATCGGTTCACGGAGCAGTTATAGACTGTAAGAAGAAGTGTGTACACCTTAAGACTCCGAATAAGTCGAAGGTGGTATTTTATGGTAGTAAATCGTCGAGATAATCTCATTATCTGACGATGGTGCAAGCGCAAAGATTGCTTAGGAAGGGTTGTATAGGTTATTTGGCTCACGTGGTTGATACTCGATAAGTTGAGGGTGAACTAAGTCAGATACCTATTGTAAGGGATTTCGTTGATGTCTTCCCAGATGAGATTCTGGGATTGCCACCGGATAGAGAGATTGTGTTTGTCATTGATTTGGCACCAGGGACAGCACCGGTTTACAAAGCGTCGTATCGTATGGCACCGGTAGAGATGAAAGAACTGATGGCTCAATTATAAGAGTTGTTAGATAAGGGATACATTCGACCGAGCGTATCACCGTGGGGAGCACCAGTCTTATTCGTAAAGAAAAAAGATGGGTCGCTAAGACTTTATATCGACTACCGAGAGTTGAACAAGGTCACCATTAAGAACAAGTACCCTTTGCCCAGGATAGACGATCTGTTTGATCAGTTGAAGGGGGCAAAGTACTTTTCGAAGATAGACATAAGGACCGGTTATCACCAACTGAAAGTGAGGCCGGAGGATATTCCAAATATTGCATTCAGAACTCGATATGAACACTTTGAGTTTCTAGTAATGTCATTTAGTTTGACGAACGTGCCAGTAGCCTTTATGGATTTAATGAACAGTGTGTTCAAGCAGTATTTGGATAAGTTTGTTGTCGTATTCATTGATGACATTCTAGTATATTCAGAGACTGAGGAAGAACACGCCGAGCATCTTCGGATAATGTTGGAGACATTAAAGAGGGAGAAGTATGCAAAATTCTCTAAGTGTGAGTTTTGGTTGCAAAGAGTGCAGTTTTTAGGACACGTTATCGACAAGAATGGTGTTTTGGTAGATCCTGCGAACGTAGAAGCCGTTATCAATTGGGAACAGCCGAAGACGCCAAAAGAAATTAGGAGTTTCTTAGGATTGGCGGGATACTATCGAAGATTCATTCGGGATTTTTTGAAGTTAGCATCACCGTTGACCAATCTTACGAGAAAGATAGTTAAGTTCAATTGGACGGAGAAGTGTGAAGAAAGTTTCCTAGACTTGAAGAAGAGGCTTAGTCAAGCACCTGTGTTGGCATTACCGGACAACACGGGAGGGTTTGTAGTGTATAGTGATGCGTCACACAAGGGTCTTGGCTGTGTACTGAGGCAACACGGCAGGGTCATTGCGTATGCCTCACGTCAGCTAAAAGATTATGAGAAGGATATCCGACTCATGATCTGGAGTTAGCAGTGGTAGTTTTTGCCTTGAAGATTTGGAGGCATTATTTGTATGGCGAGAAGTGTGAGATATATACGGACCATAAGAGTCTGAAGTATATCTTCATGCAGAAAGAATTAAACATGAGGCAGTGCCGATGGTTAGAATTGATCAAAGATTATGATTGTGAGATTCTGTACCATCCAGGCAAAGCAAATGTAGTGGCAGATGCCTTGAGCAGAAAAGGCAGAGAGAAGTTATTGAAATTGACCATTCAAGATGAATTGGTGAAAGATTTCGAACGAATAGACTTGGAGATTAAGTATCCGATGGAGACCAATATACAATTATTTACAGTGACAGCGAGTCCGACTCTATTAGATAAGGTTAAAGAAGCACAAGAAAAGGATGAAGATTGTATTAACATCAAGAAGCGATTGACTGAAGGTGATGAATTGACATTTAAGATTGATAACACTGGACTACTAAGATTTGAAGGACGAATTTGGGTACCGTTAATACCAGAACTGAGAGAAGAGATTTTGCAAGAAGCGCATAGTACGAGATATTCGATACACCCAGGAAGCACAAAGATGTACCAAGATTTGCGTCACCATTTCTGGTGGCCAAACATGAAGAGAGAGGTTGCAGAATGCGTGAGTAGATGCCTAACTTGTCAAAGAGTCAAGGCAGAGCACCAACGACCAAGAGGGTTATTACAACCATTAGAAATTCCAGAGTGGAAATGGGAGCACATCACAATGGACTTTGTGGTGGGACTTCCGGCAACGCAGAAAGGGCACAATGCCATTTGGGTAATTGTAGATCATCTTACTAAGTCAGCTCACTTTCTGCCGATTAAGATTAATTATAGTTTGGACCAGTTAGCCAAATTATATGTTAAGGAAATTATCTCAAGACATGGGGTGCCGGTATCTATTGTATCAAATAGAGATCCGCAATTCACGTCAAACTTCTGGAAGAGTTTTCAAGAAATAATGGGGACACAACTACGAATGAGTACCGCATATCATCCGCAGACCAATGGGCTAAGTGAAAGAACGATTCAGACACTTGAAGACATGCTCCGAGCTTGTGTGATGCACTTCAAGGGTAGTTGGGAGGATCACCTTCCATTAGTAGAGTTTGCGTATAACAATAGTTATCACGCTAGTATTGGAATGCCACCGTACGAAGCACTGTATGGGAGGAAATGTAGAACGCCCTTATGCTGGGAAAAAGTTGGAGAATGTCGACTGTTGGGACCAGAATTGGTACAACAGACGGTAGAAATGGTCAAGGTGATAAGAGCACGATTAGTAGCAGCTCAAGATCGCCAGAAGAAGTATGCGGACTTGCATCGCAAGAAGAGAGATTTTGAAGTAGGAAGCTTTGCTTTTCTAAAAGTATTTCCATGGAAAAGGAAGATTAGTTTTGGGAAGAAGGGAAAGTTGAGCCCTAGGTTCATAGGATCGTTCGAGATTTTGAGGCGAGTTGGTGAAGTGGCGTATGAGGTAGCATTACCTCCTGAACTTGAGCACATTCACAATGTGTTTCATGTGTCAGTATTGCGGCCGAATAAACCGGACTATAAGCACGTTATCTCCTATGAACCAATTCAAGTCGAGAAAGACTTATCGTACGAGGAAGTTCCTGTCCAGATACTAGATAGGAAGGAACAGAAGTTAAGGAATAAGATTATTCATTCCGTTAAGATTCTCTGGAGGAATCACGAACTAGAAGAAGCTACGTGGGAGCTAGAAGAGAAAATGAGAGTGAATTATCTGTTTTTTATTTGAGTAACCTTATTTTTACAATTCCAAGGACGGAATTTTTATAAAGGGGGAGGGATGTAACGTAACGAATTTTTAAACTCCTTATTAATTAAATATGTAATTTAATTTTAATGAGTTAGTTTTGCGAGTATATTTAAACCTTAAGTGGTTATGTGAATTTACGAGAGCATTAAAGGGAGTCACTAATAGTTTATTTAAATTGGTGGACTAACTCTAAGAATTTAATATCAAGGAATTGATAAGATTTTATAATTAAATATTCAATTTATTTGAATATAGTAGCAAGAGTTTATTTATATTGATTAATTGCAACTATGAGTAATTAATTGATAGTGTGTTATTTAATAATTATTATTTGATAAATAATAATTAATGTGTAATAGATTATGATTATATGTTTACTTGATTTATTGGTGCAAAAGCATGCAATATAGTAATCCTTTATTATATGGTAGTTAATTGTATATTTTATATTATGCATAGTGGCACATTAGTATGTCTATATATTATATATATATAGACTATATAGTAAGAGTTATTTGCATTCATGTGAGTTGCATAATAACAGTCATGGTAATTGAAAATGTACATGAATTATATGTATGTGCACTACTTGTTACCTTGTAATTTGGAGGTACATTGTATGCTCTTTAAATCTTTATAACCTATGTTATAATAAATAAATTGTGTAGTAGTAGTAACACATTTATGTTGCATTATGGGAATTATAGTGCCCAAACCAAGCCTTAGTTAATCAAGTATGGTGAGATTTCTTCCTTGTCCCAAAATGTGTGTCTCATTAGTACATGAACAGTGGACAAAAGCTAGTTTATGTGACTTGCATTTGGCTAAATATAGGTAATGATTTCTAGGCCAATGGCTGATGGGTGGGTTGCTCAACCACTCTTTAATAACCATTGTTTTTCTCCATTACACCTTGTACTCAACCTTAGTGCAATGGGATAATCTAGTCCATGTCCCATCTATAAATACAAGCTCCAAATTTAGTTTGTGTTGTTTGTTAAGTCTGATATTGGAGGTTTTATGTTGCTGAGCAATTGTAAGAGTATACTCAGTGTGTGAGGGGTTCATTTCAAGCCTAACAAGGTATAAATTCTAATTGTGTTCTTAGTTGGGTTTTGTCAAATTCTTAAGAATTACTTGAAATTCCTTGTTAATCAAAGTGAATTAGCATGCTATAATGTGTTTAGGAAGTAGCCTTACATGTTTGAACGCTTAAATGTTAATATGAAGCATGTTTAATTCAAAGAGAATGGTTGATGGTTGATGCTCTGCAAAAACAGAGCAAGTTACTATCTCTCGATGAGAAGCACTGGCAATTGCTGCCTTATTTTGTATTAAAGTGTCAGCTGCAATGCTTTCCATAACCCGAACTTCGTTTTTTTTCTCGTGTACGCAGGTTGCGCATTCAGTGATCTGCCTGAAGCCCGATGTTTTCTGTTTTGATCTATTTCATGCTAACTTGTTAGTACATGGTCGAGCAAGCTTGTAAACTATTTTAACATGCACACGTAGGTACATGCATGTAGTATGAACAAGTATAACAATAATGGACACAATACTTGTGGTCTTAAAAGGAGATTTGTGCTTTCAAAAGTGAACTTTGTCACGAATACATCATGTGAACATTCTGACTTTATGAACATGATAATATGGTTTATATTGACATGAAACGTAGAACTAAAGTAATTAAAAACATTAGCATACGTGATTGAAAATTGGACTAGTTCAAAGATAAGAAACTTAAGACTTTTAAAAGTGAACTTGACCAAGACTTTGTCTTATAAGATCTGACCATTTGAGCATGCATATGTGACTTTAATATGTGTTATAAATGCATGAGAGTTACATGTTAAGATGCCTTGTATATGTTAAGTTGACTTAGTGTTAGATTCAAAGGATGTTAGAATAAGGGAGCTAAAGTCATCAAGTAATAAGCATAGTATGTTATGATCATTCAAACATGTGTATTAGGATTAATTATGCTTATAGACATATTGACATGATCATAGTTTGATTAATGTATGGTTTTCACTTATGCACACATAGTCATAAAGAAAAGGAAATTTCTAGAACATAAACTATATGTAGTAAAGTATACATGTGTTGTCTATATACGAGCATGACTACTAAGTATTGTATTGCCAAGATTGTATTAAGCATGATGATTACATGACCTTTTATGTTTTAATGACATATAAACCGTAAGTTAAACCTGTGGTAATGAATTCAAGTATGGTCGTGTGTTATATGTGAAACTCTAGTAGGTATGTATGTTAATATGTATGTATAGGTGTATGTTAGAGTTCGACTGAAGTCAAGAAGTGAAGAAGCTCAACATTAGTGCGGCTAAGGGACAAGACAGCATTTTCTTGAAGATCCTTAGACTGTGCACTGCAATTTTATGTTATCCTACTGATCTTGCCAAGATGAGCTATTTTTGGTTCTGATAGTTAAGGCATGCTTATATGATTACTTTACTTTGTAATGTGTGACCAATATGTCATGTAATATGTTGAGAAGCATGCTATGTGATGACTTGATTCTTTTAAGTGTAGACTCGTATTAGTTTACACATGCTAATTGAAAGACCGACTTGTTAATATTAGGTCATTTCAACGCAAGTTAATTAAAGCTAGAATTATATTGTAGCTGAGCAAACAGGCAAGTATCTAAACCTTACGTACTACCTTTGTTTTGTGCAAACGGGTATATGTTTATGAAAGTTTCTTAAACCCTACTTTTGTTAAGCAAGTTTCCCTAAACTTACTCTATATTATATTGAGCAAGTATCCAAATTTATTGTGTTGCAAGTTTCCTAACTTACACAACTTTGAGTTTGTGAAAGTTTTTTTATCATTCTCATATTGCCATGAGTAAGATATTGTTGAATTGAAAGTTTATTCATTTAATCTTGAAATCTTATTTCCAAGCATGCTATTAAGTGGTTTAATTACTTTACAGTTATTCCACATCGATATCATTGACATTCGCACTTAGTGAACTTGAGTTCGTACAGTCTTGGACTTGTACATCATTTAAAGTTCAATAATTCTTGAAGTGTGTTAAATAGTGTCTGAACCTTTGTTCAGTCAGACAAGCATATGAAGTTTTAAAAGTTATCCAAACCAATTGATGGAGAGGATTCTTAGACTGAAAGAACACCCCTTTCTATGATAGGGGAGTGCAGGTATCTAATAAAGATACAATGAACAGATTTAAATGTTATGCATATACATAGAGTACGTGAAATTTGATCCCTCAAGTACTTATTCTCGTAGCCGATAACAAAGGGTCAATTAGCTATTGATTCCATTGGAGTGTTATAGTTCAAGTCTATTTGACTAGAGTTATTCTAAAAGCAATCATTATCTTTGCTTATGATATTCATATTGTTGAATCCTTCAGATATTATACTGTTGAACCCTTTGCCAGACATTTTTTTCATTCATCATGATATATCCTTATTGTTATACTTAAACTTGTTGAGCAAACTTGTTGCTCATCCTTGCTATATCATGAATATATTGCAGCTAAGCCCGAGACCTCGGGAAAAGACAAGGGTAAAGGGAAGATTTAGGGTTATTACAAGAAGCAAAATTTATCTTACGCTTAGTTTAAATTACGATTATGTAATGTGAACCCTAATATTTATTTTAGGGTATGATTGTAAGATGATATTAAGGTTATCGTATCTTGGGACTAGTAACACCTTTTGAATGAACGACGTACATTTATTATATTCTGCATTTTAGTTATCGTATGTTGTTTAGAGGTGGATGTTAGTATTTTATCATAATGACCGGACCGGGGTTAGAGGACCCGGATTCGGGGGCGTCACAGAACTAAATCGTAAATTCGTGCCCATAGCTTTTTGCAAACTACCCCAAAATCTTGAAGTGAATCTTGGGTCTCGATCAGAAACTATGGATACTGGTGTTGGTTGATTTCACAATCAATGAATACGTGCAAGTATACACAGTCAACAAGTAATAAAGTGAAAGTAGAGTATCGTTCCCACGAGGAATTATTTAATAAAAATTACCAAATACTAACTCTTAACCAAATCAATTTTATTTAAACAATTGTAAATTGTGATTTTTCTAATTAAGAAAACTAAATTAACAATTAAAAGAAATTATTCTAAAATAAATCAAATAAACAAAACTAAGATTTGAATGAATTCAGATAAATAAGGATTAAGACTTTAATATCCCCAATTATGTACTCTAAATCAATTATCCAATTATGCCAATATTTATGCCTCTTGAATTGTTAATGAGGAATTCTCAAATGCCAAAAGTCCTTTCCAAGTGATCAATTGCCTTCTATTTAATCCAGATTAATCTTGCTATATTCTATGCAAAACAATTGAATTAAACTCTTTTCAATCCCAATTCCTTATGTGTTACATGCGGTGAACAGATATTTCCATTCAATTCACAAACCTAATTATTCACTTGGCGAATAATTAAGTCACATGATATCATGCCCAGTTCTAACCCTAGAATTCCTCTTTCAATTCCTTCTAGAGTAACAAGGTAATTACTGATCAAATAATTAATCAATAAGCATAAGGCAAGATAAACAACTCACTTTGACACAAATAATTGGAATAAATCAAATAACTAATTTATAGCCATAAAAGGTTCAATTGATATCTTAATAAAAGAGTTAGTTCATAATTAATGAATTAAAACCAAGAATCCACAACTGAATAGACATTAAAAGATAAAAGTATGATAAGAGAAGAGAATAGAATCTGTTGTCAGCAAATCTAATACTCCCCTCTTGCTCTTGCTCTTGATCTCCAGTGTTCTTCAATTTACTTCAATCTCCAATGGCTAATTAAGAACTAGGACTTATATTCTAATCTAATGAAGTGTTTTATCTAAGCTAATCTATGTAATCTCTCTTTATTTTATGCCTTACATCATGTATTTATAGGTTACAAGTCCAATTTTTAGCTTAGGAACAAACCCAATCCAATTTGGAGTCAAAAAGGTGTCAAAATTCGCCCAAAAATGCGTCCAGGCCCAACCAACCTCTTCCCAAATACTTGAGTGCTGGGCACGACGCTCAAACATTGCTCCTGAAGCGCCTTTTGGCGGCCCCATTTTCTGACATTTTCTACTCCGACGTCCTTTGGAAAAATGGCCATAACATCTTCGTCCGAATTCCAATTTCGATGATTCAAGATGTTCCGGAAAGAGGAGATGTAGATCTACAACATTCATTCTTTAAGTTTTTTGAAATAAGGTCCGAAGCAATACTCAAATTTGCTCTGAAGTGACTGTTGTGTAAATGGCAAGCCGAAAACGCGAATCTAACCACCCCAAACGTCGATCCAAGTAAATTTTGTCCCAATTCCTACAAAACAACATAAAACATACATCAATAGACACAAACACTTAAAAACTATTCTAAAAGACTTGAGAACAACAATAAATTAAGCCCGAATGTATCCAATTCATGGGTATAAAACTCACTCGTCAAATACCCCCAAACTTAAACATTTGTTTGTCCTCAAGCAAAAACACAAAAGAACTTAAAATAAACAACCTAACTCAACTAAATGAATGCATATGCATGATCTACTTTCTAATATACCTACGAACCTAGTAATAAATCAGTATGATATATAGCTACAGGCCTCAAAGATACCATTGGTACTCAAACAATATATCCAATCAAGTCAAAATCCATAAATCTAACCAATTAGTCAATCCAAACCTGTCATCACCCATGTTGTGCGTGTGTGCTTGTTAACCATTCTAACCAACCACAATTCAAGATAATCACATAACAAACTTCTTAAAGGAAAATTTGGGCCCAATTCAATTACTTTTGTGAACATGACAACTCCAGTTAAAACTAAGCAATTACCAAGTCTTAAGGTAAATACAGGATTTATTTATACTCTTATTCAATCACGAGGGCATTTTTGCTCTTTCTCGTGTTTTATTCATTTTTTTTCTCATGGCTATGCAATGTCTTATTCCCTTAGGATTTTCAGTGCTACCTTAACGAGCTTTCGACCAACGACTCCCAAGCCATTAAGACCTTAGGGCGCTAGGTGTAAAGACAATCCCCTCGGGCTTACTTACTCAAGGAACAAAGGCCACAAAACTAGACAAGCATGCCACGGTGTTTATTCTCTTTTTTTTGGATTTCTTTCTCTCTTTTTTTTCTTTTCATCATTCCTTTTTTTCTTTTTTTTTCTTTTTGTAATATATATATCCCATAGATTCTCCCAAACTCAAGCTTTTACGTCATTCCAACCTTTACCGCCAGTTCACTAATTTCCTTAAATTTTAACAAAGATTTTCCCTCATAAACAAATTATGAAACCCTTGAACCAAATGGATTAAAACAGTTAAACTTTAAGTGCTAACCGGTTACATAAGTTTCAGACTGGCTCAGATTATCATAATGATTAAAATTAGAACTCATCATCAATTATCAACACTCTTCAAGTTAACATTTAATACCAATCTTATCATAGACCGAGCTAAGACCACACCAACCGATCACACAGATTCATGCAAAAATAAAAAAAATGCAATTATACTACATGAACACATACTAGTGCAACACATATATGAATATGCAAATAACTACCATGTATTATATGCAACCCAAAAAAAAACAATGCTAACACATAAAAAAATGAACTACTATGCAGATAACTAACTATATGCAATACGACACTAAAATGCCCCCAAACTTAAACTAGACATTGTCCTCAATGGCTGAAATATAAAAAATTAAAGTAGAGGACTTCCCTGAAAATATAGCAATCTTCCTCCTTGTCCGCTACGTTTGGAGAATATGCTAGGCACATGGAACAAATTGTGCACCACACTTGAATTTGACTTGAATAACCTGTAAACCATGATAGAAACATATTTATTAAATTCTAAATAAATGAAAATTCAAAACTACTAATATAAAACCTAATAAAAAATAAAAATTATACTTGGGTTGCCTCCCAATAAGCGCTTGTTTTATAGTCTCAGCCTGACTTCTTCAATTCTCTATCCAATTCCCCTTCGAAAATTGAGGAATCCTCCATCCATTAGTAGTAATGTCTCTTTTGGGAGGTTCCCATTAGTAAAAACCCTTGAATTGAAGTCACCTAGCATGCTCTTTGGAGATAGGTTCCCTATTAAGAACATCCAACAACTAGGTGTTTTCTCCATTATGTCTATGATCAGATTGGGGCATTGAAGCTTAATAAACATAATGAAATCTTCCTCTATCTTCTCCTTTTCATCCCACCATGACTCCACAACTGTACTAGCTCTTCAGTCACAAAGAGCTTTGCCGATGACATGACTGCCAATTGGGCATGGTTTTGTAAAACTGCCAGGATTATTGAACTTTGGTGGAGGAGGCACATGGGATACTAATGAAATTGGTTCATCTTCTTTGAATCTTATAGTTAAATCTTCGTCGATCTCATTTTCTTGATTCCCAATTGTTTCCTTTCTTTCAACATCTTGTGGCTCATCTAGTTGCAGATTTTGTTCGGGCTCTCCATTAGTCTCGGAATCCATGTCATAGGGCCAAGTGTATTGAGGACGGTTGTTCAACGCATGTGCTATCTACCCCAATTGATTTTCCAGATTCTTGATCGACGCACCTAGGCTTTGCATATTCAGCTCTATTTGATTAAATTTTTTTTCATTTTCCTCTTTCTTTTATTCAGAAGTTGTAATAAATCTCTCCAAGGCTTCTTCAAAACTTAATTTCTGATCTGGTTTTTGTGTCTGATTTTGAAATTCGGATGTATTTTGTTGTCTCGACGCTTGAGCTTGATTGTTACTTCATGAAAAATCCGTGTGATACCCCCAATCCTGATGATAGTTGTTGGGATAGACATAATTGTTGGGGTAATCACCACTATACTGTACCGGCTCGAAACTGATGGTGCATTGATGACTCATATGATTTCCAACACAATAATCACAAGTAACCGCCATACTTTGATGACGTTGAGCTTCAATAACTTCTACCATCCTCGAAAGTGTCTCAATCTGTGTTGACAATGCAGAAAGTGCCGCAAGCCTGTCAATCTCCGCTCCCCTTGGCTGAGTCATTCTTGCCATCCTTCGACTCTATTGGGCTACGATAACCTCCAACGTCTTCGAAGTTGCCTCAATTTGTATTGGCTCTGTAGAAGATGTATTAGGTCCATCAATCCCTGTTTCCCTTGGTTGAGCCATGAACGTGTATGGCCATTGATACTCAAAGTCATCCATGGTACCTAAAAATAAAGAAATATAGGAAGAAAAATAAAAATAAAAATGTTTACATTAAGACTAATTTGATTGAAATTAATATTGGTAAAAAAATTATTAAATTAATTCCCCGACAACAGCGCCAAAAACTTGTTGGTTGATTTCGCAATTAATGAATACGTGCAAGTATACACGGTCAACAAGTAATAAAGTGAAAGTAGAGTATCGTTCCCACGAGGAATTATTTAATAAAAATTACCAAATACTAACTCTTAACCAAATGAATTTTATTTAAACAACTGTAAATTGTGATTTTTCTAATTAAGAAAACTAAATTAACAATTAAAAGAAATTATTCTAAAATAAATCAAATAAACAAAACTAAGATTTGAATGAATTCAGATAAATAAGGATTAAGACTTCAATATCCCCAACTATGAACTCTAAATCAATTATCCAATTATCCCAATATTTATACCTACTGAATTGTTAACAGGAGTTCTCAAATGCCAAAAGTCCTTTTCCAAGTGATCAATTGCCTTCTATTTAATCCAGATTAATCTTGTTATATTCCTATGCAAAACAATTTAATTAAACTCTTTTCAATCCCAATTCCTTATGTGTTACATGTGGTGAACAGATATTTCCATTCAATTCATAAACCTAATTATTCACTTTGCAAATAACTAAGTCACATGATATCATGCCCAGTTCTAACCCTAGAATTCCTCTTTCAATTCCTTCTAGAGTAACAAGGTAATTACTGATCAGATAATTAATCAATAAGCATAAGGCAAGATAAACAACTCACTTTGACACAAATAATTGGAATAACTCAAATAACTAATTTATAGCCATAAAAGGTTCGATTGATATCTTAATAAAAGAGTTAGTTCATAATTAATGAAATAAAACCAAGAATCCACAACTGAATAGACATTAAAAGATAAAAGTATGATAAGAGAAGAGAATAGAATCTGTTGTCAGCAAATCTAATGCTCCCCTCTTGTTCTTGCTCTTGATCTCCAATGTTCTTCAATTTGCTTCAATCTCCAATGGCTAATTAAGAACTAGGGATTATATTCTAATCTAATGAAGTGTTTTATCTAAGCTAATCTATGTAATCTCTCTTTATTTTATGCCTTACATCATGTATTTATAGGTTACAAGTCCAATTTTTAGCTTAGGAACAAACCCAATCCAATTTGGAGTCAAAAAGGTGTCAAAATTCGCCCAAAAATGCGTCCAGGCCCAACCAACCTCTTCCTCAGTGCCCTAGTGCTGGGCACAACGCTCAAACACTGCTCCCCAGCGCCCCAGCACTGGGCATAGGCCTAAAATGGGCGCCCCGGCGCTGGCCCCATTTTCTGACATTTTCTATTCCGACATCCTTTGGGAAAATGACCATAACTTCTTCGTCCAAACTCCAATTTTGATGATTCAAGATGTTCCGGAAAGAGGAGACGTAGATCTACAACTTTAATTCTTTAAGTGTTTCGAAATAAGGTCTGGAGAAATACTCAAATTGGCTCTGAAGTGACTGTTGTGTAAATGGCAAACCGAAAACGCGAATCTAACCACCCCAAACGTCGATCCAAGTAACTTTTGTCCCAATTCCTACAAAACAACATAAAACATACATGAATAGACACAAACACTTAAAAAATATTCTAAAAGACTTGAGAACAACAATAAATTAAGCCCGAATGTATCCAATTCATGGGTATAAAACTCACTCATCAACTGGCATACCATGAAATCTTACAATCTCATTTATGTACATACGAGCAAGACATTCAAGTGTATAAGTTTCTTGTATAGGTAAGAAATGAGCAGACTTGGTCAATCTATCAACAATGACCCAAATTGCATCTATACCCTGAGAAACCTTGGGAAGACCAGTAACGAAATCCATGGTAATGTGCTCCCACTTCCATTCTGGAATTTCTGCCTTTACTCGTTGAGACATTAGACACCTTGAGATAAACAGTGCTATCTCTCTCGTCATATTGCCCCACTAAAATGTATGCCGAAGATCATGATACATTTTAGTACTCCTAGGATGGATTGCAAATGGTGTGTTATGCGCCTCCATCATGATTTTATATTTTAAATTTGGATCGTTAGGAACACAAAGTCTGGAGTTGACTCTAAGTATTCCTTCTTCATCAATTCTTGCTTCCGGCATAGCACCTTCTTGCACTTTCTTCCTCATACTTATCAGCTCCAGGTCTGTAGCTTGAGCAGCTTTAACTTTATCGATTAAAGTCGTTCTACTCGTATATTTGCCATCAACATGTGGGTCCCTGGAGTCTTTATCTCTATCTCCGTCCTTTGCAAGTCATACAAAATTGGCCTTTGCGTTGACAATATCGCACTTTCATTCAAGATATGATCTTCTACTTAATCGTCCACTACGCGTTCGCTTTTTCGAGGATGGTATTGGATGGTATGATCATAATCTTTCAACGATTCAAGCTAATGTCTATGTCGCATGTTGAGTTCCTTTTGAGTGAAGAAATATTTGAGGCTTTTATGATCCATAAAGATCTCCACTTTCTCCCCATACAAGTAATGCCTCCAAATCTTTAGTGCAAAAAAATGATCACGCTAACTCTAGATCATGAGTAGGATAATTCCTCTCATATTCTTTGAGTTGTCGTGAGGCATAAAGCTATGACTTTCCCATGTTGCATGAGAACACAACCTAAACCTTTGCCCAAAGCATCATTGTAGATGACAAATCCCTCGAGAGCAGGATGGTATTATCGAGCAGTTCAAATGAGTCTCCTCTTGAGTTCTTGAAAACTCTTCTCACATTCCTCACTCCAACCGAATTTTTATCTTTCCGAGTCAGCTGAGTTAATGGAGTAGCGATTCGAGAAAATCATTCCACGAATCTCCGATAATAACCAGTTAAGCCGAGAAAGCTACGTACTTCGGTCACTAATTTGGGTTGCTCCCAGCTTTGAATAGCTTCAATCTTTGCTGGGTCAACAGATATTCCATGACTTGATACTACGTGCCCAAGGAATGCTACTTCCTCAAGCCAAAACTCGCATTTCTTCAACTTGACATAAAGCTTATATTCACAAAGCTTTTGGAGTATCAGCCTCAAGTGTTGCTCATGATCTTCACGACTTTTGGAATAAATAAGGATGTCATCAATAAAGACGACCACAAAGTAATTCAAATATTCCTTGAATACTCGGTTCATCATATCCAAGAAGGCAGCAGGAGCATTAGTCAATCCAAAAGACATGACTAGGAATTCATAATACACGTACCGAGTTTTGAAAGCCATCTTTGGAATGTCATCAGTTCTAATCTTCAATTGGTGATATCCGGAACGAAGATCAATCTTTGAAAAGAATTTGGCTCCTTGTAACTGGTCAAACAGGTCATCAATACGTGGCAATGGGTACTTATTTTTTATGGTGACATGGTTCAACTCTCGATAATCAATACAAATTCGCATACTCCCATCTTTCTTTTTCACGAATAGAACAGGAGCACCCCAAGGAGAAGTACTAGGACGAATGAAACCAATGTCTAACAATTCCTACAGTTGGGTCTTTAACTCCTGAAGTTCAATAAGAGCCATTCGATATGGGTCTTTGGAAATAGGTTTTGTACCAGGTTCAAGGTCGATTCAAAATTCAATTTCACGCTCTGGGGGTAGGCCAGGAAGTTCTTCAGGGAATACGTCAGGAAATTCATTAACAATAGAAATATCATTCAAAACTGACGTATTTTTATTTAGATTCGTGACATGAGCTAAGAAAGCTTGACATCCGTTTTTCAATAAACAAATAGCTTTATGGCTTGAGATGATAGTGATTGATTTTAATGGTTTGGTTGCTTAAATTCGCATAATAGGTTGGTTAGGAATATGAAAGCTAATAACCTTACGAAAGCAATTAATTTTTGCATGATGAGTAGTTAACCAATCAATCTCTAGAATTACGTCAAATGCAAGTATTTGCAATGAAATAAGATCAACAGATAATGTGAGGGTACCGATTTGAACTAAACAAGACTTATAAACAATGGATGTAATGAATGTTTCTCCCAATGGAGTTTCAACAGATAAGTCAAAGTCCAATTTCTCCGGAGTCAAATTTAAACGTTGAGCGCAAGTAGGAGAAATAAAAGAATGGGTAGAACCGGTATCAAATAAGGTATATACTTCGCTAGAGTTTATGATAAGCTTACCTGTGATGACCTTGTTTGGGTTCCTTACTTTTTGGGAGGTCATGACAAACGCTCTCCCTTGAACTACCGATTTTATCTTGTCTGGGACGGCCTTTGATGCCTGCATCCCAACTGGACTTGTCATCGGTGCACGACAAAATCTGGCCAGGTGACCTTCTCTTCTATAATTGTAATATGCTTTGGAGGGCATCGCGCAATTTGGACTGATGTGTCCCTCCCCTCCACATTTGAAGCATATGATAGGTGGTCGTTCTCCTTCCTTAATGACAAGTGATGATGCTGACGTCTTTCCATCATTGTTGAATCTCCTCTTCTTGAAATGTCCATTCTTATTGTTTTGGCCATGATTACCACCGAAGTGGTTACCATTTCTGGCATGTTGATTCCCTCCATGCTTATTGTCACCGCTTCGATGACTGTTATCACTGGTATTATCATTTTATCGGCTGCTCTCTTTTGGTTGGGTTGACTCATTATCGCGCTCCAATAACTAAGCCATATTAACAACATCTGAATACAAACACAGTTTATGAGAGATAAGATATTGACGTATCTCGGGTTTCAAACCTCTTAGAAACATTCACGTCATTCTCTCCTCATTATCAACCAAATGGGACACAAACTGGGATAGCTCGGCAAACTTGGCTTCGTACTATGACACGGTCATGTTATTTTGCTCCAGTTTAATGAACTCTACCCCTTTCATGTGACTAATACTTTCAGGAAAGTACTTGTCGTTGAACAGTTTTTGAAACTTCTCCCAAGACATCTTGAAGCGGCGCAGTTGAGTACGCTACTGATTTCCACCAATAATGCATACGCAGCAACATGAAGGTGGCAAAGGAACCTTTTGCTCTCGGAGCAACCCAAGATATCAAATATCTTGTTGATCTGTTTTATCCACGTCTCGCTGTTAGGTTTGTAATATTCATGAACGCAATCAAATTGCATAAAAGTGCTAAGCGTGTAAAAATTAGAGTTTAAAAATTTTACAAACCATATACCCGGATCACCCTTTATGCATAATTATTAATTAAACGAAAAGATAAAGAATAAAATCATACCCTTGAAGATCGAGCTTCCTCGTACAAGTTCACCTCCAAATCCTTTTCGCTCAATCTTGAATCCACCGGTTTGGTTCCTTCCTTCGATCAACGTTAGCCACCCAAATGTTTGGCCTCTAGAGGTGATCCACCAAGGAAGAAGAAAATTCAAGAAGTAGGGTGGTTGGCTAAACCCTAGTTTTTCTATCTCTATGTAAAAGGTGTACTCTCCCAACAATTGGAATTATTATGTTGAAAAAATCAACAACCCCTTCCCACCCATAATAAGACTCCTCTTATTTATAGATGTGGGCAACCCACCTTAACAATTAAGGAATTGGGTTTTATTTAATTAATTAAATTCTTTTAATTAATTAAGCTCCCTAATCTTATTAGGGATAATTAATTAAACTCCTTTAACTAATTTTCCTTCCTAATCCAATTAGGAATAAATGAGAGTACTTATATTAAATTAATTCCTAAAACTCTTTAGAAATTAAAATAATAATAATTGTAATAATATTAATAAGACTCCTCTTATTAATTTATATTTAATATTTCTAAAATATTAAATAATAATATTAAGCTATTTAATTTATTCTATCACCATAGATTAAATTAAATATACTTAACATATTATTACGATTATGCCATTAACTTCTTAAATAATTATTCTTCCTTTTATGGTGTGACCCTTTAGGTTCTCCATATTAAAACCTTGTGAATAAATCAATTAGAACAATTCTAATCTTATTTAAATAAATAAATTAAACAATTAATTTATTTAAATAAATAATATTTATTCTACAATAGGATAAGCCTCCCAAGCGATCAACGACTTTCCAGATAATATAGATTTCAACATTAATCATAAAAGAACCTTTGAGTAAATAGTTACCGCACAATTCAATCCTTCCACCATACAATGTCCCAATTAAATATAAGCATGGAATTATCGTCAAGTCTTATTTTATTTAATTATATGTATTTCGATCCTTAAATGCACAACTCCAAATAATGCAAATTAGAAACTCCTTTCTAATTTCATTCTCGCCGCCAAGGACTATCGGGTTGTCATTTATCGAATCACATAGACATTTCTCTTCTTTATTAGAAGTGGTAGATTCTTTATCGATCATACATTATCTCCATGTACAACTTATTATACCCAAGCATACCCTTTGATATACCCTAAGGGTCTTAAGGAATAAGTCAAAGTATAACTCATCATACACAAGATACTATGATGATCTCAAGTCCAAGGATCACTCAGACTACTATCACTACAGAATTCCTATCGACAGCAAATAAAACTCCATTAGGTATTCCTTAGCGAGCCAATGCTCAATGAACTTATTCTCTAATAAGCACCTACATACTTGCTTTAGTGTTCCACACAAATGATCATGAGATCAATCATCCTCATCCAATGAGCAAGTTAACGATGTATCAATCTATCCGGATTCACTAATCCCCAATTTAGTAATCCAATGATTGGGAACTATTTTAGTTTTAAGCTTTCTAAGAATTTAGATCTCATTAGAATGATCATCATCATTATTCTAAAAGCATTGCTTAAAACTATGGGTTTATCACATATTATAAAACAAAGATCATGTAGATAATTAAAAGCCTTTAATAAATTAATACTTTTTATTAATAAATGAATAAGATTGTTACAAAGTATATGCTTTATCATCAAACATGATTGGGCTTGTGTGCATACTACTTTCAATCTCCCACTTGCACTAAAGCCAATCGTCATGGTATCTATATACTCTTCTTCTCTAAATGACGATTATCCCGCCGTTGGATAAGCTTTAGTTAATGGATATGTAATGTTGTTCTTGAGAGTCCACTATCTCTATAGTGATTTCCCATCTTTCAATGATTCTAATAATCAAATGAAAGTGCCACAACACATGTTTAGATCCAAGATGAGACTTAGAACTATTCCTAGTTCTCAGAATGAACTTTTAATCCAAACAATCAACTGGCAGCCTTCATTTATAGCTATATACTTTGTCTTTATCACTAAACCAAAGAACTCTTTTGTTGTTTGGAACCTTTCCAATTCACTCGCACCACTGCTCAAGGTAACCCTTTACCTTAAAGTGGATTTTTCTCGTCATCTTGGTCTCCGTCTCGAAAAACTTGAGTCCGTTAAGCCCTCTAGTTTTAATTTAGACCCACCATGAATATGATCACATCCTTAGTGCTTAAGCTAAGAACTTTAAGATGTTTTTCACTTTCGACTCACAGTGATCTTCTCCATAATACGATCGATCAACATCGTGTCTCAGATATTTCATTGCATACATGATTGTCACTCATGCGATCTCTCTTTTTGGAGTCTATGGGGACTATTAAGAGAGATACACTCCATAGCTCATCGACATGAGACATCTCTTGAGTTTGCCATGCTAAACGACTTTAGCATCAAATGAATATACGCTCTCGGGTTAAGTCGAGCATCCTCTTAAATCTATCTATATAGATTTATATCCCCAATTAAGATACTCTTCCCAAATCATTCATGGAGGAATGTTTAGACAACTTTATCTTTACCGATCAGTAGCATTGGTATGTCATTCCTTATCCGTAGTATATCAACATATAATATTAGGAAAAATGCTCTAATCGACCCTTTTGTACACACTAGGTTCATTCTTATTTTGATAAAATCAAACTCTTTTGATTGCCTCATCAAAACGAATGTTCCATATTTAAGAAACTTGCTTCAATCCATTTCTTTGAGTGTCTACAACACTTACCTCATCGTATGTAACTGGATCATCATCTTCTATGATGCGTACCTCATCATCATCATCCATGATGAATCCATACCTCCTAGGTATCTTCAGTACTATTCCAGATTTATGATTCGGTTGTGGTACAATAGGTCTATCTACAGGTTCCTCTTATTTGACTTATAGTGTTTTGTGGTTCTTGAACTCTTCAAGATCTATTATCCTCCCACTAGCCCCTTCAATGATAAACACCTTTATCTTAGAGAATAGCGTGTTTCGTAAATAAACACCTTTTGCTAAGTAGATTATAGAACATATACCCTAAACTTACTTTTAGGATGTCCCACAAATCAGATTTGTCAAATCTTGTCCCAAGCTTATCCTTTGAAACCTTTTTCACATAAGTTCGACAACCCCTTATCTTAACATACTTAAGATTAGAATCCTCCCGTCCATAACTTTTATGGAGTCTTGGGGCTAGATTTTGAGGTTACCATTTTCATAGATATGCAACCATTTCTAGGACATGATCCTGAAGGATACCGAATGTCGGTAAAATCATTATGGACCGCACTTCATGTCCAACAAGGTACGATTTTTCCTTTCAGATACATCAATCAATTATCACGTATCTCGAGGCGTCCATTATGAGAAAACCATTTGAGATGATCTAAAACTTATTGCACAAATATTTATTCCTCGATCTAATCAAAGAATCTTAATACTTTGCCAATTTGTTTCACTTCAATTCTTTGAACCTTTCAAATAATTCACACTTGTATTTCAACAAATACACACATTCAACTCTTTGAATGATCATCTCCTTTTCTTATACTAGTTTGTTCAATTTGCAAAATTATTTTCACATGTAAGTCAAGTATACAAAATTTATTAAGTAATATTCCCATTCTATACAAAACATTATTATTATAAATAGAACAACAATTGTTCTTAATTATAATACCAAAGATTTCATTGTCCAACAATAAAATGGAAATAATATTTTAACAAGAACTAGAATACAATAACAACTTATCGACTTAATAGATTTGTTCGTAGTAGTGCTAAACTATAAGTTTCTATGGCTAATGTTGCAACCTTTGCTTCATTTTCCACACATAGGATTACTTATATTTGTTTAGCTTTCTACTCTCTTTTGGTCCTTCATAAATCTATATTTATGATAACCAAAGTCAGTATCCAATACCCAAGTAGAACCTCGACTTAAAGAAAAATTTATTTCAATCATGAACAAAATCGTATTGTAACCAAACTTCACTAAGCTTCTTTGGTTAGCCTCTCGCAAGATGCTTCTCGCAGCTTTCTTTCCAAAGTTGTCCAAAGCTTATTGCAAGTGGGAAGCAAACTCCTTTGCTATCCGTGACGCTTTTGTTCTTATTATCCTTTGTTTTGCCTTTCTATTTACCTTCTTTGAATCGTTCTTCTTTTCGTAAGATCCTTTGGCCCCTACCAAGAAAGACTTGGTCTTTCTTGGTTGGAAAGTGACTCTCAACATTTTTCAACATGTTAAGCAAATCAATGAGGCCGATATCTAGCTTGTTCATATGAAAAATTCACAACAATTGTGAAAGGAGTCCGGAGTGAGTGCAAGATCAAATCTTGGCTCAACTCTCCATCCATGACAAAACCAGTTGTCCTAATTGATCAATCAAATTGATTATGTTAAGAACTTTTGTGTCTGCATTTATAGTGCCATTGGCCATTCTAGATCGGAAGAGCTCCTTAGATATCTCGATATCTATCGCCCTACTTTCCTCACCATCAACTACTTGATGTGCGTGAATATAGTAGAGAGCATCCATAGTTTTCCGACGACGTCAAGCTCGTTACTCATGGATGCGAGCATGATGCATCGAGCCAATCTGGCATCATCTTGCCACTTTCTAAAAGTAGCAATGTCTTCCTCAGAGGCATCATTCGCAACCATTGCAGGATAGGCGTATTAAGGACATAAGATAGCTTTTCAAACTATGAGAACTATTCTCAAATTCCTTAACCAATCCGCTTAATTCTATGGCCCGTTAATTTAGCATCTAATATGCTTCGCAGTTGATAGTAATTTTAGACATTGTAAAATTTCAGTAAATGAATTTGTAATTAACAACATTTTAACATACATTCTTTTATTAATTACCAAAATAAATTAGGTCTTGTTTTAAATTGGTATCTCCCACTATTTTCTTCAAACTATATTACCTCACTTATATAGTTCTAAGCAAAATCTAATTAAAGATTTAGCTAGTGAGAATAAGGATCCCATTTCAAATGTATATAGCCTTGTGGTGACACAACAAACTATATATAAATAAATAGGTAGACAACTTTTGTCAATTACATCAACTATGCAACTCTCAGTATTTTGCCTCTTAGATTATTTTGATCAAGTGGTGGCACATCCGAATCAAAATTATCCAAGTTAAGTCCGACCTAGCACTCCATATATTCAAAAAAGAAAAATATCATCCTTGTGGTGACACAACAAAACAATATTGTTCAATTTTTTTATAAGCATCAAATGTGATAAATTAACATCTTAAATACTTAATACTTGCCTTGTGGTGACACAACAAACTCATATTAAATATTTAATACTCTATTAATTTTATCATGCTAGAAGGCGACGTTCGATATTCCAAATATCTTTGAACGCTTAGGACTTAATATAAAAATTGAGGGGTTTGTTATTAATTTGTCTCATCTTGTTTTAGCATGCATATATATATATATAAAATACGCTATTATATTAATGAACATGCAAGCATGTTTGCATAATATATAATATATATAGTATAAATGCACATATAGAATACTATATTCTACCCGGATTGATTATGGACTTTTTATTCTAGTTTCGTTCACTAGAGCCACCAAGTGAACCAAAAGGTCAAACCCTTAGGGTGCAAGAAATAATATTTAAATATAACTATTACATTTAAAACCTGCTCCATTACAAACCGGTCTTCAAGCGCTTCTTTGTCCTTGATCTCTAATTCTTCAAAATAATTCTAAATATTCCTATTACAAAACTATTTAAAATAAATAGAAACCTTGATAAGCAAATCAAGGGAATTACATAGAGGGAGATAGAATTTACATTAAGAAAAAATTAGAGAAGACGAGGTACGCAGTAACCCCATTTAATAAAAACCCATACATTCATGCATCCAACTAAAATAAAATCCAATCGCATCGGGTCAATAATCCATAATCAATCCCATTTATTATCATACACATCACCATACGCATCAATAAATAACATTCATCTCATGAATAATAAACATTTAATATATATATTGATATCATTTAATGGGCAAATTTAGTTAGTATAAAATCTAATTTTGAATTAAAATAAACTCCTTTATTTTAATCCAAATTTAAATCAAAATAAAACTATTTTATTTTAATTTATCTAATTTTGAATAAAATAAACTATTTTATTTTAATCAAAATCTTTAATCAAAATAAACTCTTTATTTTAATTAATTATGGAATCCAATTCCATGTAAAAAATCTTTAATTAAAATAAACTCTTTTATTTTAATTAATTATGGAATCCAATTCCATGTAAAAAAAAAATCTTTTATTAAAGGAAACACGGATATTCTTTTCCTATTCACAAATAAACTCCTTTATTTTGAATAATATGAAATCATATTTCATATCTAAATAAACTCCTTTATTTAAGGAAATTAGGATTCTCTTTCCTATTCACAAATAAACTCTTTTATTTTGAATAATATGAAATCTTATTTCATATCTAAATAAACTCCTTTATTTAAGGAAAGATGGATTTACTTCCTATTCACAAATAAACTCCTTTATTTTAGGAAAATAAAATCCAATTTCAACTCCAATTAGTTATTATGGAATCCAATTCCAACTCTAATTAGTTAGCATGAAATTTAATTTTAAAATTAAAATAAATTTTATATTTTAATATTAAAATAAACCTTTTATTTTAAAATTAAAATAACTTTTATTTTAATAATAAAATTATTAAAATATATATATATATATATTTATATATATTATAATATTAAATAATATATATATATATATATAATATATATATATATATATATATATATATATATATATATATATATATATAGTTAACATCTTAAAATTCCTCGCATAAAATAATTATTTTTTTTTTTTTTTATTTTTTTAATGTCATTTGGTGATACCAAACCTTGAATTTCGTGCCTCCATCAAAAAAAAAAAAAAAATTTTTAATTCTCGATTTCGATTTATTGCATTGCATCAAATAACCATTAATCGCAAAAAAAAAAAAAAAATGGTACGGTTTATTTGATTTCATTTAATTTCCGTTGCATGTGCCTTAACTTTAATTAAAAAAAATGAATCCAATTAATTAATCATGTCTTTGGAAAAAAACGGTTTTTTTTTTTTTTTTTTTTTAAATAAATTTTATATAATAAAATTATGCCCAATTAAATTGTTCTAAACACATATCAATATATAAATTAAATTTGAACAATTAATAATTCAGATAAAGGTTTGGCTCTGATGCCACTGTTAGGTTTGTAATATTCATGAGCGCAATCAAATTGCAAAAAAGTGCGTAAGCGTGTAAAAATCAGAGTTTAAAAATTTTACAAACCATATACCCGGATCACCCTTTATGCATAATTATTAATTAAACGAAAAAAGATGAATAATAAAATCATACCCTCAAGATCGAGCTTCCTCGTACAAGTTCACCTCCAAATCCTTTTCGCTCAATCTTGAATCCACCGGGTTTGGTTCCTTCCTTCGATCAACGTTAGCCACCCAAATGTTTGGCCTCAGAGGTGATCCACCAAGGAAGAAGAAAATTCAAGAAGAAGGGTGGTTGGCTAAACCCTAGTTTTTCTATCTCTATGTAAAAGGGTGTACTCTCCCAACAATTGGAATAACGTATGTTGAAAAAATCAACAACCCCTTCCCACCCATAATAATAAGACTCCTCTTATTTATAGATGTGGGCAACCCACCTTAACAATTAAGGAATTGGGTTTTATTTAATTAATTAAATTCTTTTAATTAATTAAGCTCCCTAATCTTATTAGGATAATTAATTAAACTCCTTTAACTAATTTTCCTTCCTAATCCAATTAGGAATAAATGAGAGTACTTATATTAAATTAATTCCTAAACTCTTTTAGAAATTAAAATAATAATAATTGTAATAATATTAATAAGACTCTCTTATTAATTTATATTTAATATTTCTAAAATATTAAATAATAATATTAAGCTATTTAATTTATTCTATCACCATAGATTAAATTAAATATACTTAATATATTATTACGATTATGCCATTAACTTCTTAAATAATTATTCTTCCTTTTTATGGTGTGACCCTTTAGGTTCTCCATATTAAACCGGTTGTGAATAAATCAATTAGAACAATTCTAATCTTATTTAAATAAATAAATTAAACAATTAATTTATTTAAATAATATTTATTCTACAATAGGATAAGCCTCCCTAATGATCAACCACTTTCCAGATAATATAGATTTCAACATTAATCATAAAAGAACCTTTGAGTAAATAGTTACAGATAATTCAATCCTTCCACCATACAATGTCCCAATTAAATATAAGACATGGAATTATCGTCAAGTCTTATTTTATTTAATTATATGTATTTCGATCCTTAAATGCACAACTCCAAATAATGCAAATTAGAAACTCCTTTCTAATTTCATTTCGCCGCCAAGGACTACCGGGTTGTCATTTATCGAATCACATAGACATTTTCTTTTTTATTAGAAGTGGTAGATTCTTTATCGATCATACATTATCTCCATGTACAACTTATTATACCCAAGCATACCCTTTGATATACCCTAAGGGTCTTAAGGAATAAGTCAAAGTATAATTCATCATACACAAGATACTATGATGATCTCAAGTCCAAGGATCACTCAGACTACTATCACTACAGAATTCCTATCGACAGCAAATAAAACTCCATTAGGTATTCCTTAGCGAGCCAATGCTCAAATGAACTTATTCTCTAATAAGCACCTACATACTTGCTTTAGTGTCTCCACACAAATGATCATGAGATCAATCATCCTCATCCAATGAGCAAAGAACAACGATGTACCAATCTATCCCGGATTCACTAATCCCCAATTTAGTAATCCAATGATTGGGAACTATTTTAGTTTTAAGCTTTCAAAGAATTTAGATCTCATTAGAATGATCATCATCATTATTCTAAAAGCATTGCTTAAAACTATGGGTTTATCACATATTATAAAACAGCATCATGTAGATAATTAAAAGCCTTTAATAAATTAATACTTTTTATTAATAAATGAATAAGATTGTTACAAAGTATATGCTTTATCATCAAACATGATTGGCTTGTGTGCATACTACTTTCACTTGTCTCACATCTTAGCCAGGGATCATATCCCTAAGCTTTGATACCAACTGTGACGCCCCCAAAATAGGTATACAGCACCTATTCTGAGTCGTCAAATACATGGTACAAAATTCAAATACAAACTTAAATATACTATATGAGATGTGAGTTTTAATACAATCATTTTCTTCTAGATAGTACACAAACTCAAAATAAGTCCTCAATACATTTATTATCACACTATTTCACGCATCTCGGACCGTCACTCCGTTCCCCGACTCGTTCCAGCTATATTCTCATTTCTTGAAAAGAACAGTGAAAGAAAGGGTGAGCTCAACTAGCCCAGTAAGAAATATTATGACTAAGATAATGCAGGATAAATTATCATTAGCCTTCAACAATGTTAAACTTATAAAATAAAATAGACATCAAGTTTAACTGCAGTGGAACAAGCAATCCATTAAAAGAGTCAAGTAGAGAATAAATTCTACTATCTTTTATGATTTAAAAAGGGTTTTTCTTCACTTTTTATCGCTGAGACTCAGCTAAATAAATAATCCACATCATCCCTGCACTACGGCCAAGGATATTCATTAGGGTCACGACCACAAATTATCCATGCACTACGAGCCAAGGATATTCGTGTATTCATCAATGGTCATGATCATGCCAACAACTGTCCATCAATGCACTACGGGCCAATGAGGACTTTTACCACATCATTTGTAACATTACTTGGCCATGATTACATCGAATAATCCTCGGTCATAATCATACCAAGTCCATCTATGCACTACAGCCACGAGATGACTTTCAAAGATAATATAAACATGAGGATGATTACAATGATATAAGAATTCAATAAAACAAGTTCAAGAATTAATTTAACCAAGAACTAATAACGTCCAAATTGTCAACATTATACTTCTTTGTAAAGTAAAATTCAAGAATGCTCAGAAGAATATTTCCATGAAAAGATACTGGATGAAGCGCAAATATCAAGGATATTCCACTAATTTCATGGAGTATAGAAGTTAAAACATTAACCAACTGAGTATAATATAGAATGGAATAACAAAAGAAATCACCAGCATGCGATAGATCGCAGATGACAAAAAAAGTTATTCCAATGTAATAATAAAGATGGAACCAGTCCGGCAGTAAAATGCAGACGGTGATATTCAAATGTAATAATAAAGACAGTAACCAGTCCGGCATAAAACGCATGTATGTGATATTCCAAATGTAATAATAATAAAGATGTAACCAGGTCCAACGTAAAAACGCATGCATGTGATATTCCAATGTAATAATAAAGCGGAACCAAGTCCCGCAGAAAACGCCTTGCAGCAAAGCATATTCTAAGAGAACAATAAAGAATGGAATAACAGAAGAATTTCACCAAGTATAGGGTAGTCCACGTATAGAGGTTATTCAAATAGAATAATAAAGAATGGAATAATAGAAGTTCTCTTCATGAATACAAAAGGAATAATACCCCTTACCTCAGAAGAAACTAGATCATCGGAATATCGAGAGTAAAGCGAGCTTCTCTTCTTCTATAGATTTTCTCTCTATAGCTTCTCTCTACAATTTCTCTCTATAATAATTGCTCTATAGCTTTAGTGAATTGGTGAGAAATGAAGGAATAATGAGCTTCTATTTATAGAAAAATATAGTTTCGATAATTGCAAATTTTGGGGCACAAAAAATTACAGTACAATACCTCCAACTTTTCTTTCATTTTTAATTTAGTCCTACAAGTATTATCAAACTTTCACCACCTCCCCTAATAGTAAATAATGTGAATCAATAGTTCAATCATGTGAATCAATAGTTATAATAATGTAAAAATACGAATTACGGTATAGTACCTCCATCTTTAATTTAATCATGCAAGTATTATCAATCTTGCACCAACTCCCCTAATAGTATAAGAATGTGATTCAATAGTACACACATGTGAACAAATAGTTATATAAGCATGTGAATTAGTAGCAATTAATTGCTCATTTATCTGATATTCCCCGATTTATCAATATAACCCTCAAACATCAATTATCATCGGAAAAGATGTCGATTTCCACTAACACTAATAATCCCAACACAATGGAACTATCAAATTCATCTTTAATCAACACGAACTTATTCATCATTAATATTATAACTCACAATATTTAACAACGTGTCGTTCTACAGAAAGAGGGGCTTTCCAATAAGGATTTCTCCCTATTGGCGCGCAATTAGGTGACCAAACCTCTCCTTAGCAGAACTTCTAGACATTGTAAATATTGCAATTTAATAATATGAAAAACTTTTTCATCTCAATTTATTGATTTAATAATATATCATATAATGCAGATGATACTGTGACAATAATCGAATCAATAATATGAGAGATATGATGCAACAATTATTATAGCAATAATTAAGTATAACAGAGTGACTTCTCACGTAAGCATCAATAATCAATACCGTGTGCTAATATGTAACCACGCGTATTACTGTACTTTTACTACCGAGTAGTTCAACGGTATAAACGGTAAAACTTCTGTCGTTATTTTCATAAAAATATTTTTGTAGTTTTCTCAATCCGATAATAATTCTATTGTGGGGTCTACCAATGATTGAGCTGTTGTACGAATATTCCTTGCTAAAATGAATATTCCCCGACCAATCAAATATAATATAACAACTTGCATACTTTGCAGAATTTATAAATACTACCCACAACTATAACGTTATAACAAATTCATTCCATAATATTCAAATAAAATAATTATAAAAAAATCATCTTTATTCATAAAAGTTGGGGTCTTACATTTGTCCTTCATTGCAGATTGTGTCAGGCTTTCACTTTTTGCAACAAAATTCATAAGTCGTTTCAAAATTTCGTTGCTAATTCATTGGCGGGAAAAAATTTTGTTAAAAATTCATTGCAAAATTTTTGACCACTTGATTTTCCGTCATCGTGGGCAACGAAAGTTTTTTTATTACTAAAAATGGGGCTTTAGCAACGATTTTTCAGGCAAGACTTTATAAGTCATTGCTAAAAGTGTATGTTTAGCAATGAAACTTGTCCTTCGTTGCAGCTTGTGTCAGGCTTTCACTTTTTGCAATGAAATTCATAAGTCGTTACAAAATTTGGAAACAAAATTCGTTAGAAATTCGTTGCAAAATTTCTAACCACTTGATTTCTCCTCATCGTGGGCAACGAAAGTTTTTTTGTTGCTATATTTCGTTGCCCAATATGGACCACATTTATTGGCAACAATTTTTATTTTTGTTGCATATTTTATACAAATTTTTGCAACAACTATTAAAATATTGCCTTAAATTAAGATAATCCCAATAAGCATGTTTTTGTAAGACCATATTCGGTATTCGAAGAATTGTCAAAAAATATTCGTATTTAGTATTTAAAAATTATGTCCAAATGTGGAACATATTTGTTTCCATTTTTTATTCAAATAAACAAATTATTCAAATATCCGAATTAGAATGTCAATCACCTAATAAACAATTTATTCAATTTATTTATAAAAATTAAAAATAAAAAATATTGACCAATTACTAACAAATCACAACCATTTAAAGTTGTAAAATACATATCATAAATGGAGAGATATCAAATACATCATCATTCATAATTGATCATAAAAAGTCAATTAAAATTTACTAATATAAATTTTACATATAAGCTGTATAAATTGTACTTATAAGTTGTTCCATATTATTTAATTTATTTTTTGCTAAATTAAATGTATGTAAAAGAAAAGAGATACATATACTTAGGGGCATTCCCCAGATCGATACAAAATGTCAAGAAAGGGAACTCAACATGACAAACAGTGAAACTCAGATTCTAAGACAATACAAGAGCATAAGGCCAAAACAGATCAAATGAACACTGCATTGGAATTCAAGAACACTGCAGAGCATCCGACCAACTAAACAATAAGCGATTTTAATGTCGATCGTGCATATCGCCTGATTATTTTTGGCCGATGTGGTCCGTTATTGCTGACGTGGAGGATAGAAATGACTGGCTTAAAAATTTTCTTAAAGAAAATGTTGCTGACAAGTATCGAACTCAGGACCTCTCTAAACTAGAAACCTTATATTCCAACAAAAGCCACTAGACTAACTACCTATTATACTAAAATTTATGTAACACTAATATTTAAACCACCTAACATCGTTTCTATGCATGTGAGGATGAGATAATACACTTTTTGGTCATCGTATTTAGGAATTGTAATAATAATAATAATCGTAATAATTATTATTATTATAATAATAACAAATTTTAAATATTTAAAATAATAATAAAATAATAATTAAAATAATAATAATAATTAAAATTTAAAATAATAATAAAATTATTATAATTATTATTATAGTACTAATCCTACAAAGACCGTCAGTATTAAGACTAGAACAAAATACAAAAGATGATATATTGAGATATAAATTTCAACATAGATTTGTCAGCCATAAAATAAGTCATGTGCGTATCTGCATTTATTTACCAATGTTAGAAACTAAAAAGTGTTCACAAGACAAAAGTGTTTACCAATGCGATAATTAAAATTTTAAATAATAAAATAATAATAAAAATAATAAAAAATATTATTTTAATTATTTTAATTATTATTATTTAAAAATATTATTATTATTTTTATTATTATTTTAATTATAATAATAATAATTATTAATATTATTATTATTTTAATTATTACAATTATTATTATTACAATTATTAGTATTATTATTATAATAATAAATGTAATAATAATAATAATAATTACAATTATTATTATTATTATTATTATTATAATTGTAATAATTTTAATAATAATAATTATAATAATAATAATTATTATTATTATTATTATTGTAATAATAATAATAATTGTAATAATAATAATAATAATTATTATTATTATTATTAAAATAATAATAATAATAATAATAATTAAAATAATAATTAAAATTAAAATAAGAGTGATCCGACATATATATTGTTTTTCAAAAAAAATAATTGTAATTGTAGTGACTATTTTTAATCATTGAACTCTGGCAAATCTTTCTATTATAAATATTTGTTATTCGCTAATGTACTCATCTTTGTAATTTATTAGATCGATTCTTATACTTACCCATGGGTTTTTTTAAATTGAAATTTAATTTGATCGAGTCCTATAACAATAAAAAAATCTATCAAAATATTAAATTTTATTAGAAAAACATTGATACCACGTGACTATTATTAAAAAAACAAAATAAATTTTGATTTAGTTGTTAAAAAAACTTTGAATGTAATTTTATATTTATGGTATTTAATTTGTAACTACTTTATATTATTTTAGGGTATTTTAATTATTATTATTATTATTATTATTATTATTATTATTATTATTATTATTGTAAGTATTTAAAATTTATTATTATTAATACAATAACAATTATTACAATTATTATTATTATTACAATTCCTAGTACAAGAACCAAAAAGTGTATTATCTCATCTTCACATGCATAGAAATGATGCTAAGTGGTTTAAATATTAGTGTTACATAAATTTTAACATGATTGGTAGTTGATCTAGTGGCTTTTGTTGGAATATAAGATTTCTAGTGTGGAGAGGTTTGGAGTTCAACACTCATGAGCAACATTTTCTTTAAATAATTTTTAAGCATGGCAAGTTCCGCCCACGTCGAAAAATATTTGACGAACAAGATTTAAATCTGCTTTTTTCGGACGAAAATTGTAAAATCCCAAATTTTACGAATAAAGATTAAATTTTCTCGAAATATTTTTTTTCCAAAATTATGGTGTGGATTTGAGATAATGTTATAGTTGTGGGTAATATTTATAAATTTTGAAAAGTATGCAAGTTGTTGTATAATATTCGATTGGTTGGGGTATATTCTTTTTGTCGGGGAATATCTGTACGACGATACAATCATGGGTGGACCCCACAACGAAATTATTGTCGAATTGAGAAAACGACAAAAATATTTTATTAAAATAACGGCGGAAGTTTTACTGTTATTCGCTGTTGAAACACCGGTGTTAAAAAAGTACGAGAATCTGGCACGGGTATATAAGTAGCACACGATATTGATTATTGATGCTTACGTGATAAGTCACTCAGTTTTGTTTTATTAGTATTATTAATGTAATAAAACAGATAAACTTTTTATATAAAACAGAATACTTTTATAAAGTTATTCGTTTTATTAGACTATAAATAGAATATATTATATTCTATTATGCATAATATTTTGCATAGTAAAATCTTTTTATATAAAATGTAATACTTTTATAAAGTTATTTGTTTTATTAGACAATAATTAGAATATATTATATTTTATTATGCATAGTGTTGCATAATGTCTCAGATAGTGTTTTTCGATAGTAAAATCTTTTTATATAAAAATGTAATACTTTTATAAAGTTATTCGTTTTATTAGATTATAAATAGAATATATTATATTTTATTTAAAAGATTTTGTTTTATTAGAATATTTTATTAAATCAATCTAGATCGTCTGTTTAAAAGTAAATCAACTGGACCGTTCATGAATTAGTTACTTACGCAAGTCCATTCTCCTATAAAATAAGCTCAATCCTTCATTATTTCATACTTAATTCTTCAAAACTACAGAGAGAAAAACTATAGAGAGAGTTCTTCTTCTATAATCTTGAGCGTATTTCTTTAGAGTTTAAGAAAGCTTTGAGCATAGTGCAAGTTTTCTTCGAGTATTTCCTCTCCCTACCAGTTGGAGTACTCTTCTTTCAAAGGTAAGGGATATTATTTGTTGTACTCGTAAGGGGTATTATTTCTTTTGTATTCATGAATAGAACTTTTGTTATTCCATTCTTTATTATTCTGTTGGAACATCCTATCGATGCATTTACGCATGACCTAGTTCTGTTATTTATTATTCTATTGGAATATCTTGTCTGTGCGTTTATGCATGACCTGGTTCCATTTCTTTAAAATTCTGTTGGAATAACCAGTATGTACGGTCTCTCGCATGCATGGTGATTTCTTCTGTTATTCCATTCTTTATTATTCTGTTGGAATAACCTGTCTATGTGGATTATCACATGCATGGTGAATGATCCTTTGTATTCATTCCTTATTAAATTGTGGAAATGATCTGTCTAAGTGGATTACCGCATGGCGGCGAGAATACATTTGCAATTTCATATATTTTATTATACTCAGTTGGTTAAAGTTTTGGCTTCTATACTCCATGAAATTAGTGGAATATCCTTGATATTTGCGCTTCATCCAGTATCTTTTCATGAAAATATTCTTGTGAGCATTCTTGAATTTTACTCTACAAAGAAGTATCATGTTGACAATTTGGACGTTATTGGTTCCTGGATAAATTAATTCTTGAACTTATTTTATTGAATTATTATGTCATTGTCATCATCCTCATGTTTATATTATGTTGAAAGTCATCTGTGGCATGTAGTGCATAGATGGACTTGGTATGATTATGACCAGGGATTATTAAGTATAATCATGACCGTAATGTTACAAATGATGTGGAAAAAGTCCTCATTGGCTCGTAATGCATTGATGGACAATTTTTGGTATGATTATGGCAATGGATTCTCTTCGGCCAAGGGTGCAAAGATGAATTGTTTTATGGCATGATCAGGACCGTTGATGAAAACACGATTATCTTTGGCCCGTAATGCATGGATAATTCGTGGTCATGATACTAAAGAATATCCTTGACTTGTAGTGCAGGCATGATTTGATGATGTGGATTATTTATTGAGTTGAGTCTCAACGATAAAAGTGATGAAAAACCTTTTAAATCATAGAAGATAGTATACTTTATTCTCTACTTGACTCTTCTAATAGATTGCTTGTTCCGCTGCAGTTAAACTTGATGTTTGTTAGATTGTATCAGTTTAACACTGTTGAAGGCTAACGATAATTTATTCTGCATTATCTTAGTCATAATATTACTTACTGGGCTAGTTGAGCTCACCCTTTTACTTTCATTGTTCTCTTCAGGAAATGAGAACGTAGCAGGGACTAGTCGGAGAACGGAGTGATGGTCCAGATAATAGCATTAGTAGTCCTCACTATTCTGTTAAATAGTGTGATAATAAATGTAATGAGGACTCAATTGAGTGTGGATATTGTCTAGATGACAATATTTGAATTAAAACTCACAGCATATATTTTGTCGTATTTTACATTTAATTGTATATAATTAAGTTGTATTTGAATTTTGTACCATGTATTTGGCGACTCAAGATGGGTGAAGTATACCTATTTTGGGAGCATCACAGTTGGTATCAAAGCTTAGGGATATGATCCCTGGCTGAGATGTGAGACAAGAACTAAGAGGGGAGAGATGGAGAATTCCTTCGCTAGTATGACCCACCTAAGTTTATTTGGTATTTAATTGGTCGGTCAGAGTATAGGGATAATATGTGATATGTCAACTAACCCTTGTTTTGTGATAGTATTTGAAAATGGCATCTAAAAATGTTGAGATAAGAAATGGAGCAAAATAATATGACCGTATCGCAGTACGAGGCTAAGTTTGCGGAGTTATCCCGGTTTGCATCCCATTTAGTCGATCATGAGGAGTGAATGACGCAAATGTTTCTAAGAGGTTTGAAACCCGATATACGTCAATACCTCATTTCTCATAAACTTTGTTTATATTCAGATGTTGTGAATAGGGCTCGGTTATTGGAGCACGATAATGAGGTAGCACAACCAAAAGGTAACGACCAACAACACGATAATAATCATACCGGTGGCAACGACCATCGAAACAATGATAACCATCGTGGGGGAAATTATCATGCCAAGAATGGTAACCACTTCGGTGGTAATCTTGGCCAAGATAATATAAGTGGAAATTTCAAGAAGAGGAGGTCATTTAGCTCGATTTTGTCGGCACCAGTCAAGTCCAACTGGGACGGTGGCACCAAAGGCGGATACAGACAAAACAAAGTCGATGGTTTTTGGAAGAGCATTTTTCGTGACTTCTCAAAAAGCGAGTGACCCGAACGAAGTTAGCACAGGTTAGTTAATTATAAATTCTTACGAAGTCTATACCTTATTAGATACCGGTTCTACCCATTCTTTTATCTCTCTTTCTTGCGCTCAACGTTTAAATTTGACCCTAGAGAAGTTAGACTTTGACTTATTGGTTGAAACTTCATTAGTAGAAACCTTCGTTACCTCCAGTGTTTATAAATTTTGTTGATTTAAATCGACACTTTCACGTTACCTGTCGATCTTATCTCTTTGAAAATACTTGCCCTTGATGTGATTTTAGGAATCGATTGGTTAACTACTCATCATGCTTTTCGTAAGGTTGTTAGCTTTCATATTCCTAACAAACCTGTTATGTGAATTTAAGCAACCAAACCACTAAAGTCAATCATTGTCATATCAAGCCATAAGTAAAGAGCCCCGATCCTTTCGTTGGTGACTTCTAAGTCTTGGAATACACCGAAGCCAGACTTTCTGTAGGCGACGTCGTGAATGACAATGGCAAGTTGATGGGTATCAATGTGACGTACTATCCAAGTCTTGGATGAGAGTCACAGTTTTTAAATGATATTTCTATCGTTAATAAATTTCCTGACGTATTCTTGAAGACTTCTTAGCCTACCCCTAGAGCGTAAAATTGAATTTTTTATTGACCCCAGTACAAAACCCATTTCTAAAACCCTCAAGTATTTCTTCACCCAAAACGAACGTATAATGCGCCAAAGAAGTTGGTTCAAGCTGTTGAAGGTTACGACCATTCAATATCATCGTGGAAGAGCGAACGTGGTAGCTGACACGTTGAGTAGAAGATCGTATGCGTTTACGAGTGTGATGTTCTTAACACAAAGACACATTTCGTATAACTTACAAATGATGAAGATAGAGTTAAAGACTCTAGGGACCCACGTGAAGATAATAAATATATGAGTAGAATCGACTTTAATAGATAAAGTTAAATCCGTGCAAGCTACATACTCGAAGTTGATGAATGTGAAGAAGAAGGTTCAAGAGGGCGTTATTCTAGAAGCAAGAATCAATGAAGAGAGGAAATCTCAACCCTCGATTTTAATTGGCCCATTTGAAATCCTCGATCGAGTAGGAACTGTGTCCTATAGACTCGTTTTACCGCCAAGTATGTTACGTATTCATAACATTTTTTTCGTATCGATGTTACGTAAATATGTGGACGACCCGAACAACATTATTGATTTAAAACCGGACAAGATAGCAGAAGACTTAACGTATGAGGAGATACGTGTTAAAATCTTGGATAAGAAGGATCATATTCGACACACAGAGGTTATACCTTCAGAGTTAGAATCAAACGAAGTGTCCTCATTTGTTCGGCATACCAGGTACGTACGTAAATTTCGAGGGTGAAATTTCATAAGGAGGGGAGATTGTAAAATCTCAAATTTTACGAATAAAGATTTAATTTTCTCAAAATATTTTTTTTTTCAAAATTATGGTGTGGATTTGAGATAATGTTATAGTTGTGGGTAATATTTATAAATTTTGAAAAGTATGCAAGTTGTTGTATAATATTCGATTGGTAGAGGTATATTCTTTTTATCGGGGAATATCCGTATGACGGTACAATCATTGGTGGAACACACAATGGAATTATTGTCGGATTGAGAAAATGACAAAAAAAAATTATGAAAATAACGGCGGAAGTTTTACCGTTAACTGTTGAAACACCCGGTGTTAAAAGTACAGTAATACGCATGGTTGCATAGTAGCACACTGTATTGATTATTGATGCTTACGTGATAAGTCACTCAGTTTTGTTTTATTAGTATTATTAATGTAATAATACAGAAAAGCTTTTTATATAAAATAGAATACTTTATAAAGTTATTCGTTTTATTAGACTATAAATAGAATATATTATATTCTATTATGCATAGTGTTTTGCATAGTAAAATCTTTTTATATAAAACAGAATACTTTTATAAAGTTATTTGTTTTATTAGACAATAATTAGAATATATTATATTTTATTATGCATAGTGTTGCATAATGTCTGCATAGTGTTTTGCATAGTAAAATCTTTTTATATAAAACAGAATACTTTTATAAAGTTATTCGTTTTATTAGATTATAAATAGAATATATTATATTTTATTTAAAAGATTTTGTTTTATTAGAATATTTTATTAAATCAATCTGGACCGTCTGTTTAAAAGTAAATCAATCTGGACCGTTCATGAATTAGTTACTATGCAGTCCATTCTCCTATAAATAGAAGCTCAATCCTTCATTATTTCTTACGAATTCACTAAAACTCTAGAGAGAGAAACTATAGAGAGAGTTCTTCTTCTATAATCTTGAGCGTATTTCTTTAGAGTTTAAGAAAGCTTTGAGCATAGTGCAAGTTTTCTTCGAGTATATCCTCGCCCTACCAGTTGGAGTACTTTTCTTTCAAAGGTAAGGGATATTATTTGTTGTACTCGTAAGGGGTATTATTTTTTTTGTATTCATGAAGAGAACTTCTGTTATTCCATTCTTTATTATTCTGTTGGAATAACCTGTATACGCGGACTACCCTATACTTGGTAAAATTCTTCTATTATTCCATTCTTTATTATTATGTTGGAATAACTTTGTTTATCAAATCGCATACATGGTGGAAAATTTTCTATTATTCCGTTCTTTATTATTCGTTGGAATATCTTGTCGGCGCGTCTTTACGCTGAATTCGGGTTCCATTATTTATTATTCTCGTTGGAATAACACGTATGCATGTGGTCTATCGCATGCTCGGTGAAGTCTTTTGTTATTCCATTCTTTATTATTCATTTGAACATCTCGCCGGTGCGTTTACGCATTTAATTTGTTCCGTTATTTATTATTACATTTGAATATCACATGCGTGCATGCGCTTACGCGTGACCGGTTCCATTTTTAAAAAATTTCATTGGAATAACTTTGTTTGTGTGGTCTCTCGCATGCATGGTGATTTCTTCTATTATTCCATTCTTCATTATTTTGTTAGAATAACCTGTCTATGTGGATTATCGCATGCATGGTGAATGATCCTTTGTATTCATTCCTTATTAAATTGTGGAAATGATCGGTCTAAGTGGATTACCGCATGGCGGCGAAAATCCATTTGCAATTTCATATATTCTATTATACTCAGTTGGTTAAAGTTTTGGCTTCTATACTCCATGAAATTAGTGGAATATCCTTGATATTTGGGCTTCATACAGTATCTTTTCATGAAAATATTCTTCTGAGCATTCTTGAATTTTACTTTACAAAGAAGTATCATGTTGACAATTTGGACGTTATTGGTTCCTGGATAAATTAATTCTTGAACTTGTTTTATTGAATTATTATGTCATTGTCATCATCCTCATGTTTATATTATGTTGAAAGTCATCTGTGTCATGTAGTGCATAGATGGACTTGGTATGATTATGACCAGGGATTATTTGGTATAATCATGACCGTAATGTTACAAATGATGTGGAAAAAGTCCTCATTGGCCCGTAATGCTTTGATGGACAGTTTTTGGTATGATTATGGCTATGGATTCTCTTCGGCCAAGGGTGCAAAGATGAATTGTTTTATGGCATGATCAGGACCGTTGATGAAAACACGATTATCTTTGGCCCGTAGTGCATGGATAATTCGTGGTCGTGATACTAAAGAATATCCTTGGCCTGTAGTGCAGAGAGAATTTGATGATGTGGATTATTTATTGAGTTGAGTCTCAGCGATAAAAGTGATGAAAAACCTTTTAAATCATAGAAGATAGTAGACTTTATTCTCTACTTGACTCTTCTAATGGATTGCTTATTCCGCTGCAGTTAAACTTGATGTTTGTTATATTGTATCAGTTTAACACTGTTGAAGGCTAACGATAATTTATTCTGCATTATCTTAGTCATAATATTACTTACTGGGCTAGTTGAGCTCACCCTTTTACTTTCATTGTTCTCTTCAGGAAATGAGAACGTAGCAGGGACTAGTCGGGGAACGGAGTGATGGTCCAGATAATAGCATTAGTAGTCCTCACTATTCTGTTAAATGGTGTGATAATAAATGTAATGAGGACTCAATTAAATGTGGATATTGTCTAGATGACAATATTTGTATTAAAACTCACAACATATGTTTTATCGTATTTTACACGACTGTTGTATAATTAAGTTGTATTTGAATTTTGTACCATGTATTTGGCGACTCAAGATGGGTGATGTATACCTATTTTGGGGGCGTCACAAAAATTATAAATAATGACCATTTTATAATTTTTTAGAGTACAATTATTCGATTGTAACAAAAAAAGTTTCGGTAACCACAAATACTAAAAATACTAATTAAAAAAATACTAAAATACTAATTAAAAAAATACTAAAATACTAAAAAAAAATCAAATTTAAAAAATACTAAAATTCATCATTTAAAAAAATACTAATTAATGTAATATCAATTTAATCCCTAATTTATTTAATTTTTTTTAAAAAAAATAAATTTATAAAAAGAAGAATAAGATGCAACGTCACTTTAATTGGCGTTAGAATTTTTATTTTTATTTTTTTTATAGTTAAAGTCTTATATACTCCTTCATTTCCAACGCCGATGATAGAGAATAAACATAAAAAATATTGATATTTGTAAACAAGTACAAGAGATCAAAGAAATAAAAAAAAGAGATTCCAACGCCAGTTAAAGTGATATTACATCTTACTCTTTTTTTTTTACAAATTTGCTTTATAAAAAAAATTTAAAAAAGTTACAATACCGGTTAGTTTGGCATTGAATCACATTTTTATTTTTTTCAAATTTCTTTAAAAAATAAAATCATTTTAAAAAAAATTAGGATAAATTTTTTAAAAAATTATTTTTTAAAGTGGCATTGGTTGCCTTTCTGATTTTTAGCCAAAAAAATATCCAAAAATTCGACGCCATTTCAAATGGCGTTCAGTAGTTTTTCCCAAATTAGATGTGAGAGCCTTTACTCCCAACGACAGTCGTTGAAGTTTTTATTTTAAAAAAAATATTCGTTTAAAAATAAAATCTTTTTAACACACCTAGTATTGATCCATCGAATTATTATATTAGGGTTCTATCTATATATTGACTTTATCTAAAGAACCCATTCTTGATAACTCTATAGTGCAAACTTCGATTCAATACCATACCGATTTTACAAAAAAAAAATTCTAATTTTTAAGTAACTTATTACAATATCGACTATTTTTTTAATCAAAGTAAATAAATTTACAGTAATTAAACTTTAAAATTTCATACATTGACCATGAAAAAAAAGATTAGGCTGTGGCGCCCCCAAAATAGGTATATATCACCTATTCTGAGTGGCCAAATACATGGTACAGAATACAAATACAATCTTTAATATACAACAAGAGAGCTGTGAGTTTTAATACAAATATTGTCTTCTAGACAATATCCACTCTCAGAATAAGTCCTCATTATATTTATTGTCACACTATTTAACAGAATAGTGAGGACTACTAATACTATCATCTGGACCGTCACTCCGTTCCCCGACTAGTCCCGGCTACGTTCTCATTTCCTGAAGAGAACTGTGAAAGAAAGGGAGAACTCAACTAGCCCAGTAAGAAATATTATGACTAAGATAATGCAGGATAAATTATCATTAGTCTTCAACAATGTTAAACTGATAAAATATAATAGACATCAAGTTTAGCTCGCAGTTGAACAAGCAATCCATTAAAAGAGTCAAGTAGAGAATAAAATCTACTATCTTTTATGATTTAAAAGGTTTTTCATCACTTTTATCGCTAGGACTCAGCTTAATAAATAATCCACATCATCCCTGCACTACGACCAAGGATATTCATTAGTATCACAACCGCAAATTATCTATGCACTACACGGCCAAGGATATTCGTGTATTCATCAATGGTCATGATCATGCCAACAACTGTCCATCAATGCACTACGGGCCAATGAGGACTTTTACCACATCATTTGTAACATTACGGACATGATTACACCGAATAATCCCTAGTCATAATCATACCAAGTCCATCTATGCACTACAGGCCACAGATGACTTTCAACAAAATATAAACATGGTGATGATGACAATGATATAATAATTCAGTAAAACAAGTTCAAGAATTAATTTATTCAGGAACTAATAAGTCCAAATTGTCAACATGATACTTCTTTGTAGAGTAAAATTCAAGAATGCTCAGAAGAATATTTTCATGAAAAGATACTAGTTGAAGCGCAAATATCAAGGATATTCTACTAATTTCATGGAGTATAGAAGTCAAAACTTTAACCAACTGAGTATAATAAAGAATGGAATAACCAAAGAAATCACCATGCATGTGGTACTTCGCATAGACAGGTTATTCCAACAGAATAATAAATAACGAAACCAGGTCAGGCAAAATTTGCATCGACAGGATGTTCTAACAGAACTCTAAAGAATGGAATAATAACAGAAATCACAATGCATGCAGTATTCAGATCGACAAAGTTATTCTAATGAATACTAAATAACGGAACGTGTCGGGCGAAATTCGCACAAGCAGGATGTTCCAATGAATAATAAAGAGCGGAATCAGTAGGAGTAAAATGCATGACAGGATATTCCAATGTAATAAATAAGAGGCGGAACCAGTCCCACAGAAACGCATGTATGACGAGGATATTCCAATGTAATAATAAAGAATGGAACAATGAAGTTCTCTTCATGAATACAAAAGAAATAATACCCTTACCAGTAAAAGAAGAGTATTTCAATCGGTAGTAGGCGAGGATATTCTTGAAGAAAACTTGCACTACGCTCAAATCTTCTTAAAAACTTTAAAGAAATACGCTCAAGATTATAGAAGAGAATTTCTCTGAATTTCTGGTGTGTTTTCAATTCTAACTAAGTTTCTTATTTATAGGAGAATAGAAGGGTTACTGTTTGCTCACGGGTGCACCGAATGATAATTATCAAAGATGAAGTTTTTGCATTCACGGGTGTCAAGCAATTGATTTTCAAAGTGATATCAATTAAAAACAAAAGCTCAAATATTATATATATATATTACCTGCTATTTACGGCAACGAGGAATTGGTATCTTACCAAGTTTAGTTTTCATATATCATAGGTCAAGTTTATAATATTCAAGGAAAGCAACTTTCAGCAAAAAGTAAGCAACAAAGCAATTATACCAATAATATAATATATATATCTATATAATACACCCGTGAAAACCAAAATCCCCCCCCCCCACCCTCACTAATATTGACTAAGACACACACACACACCCAGACACACACACGCAAACACACACACACACACACACACACACACACATATATATATATATATAATAAAACTGAGATAACTTTCCACTGACAGTTTTGAAAAATGGTTAAGTGGGGGTCCAATTAATAAGAAAATTTACAACAAATACTTAATAAAAATCTCCTCAATATTTTTAACAACATTTATCATCATTATTATAATTCACAATATTAATTGACCAGGTCGTTCCCAGGAAAGAGGGGGCTTTCCAATAAGGATTTCTCCTATTCAGTGCGCAATTAGGTGACCAAACCTCTCCTTTGCGAGTAACTTCTAGACATCGTTAATATTGCAAATAATAATATTAATAACTCGTCATCTCAATTATTGATTTAATAATATATAAAATATCGACAATAATTGAATCAAATAACGTCGAGATCTTATGCAACAATTCATCAAGCAATAATTGAATAAAACCGAGTGACTTCTCATGTAAGCATCAATAATCAATACCGGTGTGCTCTTATACTGAACGCGTATTCTCGCATTATTATTACTAAGGGTAGTTCAACAGTTTTAACGGTAAAACTTCCGCCGTTATTTTCAATAAAATATTTTTGTCGCTTTCTCAATCCAACAATAATTTCGTTGTGGGGTCCACAAATGATTGCGTCGTCGTATGAATATTCCCTTTTAAAACGAATATTCCCCGACCAATCGAATTTTATATAATAACTTGCGTACTTTGCAAAATTTATAAATATTACCCACAACTATAACATTATATCAAATTCATTCCATAATATTCAAAAATGATAATTATAGAAAATTCATTTCTATTCGTAAAAGTTGGGGTCTTACATAGGCTCTTTTGTGGAGTAGACCACAAATGTTAAATTCATTTATTCTACAAAAAGAGTTAACTTTGAGTTTATTTTTTGTTAATTTATGGTATCCAACAACTCAAATTGTAATGTAATTAAAATTTTAAAATATGATTTTTAATAATATTTTTAAATAATTTATAATATTAAATTTTTATTTATTAAAATATTAAGTTGCAATAATTTAAATTGACAATAAAAAATTATAATAATTAAGACTCTTTTGTAGAACAAATCATAAATCTGTTAAATTATTACTATTCATTTTTACAAAAAAAGTTATATTTTAGTTTGTTATTAACTAATTTATGACATCCTAAAATTAAAATTAAAATTTAAATCAATTTAAGTTTTTGAAATAATAATTTTATTTATAATATTACTTTTTCAAGAGTTTACATTATTAATTTTTTTTATAAGTAAAATGGAACTCTCTTTTTTGAAACAAGTCCTTAATTTAGGAGCCAAAATTCATGTACAGATGTTTTAATCAGAGAGCTACATGAACGTGGGCTGGGTCTACATAAACAGATGGTTCAATTAGGAGCGATGTGGCCTAGCTCTCTCACTCTCTCTCTATACCAATTCCATTGAATATAATTAAAGAGAATTTGTAACAGAGGTTACCCAAATCCAAAAAAAATACAAAAACCAAAGAAGTATTAATGTATTATCTTACGTGAAAATATGTTTACCAAATAGCCCTTACATGCGTGCTGTATTACTATTTTACTCCTTTGATAAAAAAAAGTACTATCTAGTTTAGGGTTTCTGTTGCCTGGGACTAAGCAAAAAATGGTTATAACTGAATAACCAAACCAAATCGAAATAATTTAACTAAAATTTTTTGATAATTCGGTTATTTTTAATAATTCGATTATATCCAAAATTATTTACAGTTTTCGGTTAGTTAATTCGAATTTTAATTTTGATTATTCGATTAAACCGAATAACGCCTCACTTAAAATAATAATCAACTCCTTTCTCAGGCCACTAGGCACTACCGCACTAGCCCAGCCCAGATCTCAAACTCTCTACCTCTCTTCGCCTCATCGGTCATCAGTCATCACTTCCCTCTCATCTCGAACTCTCGATCTCTCATCTGACATCTCTCATCCCTCTAGTCTCTCGATCTCTCGATCTCTCATCCCTCAAATCTCGATCTCGATCTCTCATCTCTGTGTTTGCCCTAACTCCCTAACCTAAAAGCTAAAACCCCAGTCCCCAAATTCCACGTCGGACGTCGCGACTCCACTCCGCCTCCGAACGACAGAACCTCATCTCCGACTTCGAGCCTAAACGAAATCTTATCTTTACTAGTTATTCCTTCAATTGTGAGTTCTAAAGTATTAATACTGATATTTACGATTTCCCATCTACTTATTTTGGATGAACTACTATGTAATCAATATTTTAGAGGTTATTTATTTGTTTGATTCAATAGTATTGTGATGTTTCTGCTTGTATCTTTATTTAAAGTTGATGAGATTATACAATTTCTACATTATTCCTCCCCATATCATCCTTGTTTGGATGATTTGGGAACAGTGCAAATGAGAGATTTATAGAACGTAAGTGAACAGGTTAAAAGAACTAAACAGAAAATGCTGAAGTAAAAAGAATCATGTTTATGGAGTAGAATGGCTCATAATTATTTGGTTGGAATGTTCAATGTGTCATGTCTGTGATAATTGAGTGATATACAAGCTGTTAGTATCTTAGTATTAAGGTGAAGGTCCACCAAGATGAGGAATGTAGAAAATAAGCTTGTCCTGCCTGTAATTCTAGACTTTTAGACAGTTAGAAAGATGGTGAGGTTAAATTGAAACTTCAATCTTAGATGAGACCTTATTTTGGGGAAACTTTCAATATAAAGCCTATTTAAATTTTCTCAAGTTTTTCCTTTGAAGATCTTCTTGCAATAAGTTGTTGTCATTGGTTTAAATTCTGAGCATATACTCAATTTAATTTGATAGGCCATAGACAAGTATGGTCTGTCCCCATATATATTCCTTACTGTTTGATTGCCTTGAGTTGATACTGTAATTAAGCTGCTGTACTAGTAACATTTCAAGAGGAAGAAAGAAGGCCACTGAGAGTGAAAGAGAACAGAAGCCTGTAGGATTTGAGCAAAAGAAGATGGACTGAAAAAATATAGATCAATTAAATTGGCTATGGCGCTGGTTGGATGAACGCAACTGGCAGTTAAGTTTGACGATATGATTTAATGTGAATGTTTGAAACTACTTTAGATAAGAAGATGTAATATTTTGTAGAAGAAGTCGTGAATATACGATATACAATTTCTGCATTATTCCTCCCCGGATCACGTACATATATGGTGTGCATTATTAAACCATGGCAGCGTTATAAATTTCAGTTACGACAAAAGAAAGGCAGAACATATTGATGAGCATCATCTTTGACCAATTGTACAGGTAAAATGAAACAGATTCTTACAACAGTTATGTGCAATTTCTTCCTATTCCATTCCACCTGTTTATATACTAAAATTTCTAATAGCTACATATTTCAACATATGCTATATAATGATATAAATAAATGTGTGTTGATGGATCATTGTTGACATTGTAGGCTAATGCTTTTATTGGGGGCTCTGTTGCACAATGCTTGACCTGCATGTTGGCATGTTGCTGTACTGCCTACTGCTCTGTTGTGCCTGCTGAGTGTTGACTCATTCGAAATCAGTGCTTAAGTTTTTGACTCCATGTTGTTGATGTTTGGTCTTAGACAGTTAGACTCTTATGGATTATTAATTTATTATGGACTAATTAGTCTTTGTGAAATTATGGATTATGTATTGCTGAGTTGACCATTGTACACGTGCTCTATGTTATCTGGTTTACTGTTTTATGATTGTGGCACTTGTATGTTTTTTTTCCTCTGATGACCATAAATTTGTGACAATGTGATTGGATTATCAGGCTTACCTCCCTCTCCACCTTCCCCCCAATATTCAAGTTGAATTTCTTGACATACTAGATCCGGCCCCAGATGTTCTTTTCCGTCCCTAAAAATGAAGCTGCAAAAATAGTGCTGCCAGATTCGTTTTATAAGCTCTCACTTGATGAATTGAAAAGAGAAGCTGATATGAAGCGGAAAATGATTGCAGAATTCCAGCTTTTGGTTCCCAAATCATACAAGGAAAAGCAAGCAAAAGCCACTCTATGTGGTAAGTTGTTAAAGCTGCTCTTGTTTTTTCGTTTTTTTTATTAATTGCTTTTAATACTTTGGTGTTCATTGTAAATTTTAACGTACAAAATAAAACTTAGGCCTAAGATTATTCAAAATTCTGATATTGGCATCTGAAATAACTACGTGTTGCAGCATGACATCTATTTGCTTTCATGACAAATAATACCATCTTTAAGTTAATAATGAAGGCTAGCACTCCTTTAGAGTCGCAAACACTTGTTATCATATTGAATACTAATTGAATACAACTGCAAAGATGGAAGAATCAATGGAAGAAAGCTGACTTTTCTTCTTAATTCCTTATACAGACTTGGTACAGTGATGTGTATGGGAGTAACAGCTGGTGCGCGCTTACATCCTTACTCTGTTTGCTGTAAGTTTTGTCCGTTGTATAGTATGCCTGATCTTTTTTCTAAAAGACTTGTTTGTCTTGAACAAATGAGGTTTTACTGAGCTGGTTTTGTACTCACTTGGCAACAAATAAAATATTCACGTCGTGTACTTGGTTTGATACTTGTTTCCCCTCTATGCCAAATACCATGCTGGACAGAGTAGTTGTATAATAAGGTTAACTTTCTCAACCTTTTGTTAATTCTTGGAGAGTGCAAAATTGAGACTAATTTATTTATTTTTGTGTGGGTGGTGGGTATGGGTTTCTTTTTTTTATTTTTTTTTTTTTTTTTTTTTGGGGAGGGGAGGAGGGTTATATCTTGTTCTTGTCTAACACAGTCAATTATTTTCAGGTTATGTCAAATTTACTTTACTTTTACGGCATGTGCGGATTAGTGAAGGAGTTGTTGCTTATGCGTTACTTCAATAAGGTATCTTTCTGCTTCCAATTTATGAAATTTGGTATCTTGTTCTTAAGATATGATGGGTTAATTGGTATACCAAATGAAATTATAGGATGTTCGTGACAATGTCCAACTGGCAAATTTTGAAGATACTTACAGTCTGCATTCTAACATTTTAGTTTTGTGTTTGTATCTGCAGAAGCAATGTTGTTCCTTCACTTCTTGTTAATAACCTTTGTGGTAGCCTTTTTATTTTGATTTTAAGTTACTTGTTTGACATAATATTTCGCTCGTGTTTTTTGTTCCAGTTGATACTTTTTGCTACTTCCAATGATTATCAGAAGTTAATACCTAAATTCCAAGAGGCAACAAAAGCTTTCAGGGGAAAGGTGATTCATTACAGCTTAATTCTTATGACATTATGAAGACAAGGGACGAAATTATGAATTGTACTCTCTCTATATATGTAGGTATATACTTTGATTGAAGAAATGTGGTAGTTTTAGATGGTTAATTGTAAAGATAATGAATGATTATGTAATGGATGATTTTATTAAGTTAATAATATTTTAGTTTTTTGTATTTTTGTCATTATTTGCTATTGGGACATTGAGCCAGCCAGGTACACAAAAAGAATGTCAAATTTTGATTTGGCAACAATATAATTTGTTACCAAAGCATTGAACAAGTTTTAATATAGCAACAATTTTTTATATATTTAGCAACAAATTTTCATTGCTAATGGCATTAAAAATATAATATTTGGCAACGAAAAATTAATCTAATAACAACGGAGAGGATATTGTTGCTAATACTAAAATAAAAGGCAACATTTTTTATCATTGCAAATCATATTAACTTTCGTTGCATATATAAAGAAACGACAACATATAATGTCGTTGCTAATCGATTTACTTTCTTTATTGAAAATAAGCGAAGAACAAACATTTTCGTTCATTGATTGAAGATAATGTCGTTGCTAAATAATATAATCAGCAACGAAAATCGTTGCTAAAAAGTTTACATTCCGCAACGAAAGCAAGCTTAGGCAATAATTTTCATAATTTACTGCAACGAAAAATGTTGTTGCAAAATGGTGTCAATTGCAACGAAAATGCATAGTCGTTGCAAAAAAAAAAAAGAGTTCATTTCGTTGCCAATTAGCAGGCTTTTGCAACGAAATGGGGTTTTTAGCAACGAAATTTAATTATTCTACAACAATACATTTTGTTACTAAAGGATTGATGACTCTATACGAAAGTCAAATTTCGTTGCAAAATGTATTACTTTTGGCAACAAAAAAAATTCGTTCGTTGCGGAACAATTAGCAACGCTCATTACGCAACGAAAGACGCAACGACAATAAAGTCGTTGCCAAAACCCTTTTGCAACGAAATTTGGCACTTTTAGCAACGAAAATCGGTTGTTGTTGAAGCCCCATTTTTTTGTAGTGTGGGGTCATAATCACTGTATTTTCCTCAGATGATGTATGAACAGAAGATTGTCCTCCACTTTCCAAACCAGCAACCACATTTTCAAATCGTGGTTGTCCCTGATTATGAAGATGTCTACAAAAGCGTTAAACATGACCAGACTCTCCACAATGATAAAAAAACATTGCCTAGTCTTATCCATCCATTGTTGTCTAAACTCTTAACTCCTACTAATCCCTCTGCCTCCAAAACCACCTTAACCTCGTCCTCCAAAATGACCGTCAAATCTACCACCACGAGCATTTGCAGAGCCACTACGACATGTACCTCTCCCATAGGAAACAAGTAAAGCAGACTTATCAGAAGAATCAATTATAGGGGTAGCATCACGGGAGACACGTAAAACTCAGGCAAAAGTATCTGTAAGAGATAGTAACATTGGGCTGCAAAGAATTTGGGAGTGAACAGTTTCAAATTCTAATCCAAGAGCACTTAGGAAACCAATAACTGCCAACTGGTCATGTTGGGCTTGTATATGTGTCACATATGCGGTAACAGGGAGCAATGAATTTAATCCCTCGTACATCTTCTTAAAATTAGCAAAAGACTGTGCAAGTAGGCGTCCATCTCGATGAATCTTATAAAAGTCCTGAGAGACCTCATAGATACGAGCAAGATTATTTTGTCCCGAGTACAACACTGCCAACAATTCTTTGACGGTATGAATATGAGTAACTAAATCAACAACTTCCTCTAATTGTCAAAACCTATACTAGCCAAAATAATGTAACTAGGGGCAAAATGGTCAATTGGTAAATCATTTTAATGGCATTCAAGTAATTTGCCAAACCCTTAGGGTTTAACCCTAAGATTTAGCACAGAGTAATTTTTAGAATTTAGCAACTAGGGTTTATAAAATAAAATTTTAGTTTTTAAAATTTGTAATTAGAGTTTCGTTAATTAAGTTTCTAATTACGTTATACATGAATATTAGGGTTTAATATCCCTAATTATAATTAACCTTGCTAATAAAGCAATTAGGGTTTAGTATTTTGATAACTAGGGTTACTAATACGCAATTAGGGTTTCTAATAATTAACTTAGGGTTCTAATCATTAGGGTTTTAATTTACTAATTAGGTTTACCTTAATTAGCAATTAAAGTCTATCATACATGTTATTAATCACAGTAACACAATTTTTGACTGATCACAAATTCCAGTTTAGGTTTCGAAGTAGGGTTATAATTATTAGAAATTCAAATATAAATTAGGGTTTTAAATTTACAATTAGGGTTTCTAATTAGCATATTGTTATGTAACACTTAACATAAATCATATAACACGAGTTATATAATGAGTCTTAAATTTCCCATTTAAATTGAAAAATAGGGTCAAACCAATTAATGCTAGGGTTTGGTCAATATACACCATAATTGACCAACCATCAATAGTACGTATATACAATACATATTTATAGTACTAAAAAATCAAAATATTATAATATTATAATATTATTATCATTTTTGATCAAAACCCGTAATTAGGGTTTGGATTCCATATCCGATTTATCCGTCAGTAATTAACCTTATTAATTAAGTTAAAATAAGTAACTTAATAACTGAACAAAATTCATATAATAAAATAATTATTATAATTATTCTAAAAACATCTCATATATTATTTAAATAATATAAGACTATATTTTCATGAAAAGAATTGATAAAAACATTTCCAATATGGAATTAATTATTATAAGCATATAATTTATAATAATCAATAATTCTAAAATAACATTATCTATAATAATTAATGTAATAAATAAATTTTTATTTATCACACCCATAAATATACACATATTATCTTGGCACATATCACCCATATTTATTTTAATAAATAAATAAAAAAATTATACGCAAAATTTATGATTTATTTATATAGAAAATATCGGGTTGTCACATTCACCCTCCCTTATAAAAATTTTGTCCCCGGAATCACCGTTATAAAACCTATACATACCAGGGTACATAGCATACACAATCATTGCAGGTAGATCTTGATCACTTTGATCGGACTGATCTTTAACTATTCACATAAAGCTTGTCTTTCTGATTAAATCGGAAATTTGATTTCTAGAAGAATTCAAATTCCTCCTTCAAAATTTCTTTATAAAATAATTTATTATTTATAGGAAAATCATATATAAGAAAATAAAAGTTATACGAAAAGTACCTGGAGTTCCATTGCCAGCTGCCACCGTGTCCTGAACTGTCATGTTGAAGACCCGTGTAGTAGATTTTGTCGACTTGCTGGATGAAGTTGGTCCTGTGATTGCCAAAGTTCCGCCGCTTTTTCCCATGTTCACGTTTTCTACCTCCGTTCTCCTTTTCGGATAGTCCTTCACCTTATGTTCCTTCGATCCGCACAGAAAACACCCACTAATCGTTCTAGGATTTGGGTAGTTGGGAGAGATATGGCCCTCCTGCCCGCACTTGAAACATGCAAATTTACCTTTCAGACATTTCCCCAAATGGTTCTTTCCACAATTCCCACATTGCATCACCGGCTTCTTCTTTGCACCTTCTTGCTTCACCTGCACACCCCTAAAGTTGTCCCCCTTCCTCTTTTCACTCCTATTCCCCTTGTTTGTTTCCACCTTCCCAGCTCCCTCAACTTTACCCTTGTTCCTTCTTTCCTTGTTGTAGAGGCTCATCGCCTCACTCCCCTCCTCAGCAATAATCGCTTTCTCCATGAGTGCTGCAAATGTAGGGATCTGCAACACTGCCACCTTGTTGTAGAGCCAGGATTTTAATCCCAGCTCAACACTGCCAACTGGTCACGTTGGGCTTGCATATGTGTCACATATGTGGTAATAGGGAGCAATGAATTTAATCCCTCGTACATCTTCTTAAAATTAGCAAAAGACTGTGCAAGTAGGCGTCCATCTCGATGAATCTTATAAAAGTCCTGAGAGACCTCATAGATACGAGCCAGATTATTTTGTCCCGAGTACAACACTGCCAACAATTCTTTGACGGTATCAATATGAGTAACTAAATCAACAATCTGACTGTCTATGGAATTAAGCATCTGATAGAGAATCCTAGCATCGACTGTCTTCCATGCCTCATCGAACATTTATTATCGTTAAGTGATTGCCATGTTCTCTGCTAATCTGGGCCAACCTCACAATCTTCCTCCACTGTGAATAATTGGTAACTCCTTCCAATTTCCTATCAGTAAGACGAGTTGATGAAGATATTACTTCTATAACAGTTGTTGACGGTCGAGAGTCAGATGAAGATGTACCAAAATCCTAGCTCATAGTAGGCTCAAATGCTGCTAAAATCCTGCTTGGAATATCTTATATTAAATATTCCCAAGCAACAAACTACGACAAAGGATCAAAAGTTCACAACTAAACAGAAACCACATACACCTAACCCAAACAAATATATACTAGTGCGTCGAGCACCTCATATATCCAATCACAAAGTAAATCCCACGAGGAAAAGAAACATCAAAAGGCTACTATTAAATCACCAAAAAATTTCCACGACCCAAATACTTCTCACATGCATCTACTAAAGCAAAGCAGAAAAGTGGCGTTCTTCACGATGAATGATGAGCGATCACATCTATTATAATGAACGAAGAACGTCACTATTCACGATGAACAAAATTTTTTTTTTTTTTTTTGTTGAAGGAAAAAAAATGAAAGGATGGAGGATGAAGAATTAAAAAGAGACTTGGAGAAAGAACTTAAAAACCATTGCTTTGATACCATGTAAAGTGGAGAGTTTATTCCTCATATTATATTAAGTACAAATAAGAGCTGAGCCTTCTATAGACTAAGACTCATGCTATATAAGGAAAGTAAATCAATGACTAGAACATATTACTCCACACATTATTCATACAATCATGCTCCTACAATCATGCTCCTGGAATCCTTTAGAATCCCTAATGAAGAGGCAAGAATAAGGCACCGTTTCTGCACCACTACACTAACCTTGCTCCGAACCTAGTCTTGATAATGTTAATGGTGAGAATCCTAATCCTACTTGTTCTTTTGAAGATACTGACATTCCTATTGCTCTTAGAAAAGGGGTTAGATCTTGTACTCAACATCCTATCTCTAACTTCTTAGCCTATAATAAATTATCTACATCCTACTACTCCTTTATTTCTTCCTTGTCTTCAATATCTGTTCCTCATGGGTGGAGAGAAGCAATTAGTGATGAGAATTGGAAACAGGCTATGATTGAGGAGATGAATGCCCTGAAAAAGAATGATACTTAGGAACTAGTTACTCTTCCTTATGGGAAAAAACTAGTTGGTTGCAAATGAGTATATACAGTAAAATAGAAGCCAGATGGGACAGTTGAGAGACTCAAAGTTAGGCTAGTTGCAAAGGGTATACTCAAACCAATGGAATTGACTATCAGGAAACATTTTCTCCTGTGGCGAAGATGAACTTTGTTCATACCATAATCTCATATGCAGGGAACTTCGGCTAGGATATCCAACAATTGGATGCAAAAAATGCATTCCTTAATGATGACTTGGAGGAGGAAGTATACAAGAAAATACCCTCCAGTTTTGCTTCATTTGCCACCAAGGGTAAGGTTTGTAAACTGCGAAAGGCTTTATATAATTTGAAGCAATCTCCCAGAGCCTGGTTTGGTAGATTCCACAAAGCAATGATAAGATTTGGGTATAAGTAGAGTCAAGTAGATCATACTCTATTTGTCAAACAGATAAAAGGTAATACTACAATTCTTATTATTTATGATGACGATGTGACGCCCCCAAAACAGGTATACATCACTCATCTTGAGTCGCCAAATACATGGTACAAAATACAAATAAAAACTTAATTATACAACAGTCGTGTAAAATACGACAAAACATAGCTGAGAGTTTAAACAAGAATATTTTCATCTAGACAATATCCACACTCAATGGAGTCCTCATTATAATTATTATCACATTATTCCGTAGAATAGTGAGGACTACTAAAGCCACTTATCCTGGACCATCACTCCATTCCCCGACTCGTCCCAACTATATTCTCATTTCCTGAAGAGAACAATGAAAGAAAGGGTGAGCTCAACTAGCCCAGTAAGAAATATTATGACTAAGATAATGTAGAATAAATTATCCTTAGACTTCAATAGTATAACAACTGATAGAATACAATAGACAACAAGTTTTAGATCAACAACTACAACGGAATAAGCAATCCATTAGAAGAGTTAAGTAGAGCATAAAATCTACTATCTTCTATGATCTAAAAAGTTTTTCATCAACTTTATTACTAAGACTCAGCTTAATAAATAAAATCGAATCATCCTTGCACCATGACCAAGGATATTCATGTAATCATCAATGGTCATGATTAGACCGAATAATCCCTGGTCATAATCATACCAACAACTGTTCATCAATGAACTATAGGCCAATGAGGACTTTTACCACATCATTCGTTACATTACGGTCATGATTATACCGAATAATCCCTAGTCATAATTATACCAAGTCCATCTATGCACATAAGTCAAAGATGACTTTCATCTTAATATAAGCATGAGGATGATGACAATGACATAATAATTCAATAAAACAAGTTCAAGGATAAATTTTAAAGATTTATAATTTAATTTATCCAGAAATTAATAACGTCCAAATAGTCAACATGATACTGCTTTGTAGAGTAAAATTCAAGAATGCTCAGAAGAATATTTCCATGAAAAGATACTGGATGAAGAGCAAATATTAAGGATATTTCACTAATTTCATGGAGTATAGAAGCCAAAACTTTAACCAACTGAGTATAATAGAATATATGAAACTGCAAATGAATTTTTGCCCGTCATACGGTAATCCACGTAGACAGATCATTTCCACAATTTAATAAGGAATGAATACGAAGGATCATTCACCATGCATGTGGTAATCCACATAGACATGTTATTCCAACAGAATAATAAAGAATGGAATAACAGAAGAATTTACCATGCATGCGATAGACCGCACAAACACGTTATTCCAACAGAATAATAAAGAATGGAACCAGGTCATGCGTAATCCACATGCATGCGGGATATTCAAATGAATAATATTAAAGAACGGAACCAGTCATGCGTAATTCGCATGCGATGCATGGATATTCCAATGAATAATAAAGAACGAGAACCAAAGTCGCGAATCCGCATAGGCAGGATATTCCAATGAATAATAAAGAATGGAATAATAACAGAATTCACCGAGGCATGCGATAATCGCATGCAGATAGGTTATTCCAATGTAATAATAAAGAATAGAATAATGAAGAATTTCACCATGTATATACGGTGCTAGATGCATAGAAAAGTTATTCCAACATAATAATAAAGAATGGAATAACAACCCTTACGAGTATTGAAAGAAAATAACTCTCTTCATGAATACGAAAGGATATTACCCCTTACCTCAAAAGAAGACTAGATACTGGACTAGTGAGGTAGCAGACTTCTCTTCTTCTTTCTCTCTATAATTTCTCTCTATAATAATTGCTCTATAACTTTAGTGAATTAGTGAAAAATAATGAAGGAATGAGCTTCTATTTATAGGAAAATATAGTTTCAATAATTGCAGATTTTGGGGCTCAAAATATTACAGTATAATACCTTCCTCTATTCCTTCATTTTTAATTTAGTCCTACAAGTATTATCAAACTTGAACCACCTCCCCTAATAGTAAATCATGTGAATCAATAGTAAATCATGTGACTCAATAGTTCTAATCATGTGAAAAAAACAATTACAGTATAATACCTTCAACTGTACCTCCATTTTTAATTTAGTCATGCAAGTATTATCAATCTTGCACCAACTCCCCTAATAGTAAATCAAGTGAATCAATAGTATACACATGTGAACAAATAGTTATAATCATGTGAATGAATAGCAATTAATTGCTCATTTATCCGGTTAATTACCTAATTGGTCAATATAACCTCCAGACATCAATTATTATAGAAATAAATGTCGATTTTCACTAACACTAATAATTCCAACACAATGAAACTATCAATTTCATCTTTAATCAACACGAACTTATTCATCATTAATATTATAATTCACAATATTTAACAACCGTGTCGCTCCCGAGAAAGAGGGGCTTTTCGATAAGGATTTCTCCTTATTGGCGCCGCAATTAGGTGACCAAACCTCTCCTCAGCAGAACTTCTAGACATTGTCGATATTGCAAATAATAATATGAATAACTTTGTTGTCTCAATTATTGATTTAATAATATAACATATTATTACGAGATGATCTTTGTGACAATAATTGAATCAATAATATGAGAGATATGATGCAACAACTACTGTAGTAATAATTGAGTATAACTGAGTGAGTTCTTACGTAAGCATTAATAATCAATACCTTGTGCTACTATACAACCACACGTATTACTGTACTTTTACTACCAGATAGTTCAACAGTTTTAACGGTAACACTTTCGCCGTTATTTTTATAAAATGATAATTCTGTCATTTTCTAACTACAACAATACTTCCGTTGTTGGGTTCACCAATGATTGTCTTGCGTCGGCATTTAATATTCCCCAAACAAAAAGAATATTCCCCGACCAAACGAATATTTTATAACAACTTGCATACTTTGCAAAATTTATAAATATTACCCATAACTATAACATTATATCAAATCCACACCATAATATTCAAAAAAATATTTTGAGAAATTTAAATCTTTATTCATAAAATTTGGGGTCTCACAATCTCCCCTCCTTATGACATTTTGCCCTCGAAATTTACGTACGTACCTGGTATGCCGAAGAGGAGAGGATACCTTAACTTCATTTCAGATTCTAACTCTTATGGTATAACCTTTGAGTATCGAATATGATCCTTCTTATCCAAGATTTTAACACGTATCTTTTCATACATTAAATCTTCTGCTATATCGTCTAATTCCAATTCAATAATGTGATTCGGGTCGTCCACATATTTACGTAACATCGATACGTAAAAAAAACATTATGAACACGCGACATACTTAGTCGATAAAATGAGTCTATAGGCCACAGTTCCTACTCGATCGAGGATTTCAAATGGGCCAATTAAATCGAGGGTTAAGATTTCCTCTCTTCAATGACTCTTGCTTCTAGAATAACGCCCTCTTGAACCTTCTTTTTCACATTCATCAGCTCTGGATGTGTAGCTTGAGCGGCCTTTAACTTTATCGATTAAAGTGGATTCTACTCGTATATTCATTATCTTCACGTGGGTCCCTAGAGTCTTTAACTCTATCTTCATCATTTGTAAGTTATACGAAATGGGTTTTTATGTTAACAACATCGCACTCGTAAATGCATACGATCTTCTACTCAACGCGTCAGCTATCACGTTCGCTCTTCCACAATGATATTGAATGGTATAGTCATAATCTTCAACAACTCGAGCCAACATCTTTGGTGTATATTACGTTCGTTCTAGGTGAAGAAATATTTGAGGGTTTTAGAAATGGGTTTTGTACTGGGGTCAATACAAAATTCGATTTCACGCTCTAGGGGTAGGCTAAGAAGTCTTCAAGAATACGTCAGGAAATTTATTAACAATTGAAATATCATTCAAAACTGTGACTCTCATCCAAGACTTAGTTAGCACATAAAATGAAGGTTTCTCCTAACGGAGTTTCAACCGATAAGTCAAAGTCTAATCTCTCCGGAGTCAAATTTAAATGTTGAGCGCAAGCAAGAGAGATAAAAGAATGGGTAGAACCGGTATCTAATAAGGTATAGACTTCACAAGAATTTATAATTAACTAACTCGTGCTAACTTCGTTTGGGTTACTCGTTTTTTGAGAAGTCACAAAAAAAGCTCTCCCTGAAACCACCGACTTTGTTTTGTCCATATCCGCCTTTGGTGTCACCGTCCCAGCTGGACTTGACTTTGGTGCATGACAAAATCGGGCTAGGTGACCTTCTTTTCCACAATTGTAACATGCTTTGGATTACATCACGCAGTTTGGACTGATATGTCCCTCCCCTCCGCATTTGTAACATACGACCGGTGGTCGTTCTCCTTCCTTAACAACAGGTGCTGGTGCTGATGTCTTTCCATTATTATTGAATCTCCTCTTCTTGAAATTTTCACTTCTATTATCTTGGCTATGATTACCACCGAAGTGGTTACCATTTTTGGCATGATAATTTCCTCCACGATGGTTATCATTGTTCTGATGGCCGTTGCCACCGGTATGATTATTATCGTGTTGCTGGTCATTACCTTTTGGTTGTGCTGACTCATTATCCTGCTCCAATAACTGAGCCCTATTCACAACATCTGAATACAAACACAATTTGTGAGAAATGAGGTATTGACGTATATCGGGTTTCAAACCTCTTAGAAACATTCGCGGCATTCGCTCCTCATTATCAACCAAATGGGATGCAAACCGGGATAACTCCATAAATTTAGCCTCGTATTGCGACACGGTCATATTATTTTGCTTCAACTTGATGAACTTCACCTCCTTCATGTGACGCATACTTTTCAGAAAGTACTTGTCGTTGAACAGCTCTTAGAACTTCTCCCAAGACATCTTGAGTTCATCAAGCTGAGTACATGTTACATATTCCCACCAGTAATCTGCTTCTTCATGCAACATAAAGGTGGCAAAGGGAACCTTTTGCTCCTCGGAGCATCCCAAGACATCAAATATCTTGGTGATCTACTTTAACCACGTCTTACCCTTAAGTGGTTCTGGTTTTCCCTAAAAACTCTGGCGGTCCCAGCTCCTTGAACTGCTTAGCAGTGACCAGCCGTGGGTTGCCATTGTTTCTACTTGCATTTTCAACAGAAGTCTCTCTCGCCTGATGTTACATGAATTGCATAAAGCCTCTGAATATTTCATCATTCATCATCTGATCGGTGTTGTTATTTACCTGAGGATTATTATCTTCCTGTTGCACATTATCCTGGGTATTAATCGTTGGTGACTCAACGGTCTCATGTGCTTCATTGCTGATCTCAACATTTTCAGATGTCATTTTCAAACACTGTCACAAAACAAGGGTTAATTGACATATCACATATTATCCCTATACTACGACAATTGACCAATTAAATACCAAATAAACTTAGGTAGGTCATACTAGCGAAGGAATTCCCGTCTCTCCCTCCTAGTTCTTATCTCACATCTCACCAGGATCATATCCCTAAGCTTTAATACCAACTGGCGCCCCAAAAAGTAGATATACATCACCCATCTTGAGTCGCCAAATACATGGTACAAAATACAAATAAAAACTTAATTATACAACAGTCGTGTAAAATACGACAAAACATAGCTGAGAGTTTAAACAAGAATATTGTCATCTAGACAATATCTACACTCAATGGAGTCCTCATTACAATTATTATCACATTATTCCGTAGAATAGTGAGGACTACTAAAGCCACTTATCCTGGACCATCACTCCATTCCCCAACTCGTCCCAACAATATTCTCATTTCCTAAAGAGAACAATGAAAGAAAGGGTGAGCTCAACTAGCCCAGTAAGAAATATTATGACTAAGATATTGCAGAATAAATTATCCTTAGCCTTCAACAGTATAACAACTGATAGAATACAATAGACAACAAGTTTTAGATCAACAACTGTAGCGGAATAAGCAATCCATTAGAAGAGTCAAGTAGAGCATAAAATCTACTATCTTCTATGATTTACAAAGTTTTTCATCAACTTTATTGCTGAGACTCACCTTAATAAATAAAATCAAATCATCCCTGTACCACGACCAAGGATATTCGTGTAATCATCAATGGTCATGATTATACCGAATAATCCCTGGTTATAATCATGCCAACAACTGTCCATCAATGAATTACAGGCCAATGAGGACTTTTACCACATCATTCGTTACATTACGGTCATAATTATACCGAATAATCCCTGGTCATAATCATACCAAGTAAGCCAAAGATGACTTTCATCACAATATAAGAATGAGGATGATGACAATGACATAATAATTTAATAAAACAAGTTCAAGGATAAATTTTAAAGATTTATAATTTAATTTATCCAGAAATCAATAATGTCCAAATTGTCAACATGATACTACTTTGTAGGGTAAAATTCAAGAATGCTCAAAAGAATATTTCCATGAAAAGATACTAGATGAAGCACAAATATCAAGGATATTCCACTAATTTCATGGAGTATAGAAGCCAAAACTTTAACCAACTAAGTATAATAGAAACTACAAATGGATTTCTACCCACTATGCGGTAATCTACGTAGATAGATCATTTCCACAATTTAATAAGGAATGAATACGAAGGATCATTCACCATGCATGTGGTAATCCATATAGATAGGTTATTCCAACAGAATAATAACGAATGGAATAACAGATGAATTCACCATGCATGCGATGAGAGGCGCAAATGCGCATGAAAGTTATTCAATAGAATAATAAAGAATGGAACCAGGTCATGCGTAATTCGTACAGACAGGATATTCCAACAGAATAATAAAGAAGGGAACCAGGTCATGCGTTGTTACACCCCCAAATTCAGGTACTTGAAACCCGAACTCAGTGCTTCACGATACCATTTCTATGAGCGGAATAATACTAATAATAATAAGAATAATATAGATTATCAAATTTAATTTAAATATTATCAGAGTTTAGTTCCCAAGTACGAAACCTTTAAACATTCGTTACATGATAATAATATTATATATCATCCTTAACCTAAAGTCAAACTATTACAATAAGATAGCATAAACTTTTATTACTGCGACCTTCCCTTTTCCTTGTTCTTGGCGAGATCCTTCAAAGTTGTTCACACTTAGTGAAAACATTTAAATTAAGCAAGGATGAGCATTTGAGTGCCCAGCAAGTAATAGCAAATAATAACAATTAGCTGAAATGATTAAATATTTTCTTTAAACGATACTTCTACAACGAATCAATAGTTGTGAAGTAAGCTGAACCATTAATAAACAACATGTCATTTCGATTTCAAACTTTTGAAACTATGTATTGACTATATATGAGGATCAGTTGACAGACTATGAACATTGTTTTCTATTTTTGAAAAGGTTAAACAGAACTTTATCTGTAAACCGTCATAACTTATGGGCACGGGGGTGATCATCCCGTTATGCCCTGTATTGATCAATAATACATTGCTAGAACGATATTATTGTTCATCCTTTGTACTCCTTAGCGCATAAAAATTTCCCATATTTGGGATGTTCATAACAGTCTAGAATCTGAACCAAAACAATCCAGTTGGATAACAATAAAGTTTTATCTTGTTCAACAACAATTTTAAATTTGTGTGTAGCCGAATCAAATAGCTTAGATGACTTTTAATTCAACATATACATACTGGACACCGATAAGTATGTATCAACATGTGATAAAATATAATGATTATCCAAGTGAGGACACTTGTATAACCATGTTTTAGAAATTAACGAACAAAATATATATCTTGATCAATAATAACAGAATAAAGGAACTTGTACAACAATTATAATTTATTAACTTACTTATACAGAATCATTGCATAAGTATATACAAAGGTTGAAATATTTGAACAATTGAAAAGAATAGTTCGGATATTATCTTATTTATGTCAGATTGCATAAAGTAAATGCAAAGGGTTAGATACTTTGCCTTGTCTGCCGCTTACACAACTTAGATTTATCTTTTATATCAAGCCCCGTCATTAAATAGATCATTCGTTTGATTAGAATAACATATCATATCATATTGTACTGCTATTTGCAGTTAGCACATAACCTAATTACATTGTCATGTAAGTTTAATAACCATTGAATCACAAATAAACATTTATCTAATCAATCTATCTAAGTCCAGATCAATTTTTGAAATATGTCGGTGTATTGACAACTTTATCGGGTATTTATCGAGTCTATGACTCTATCCCGAAGTTCAACATTCGTAAATATCAGTCATATTATTTTAAAATGACTTAATATAATTTTTAAACATTTATTATAATTTATCATGAATTTTCAAACACCGGAATCATAATTAAATGATTAAAATATTAAACAATTCTATTATCATTAATATTCAATTAATATTAAACTATTAATGAAACCATTGCCAAAATATTAAAGTTATTTATAATAACTAAAAATATTTTTAAAACATTTATATTACCCTTAAATAATTTTTAAAACATTTAAAATCATTTTAAATAATTATCATTAATATTAAAATATTAATTTACTATTTATCTAAATATTAAAAGTCATTAATTATAACTTCAAATATTTTTAATTTATTTATATCCCTTTTAAATGATTTTTAAATTAATAAAACCATTTTTCAACTATTTATGTAATGTAATTATTAAATAAATTTAATATCATTAATATTAAATTATTAATGAAATTATCCTTTAAATATTAAAAGTTATATTTTATAACTTAAAATATCTTTAAACACTTTATTTTCATTTAAAATGATTTTTATAATATTAAAATCATTTTTAAACTAATTTATTTAATATAATTATTAAATAACTTTAATTATCATTAATATTAATTTATTAATGAAATTTATCACAAAATATTATAAGTCATTAAAAATAACTTAAAATATTTTCTTATATCATAATATAATTTTAAATGATTTTTTATGTATTAAAATCATTTTTAAATAATTTATTTAATATTATAATTAAATAAATTAAATACTTTTAATATTCCAAAAATATTAAATATTTATGAAATATATTCAAAATAATTAAAATATAATTTTCGTGCATTAAAATAAATTTTAATAATTTAATTTTGTATTTTTAATAATTTAAAACTAATTTTTTATAATTATTTAATAAAAATCTAATTTTTATAATTAATCTGTCGCTAAAGACCACCTATAGCGACAGAACCGTCGCTATAGGTGTTCTTCATGAAACCCAGATCATCAAGCCAGTAACCGAGTGACCACGTTTGACCAAGATTCCAGATCAGATCGTGATGTTTAAGTGAATGTTTCTGGTCCGATCGTGTAGTATAAATGTAACACTACAAGATTCAACAAGAAACATGATCAAACAACATCACAATCAGAAGATATAAGCCTTCAAATGGTCGTTGAGAATGTTCTTCATTTCGGATTTGCCAGAAATGAAGAAGCAGTTCAACCTACTACTGAGCTTCCATAACTTGCAAGATATGATATGTTTTAGTGATTTAAAAGATGCAGTGTGTAGACCACATGTAACAGAGTAGATCGATCACAAAACATAACAATAACAACAACAAAATAGCCAGATCCATCTCGGTCAAACCATGTCAGAAATATGCTTAAAAAATTTCGGAAATTTCGTAAACCGAAAATACGAATGGGATGGTCTACTTTGACCATTCACTACCTTCGATTCGTATACTTTTAAGGAGATTTTAAGGCATAATATTGGAGTTCATTTACAAGACTACAATTTAGATGCAACCAACACAACAAACAATTAACAATCAGAAAGATCAAGGGCCAGAAACGTGTTGTCAGAACGATCTGGGCATGTTCTTTACTGCCCAGATTTCTTCCGATCAATGTTGGTCAACAGTATTTGATCGTTAATAACTTCTATTCTAGACATCAAATAACCCTGATTCTTTTTGCAGATTAAAGACCACATTACAGGCTACCAATAACAACTTAAAACCAACTAAAACCATAATCGAGCAAGGATCTGTGGTCACTAACTTCGTTGTCAGACCACAGATTCAACTTTTTCCAAATTTTGCAAAACTTCAAATCCGAGCTTCTAAATGTTATGGATCCAACATCTAGCAATCCAGATCATCATTAGACACTACTAACAACACATTTAACACAAAAAACTAAAATCAAACAGCATATTATGGACAGAATTAAAACTAGGGTTTTTATACCTTTCTTTGAAAAATCTTTTTCTGAGCTACTGATTTGTTATATGTATTAGTGGGGCTTGGTTTAGGACTAATATATCTAGATAATTTCGGAGGTGTGGGGCTTGTGAGAGTTAGTTTGAGTGTTGTGCAAAAATTGGCTAACAAATGACTTTCTCTCTTCTTCAATCTATAAATAGACATACAAGGTGCATGAATGGTTGATTAAAATGGTTGATGGCTATCATTTAACATCATATGGGGTTGTTGGGTTTGGTCACCAATTTCCCCTAATTGTTAAAACCTATACTAGCCAAAATAATGTAACTAGGGGCAAAATGGTCAACTAGTAAATCATTTTAATGGCATTCAAGTAATTTGCCAAACCCTTAGGGTTTAACCCTAAGGTTTAGCACAGAGCAATTTTTAGAATTTAGCAACTAGGGTTTGTAAAATAAAATTTTAGTTTCTAAAATTTGTAATTAGAGTTTCGTTAATTAAGTTTCTAATTACGTTATACAGGAATACAGGAATATTAGTTTCTAATTCTAGTTTTGGTTTCAAAATAGGGTTATAATATTATAATATTATTATCATTTCTTGATCAAAACCCAGAATTAGGGTTTGGATTCCATATCTGATTTATCGTCAGTAATTAACCTTATTAATTAAGTTAAAATAATTAACTTAATAACTGAACAAAATTCATATAATAAAATAATTATTATAATTATTCTAAAAATCATATCATATATTATTTAAATAATATAAGATTATATTTTCATGAAAAGGAATTGATAAAAACATTTCCAATATGGAATTAATTATTATAAGCATATAATTGATAATAATCAATAATTCTAAAATAAAATTATCTGTAATAATTAATGTAATAAATAAATTTTTATTTATCACACCCATAAATATATACATATTATCTTGGCACATATCACCCATATTTATTTTAATAAATAAATAAATAAATTATATGCAAAATTTATGATTTATTTATATAGAAAATATCGGGTTGTCACATTCACCCTCCCTTATAAAGATTCTGTCCCCGGAATCACCATTTTAAAACCTATACATGCCAGGGTACATAGCATACACAATCATTGTAGGTAGATCTCGATCACTTTGATCGGACTGATCTTTAACTATTCACATAAAGCTTGTCTTTCTAATTAAATCAAAAATTTGATTTCTAGAAGAACTCAAATTCCTCCTTTAAAATTTCTTTATAAAATTATTTATTATTTATAGGAAAATCATATATAAGAAAATAAAAGTTATACGAAAAGTACCTGGAGTTCCATTGCCAGCTGCCACCATGTCCTGAACTGTCATGTTGAAGACCCGTGCAGTAGATTTTATTGGCTTGTTGGATGAAGTTGGTCCCGTGATTGCCAAAGTTCCGCCACTTTTTCCCATGTTCACGCTTTCTGCCTTCGTTCTCCTTTTCGGACAGTCCTTCACCTTATGTTCCTTCGATCCGCACAGAAAACACCCACTAATCATTCTAGGATTTGGGTAGTTGGGAGAGATATGGCCCTCCTGCCCGCACTTGAAACATGCAAATTTAACTTTCAGACATTCCCCCAAATGGTTCTTCCCACAATTCCTACATTACACCACCGACTTCTTCTTTGCACCTTCTTGCTTCACCTGCACACCCCCAAAGTTGTTCCCCTTCCTCTTTTCATTCATATTCCCCTTATTTGTTTCCACCTTCCCAGCTCCCTCAACTGTACCCTTGTTCCTTCTTTCCTTGTTGTAGAGGCTCATGGCCTCACTCCCCTCCTCAGCAATAATCGTTTTCTCCATGAGTGCTGCAAATGTTGGGATCTGCAACACTGCCACCTTGTTGTAGAGCCAGGGTTTTAATCCCAGCTCAAACCTTCTTGCTTTTTTAGCCTCCGTATCAACTTGATTAGGGGCGAACCTAGCCAACTCATTAAATTTTGCGGCATACTCCGCAACAGTCATATTTTCCTGCTTCAACTCCAGAAATTTTACCTCCATCCTAGCCTGCATACTAGATGAAAAATAGTTTTCGAAAAAACAGAGTTTTAAACATATCCCATGTAACTGCACCTGCTCTTACCCTCGCCTGATTCGCTTCCCACCAAAAATTTGCCTCACCCTTCATCATGTAGGTGGCAAAAGCGGTCTTTTGCCCCTCAGCTACCCTAGCTATTACAAACGCCTTCTCAATCTCCCTAACCAAAGTTTGCGCTTCTACAGGGTCAGTTATCCCTTTGAATTTGGGCGGTCCTACAGCCTTGAAGTCCTTAAAGTTTACCAAGCGGTTGTCCTGCTGGTTCCCTGCGACTGGCATTCCTTATTGCATTGCCTGAGCTACCATGTTTGAAAATTATTGCATTGAATCCGGTTGTTATCCCCCAGCATTGTTGACAGATTCTTTTGCCCTTTAATTTTGAGTTTGTCGTCTTGGCGACATTATCTGATTAAATAAAATATAATTTAACTTACATTCTAAGCCTTATCACATAAGTTTAATATATTAAACTTGTTTCATTACTCAAACATATATTCGTTTTCATTCATTCAAAGTAATTTACATAACATAGCCCATACTGATATCCCTTTGTGTCCACAAAAGTCGGGATTTACAGCCTTGACCCATACAAAAGTTGAGAATACTACATTACACAGTCATACTTTTCACACATATTAAATTAAACAGAACTACACCATAGAACCTATACTACCTATTCACTACGCCTTTTTCTTGATCTTGGACAACCTTTCGCTTGATGAACTTCTATCCCACAAATAAAATAGACACATTGCTTTGGATTGGGACACTGAGGAGAGAAATGTCCCTCATATCCGCAATTATAGCAAACATTCTCCCCTTTCCTGCGCACGCCTTCATGCTTCTTATCACAATTTGCACACCTTTCTATTTGGTTAAAGTTCCCTTGATTGTTATCAGGATCACGATCTTTCATTTTTCTTTTTTCCTTCTTGTTCGGAGCTGCACCCAACTTGTTGCTTTTAGCTCCCATTTGGTCAATTTGGATTTTAAGCTTATCTTGTTCTTCCATTGTTTTAATTAATGCTTTCCGCAATTAACTATTTAATAGTTTTTCTATTTCCCACAACTGTTCCAAAGAGAAAATCTGGTCCCGCAAATTCTGCACTTCGGTTGATGCTTGATCAGCTCCAACTTCAGTGTCTGAATCACTATCGGTTAGTTCCACTATTTTCGGATCTTGTATGACATTTTCCACCATAACCACCTCATCGAGTTTGCTTTCACTTTGAGCATCTACTACAGCTATTGGCTTTGATATCGGCTCCTTCTTTACGATCCGAGGGTATCCTAATCCTTTTTCACCTGACATCTACACACATAAATTATCCTGATTAGCATATAATATATACACATAACAAATAATAATTTTTATAGGTTATCTTTTATTTGATTTGACGATGAATTTAACCGATTCATCTCTTTTTAAACTCCAAATGAGTTATTTATATTTTCAACGTTTCCCTCTGTCCTACAGTTATAGCCTAAGGTCTATCACACCTAAGGTTTCTAACCCTATAGCTCTGATACCATGATGTGACGCCCCCAAATTCAGGTACTTAAAACCCGAACTCAGCGCTTCACGATACCATTTCTATGAGCGGAATAATACTAATAATAATAACAATAATATACATTATCAAATTTAATTTACATATTATCAGAGTTTAGTTCCCAAGTACGAAACATTTAAACATTTGTTACATGATAATAATATTATATATCATCCTTAACCTAAAGTCAAACTATTACAATAAGATAGCATAAACTTTTATTCTGCGACCTTCCCTTTTCCCTTGTTCTTGGCAGATCCTTCAGGTTGTTCACACTTAGCTGAAAATATTTAAATTAAGCAAGGATGAACATTTGAGTGCCCAGCAAGTAATAGCAAATAATAACAATTAGCTGAAAGGATTAAATGTTTACTTTGAACGATACTTCTACAACGAATCAACAGTTGTGAAGTAAGCTGAACCATTAATAAACAACATGTCATTTCGATTTCAAATTTTGAAACTACGTATTGACTATATATGAGGATCAGTTGATAGACTATGAACATTGTTTTCTATTTTCATAAAGGTTAAATAGAACATCATCTGTAAACCGTCATAACTTACGGGCACGGGGGTGATCAGCCCGTTATGCCCTGTATTGATCAATACTACATTGCTAGAACGATATTATCGTTCATCCTTTGTCTGCCTTAGCGCATAAAAATTTCCCATATTTGGGATGTTCATAACAGTCTAGAATCTGAACCAAAACAATCCAGTTGGATAACAATAAAGTTTTATCTTGTTCAACAACAATTTTAAATTTGTGTGTAGCCGAATCAAATAGCTTAGATGACTTTTAATTCAACATATACATACTGGACACCGATAAGTATGTATCAACATGTGATAAAATATAATGATTATCCAAGTGAGGACACTTGTATAACCATGTTTTAGAAATTAACGAACAAAATATATATCTTGATCAATAATAACAGAATAAAGGAACTTGTACAACAATTATAATTTAATAACTTACTTATCTGAGAATAATTGCATAAGTATATACAAAGGTTGAAATATTTGAACAATTGAAAAGAATAGTTTAGATATTATCTTTACGTATTAGATTGCATAAAGTAAATGCAAAGGGTTAGATATCTTTGTCTTGTCTGCCGCTTACACAACTTAGATTTATCTTTTATATCAAGCCCTATCATTAAATAGATCATTCGTTTGATTAGAATAACATATCATATCATATTGTCAGATCGCTATTTACGATAAAGAAATAACCTAATCACATTTCATCGTATAAGTTTAACAACCATTGAATCACAAATAAACATTTATCAAATCAATCTATCTAAGTCCAGATCAATTTCTGAAATATGTCGGTGTATTGACAATTTTATCGGATATTTATCGAGTCTATGACTCTATCCCGAAGTTCAACATCCATAAATATTAGTCATATTATTTTTAAATGACTTAATATAATTTTTAAACATTTATTATAATTTATTATGAATTTTAAACACCAGGAATCATAATTAAATGATTTAAATATTAAACAATTATATTATCATTAATATTCAATTAATATTAAACTATTAATGAAACCATTGCTAAAATATTAAAGTTATTTATAATAACTAAAAATATTTTTAAAACATTTATATTACCCTTAAATGATTTTTAAAACATTTAAAATCATTTTTAAATAATTACCATTAATATTAAAATATTAATTTACTATTTATCTAAATATTAAAAGTCATTAATTATAACTTCAAATATTTTTAATTCATTTATATCCCTTTTTAAATAATTTTTAAATTAATAAAACCATTTTTCAACTATTTATTAAATGTAATTATTAAATAAATTTAATATCATTAATATTAAATTATTAATGAAATTATCCTTTAAATATTAAAAGTTATATTTTATAACTTAAAATATCTTTAAACACTTTATTTTCATTTAAAATAATTTTATAATATTAAAATCATTTTTAAACTAATTTATTTAATATAATTATTAAATAAATTTAATTATCATTAATATTAATTTATTAATGAAATTTATCACAAAATATTAAAAGTCATTAAAAATAACTTAAAATATTTTTTATATCATAATATAATTTTAAATGATTTTTCATGTATTAAAATCATTTTAAATAATTTATTTAATATTATAATTAAATAAATTAAATACTTTTAATATTCCAAAAATATTAAATATTTATGAAATATATTCAAAATAATTAAAATATAATTTTTGTGCATTAAAATAAATTTTAATAATTTAATTTTGTATTTTAATAATTTAAAACTAATTTTTATAATTATTTAATAAAATCTAATTTTATAATTAATTGTCAAGCTAAAGACCACTATATGGCGACGTAACCAAAATATAGGTGTTCTTCATGAAACCCAGATCATCAAGCCGATGCGAAAGTGACCACATTTGATTAAGAATTCAGATCGGATCGTGATGTTTAAGTGAATGTTTCTGGTCCGATCGTGTAGTATAAATGTAACACTACAAGATTCAACAAGAAACATGATCAAACAACATCACAATCAGAAGATATAAGCCTTCAAAGTGGTCGTTGAGAACATTCTTCATTTCGGGTTTGCCCTGAAATGAAGAACAATTAAACGCCTCTACTGGGCTTCCACAACTTGCAAGATATGATATGTTTTAGTGATTTAAAAGATGCAGTGTGTAGACCACATGTAAAAGAGTAGATCGATCACAAAACATAACAATAACAACAACAGAATAGCCAGATCTATCTCGGTCAAACCATGTCAGAAATAAGCTTAAAAAATATTTCTGGAAATTTCCCAGAAACCGAAAATATGACCGGATGGTCTACTTTGACCATCCACTACCTTCGATCCGTATACTTTTAAGGAGATTTTAAGGCATAATATTGGAGTTCATATACAAGACTACAATTTAGATGCAACCAACACATCAAACAATTAACAACCAGAAAGATCAAGGGCAAGAAACGTGTTGTCGAGCGATCGGGCATGTTCTCGATCGCCTGATTTCTTCCGATCGATGTCGATTGACAACCAGATTTGACCGTTAATAACTTCTATTCTAGACATCAAATAACCCTGATTCTTTTTGCAGATTAAAGACCACATTACAAGCTACCAATAACAACTTAAAACCAACTAAAACCATAATCGAGCAAGGATCTGTGGTCACTAACTTCGTTGTCAGACCACAGATTCAACTTTTTCCAAATTTTGCAAATCTTCAAATCCGAGCTTTTAAATGTTATGGATCCAACATCTAGCAACCCAGATCATCATTAGACACTACTAACAACACATTTAACACAAAAAAACTAAAATCAAACAACAGATTATGGACAGAATTAAAACTAGGGTTTTTATACCTTTCTTTGAAAAATCTTTTTCTGAGCTACTGATTTGTTATATGTATTAGTGGGGCTTGGTTTAGGACTGATATATCTAGATAATTTCGGAGGTGTGGTGCTTGAGAGAGTTAGTTTGAGTGTTGTGCAAAAATTGACTAACAAATGACTTTCTCTCTCCTTCAATCTATAAATAGACATACAAGGTTCATGAATGGTTGATTAAAATGGTTGATTAACATCACATGTGGTTGTTGGGTTTGGTCACCAACTTCCCCTAATTGTCAAAACCTATACTAGCCAAAATAATGTAACTAAGGGCAAAATGGTCAATTGGTAAATCATTTTAATGGCATTCAAGTAATTTGCCAAACCCTTAGGGTTTAAACCCAAGGTTTAGCACAGAGCAATTTTTAGAATTTAGAAACTAGGGTTTGTAAAATAAAATTTTAGTTTATTAAATTTGTAATTAGAGTTTCGTTAATTAAGTTTCTAATTATGTTATACACGAATATTAGGGTTTAATATCCCTAATTATAATTAACCTTGCTAATAAAGCAATTAGGGTTTAGGATTTTGATAATTAGGGTTACTAATACGTAATTAGGGTTTCTAATAATTAACTTAGGGTTCTAATCATTAGGGTTTTAATTTACTAATTAGGTTTTCCTTAATTAGCAATTAAAGTCTATCATACATGTTATTAGTCATAGTAACACAATTTTTGACTGATCACAAATTCCAGTTTAGGTTTCAAAATAGGGTTATAATTATTAGAAATTCAAATATAAATTAGGGTTTTAAATTTATAATTATGGTTTCCTAATTAGCATATTGTTATGTAACACTTAACATAAATCATATAACACAGTTATATAACAGTCTTAAATTTCCCATTTAAATTAAAAAACAGGATCAAACCAATTAATGCAAGGGTTTGGTCAATATACACCATAATTGACTAACCATCAACAGTACGTACATATATTACATATTTATAGGACTAAAAAATCAAAATATTATAATATTATAATATTATTATCATTTTTTGATCAAAACCCAGAATTAGGGTTTGGATTCCATATCTGTTTTATCTGTCGTAATTAACCTTATTAATTAAGTTAAAATAATTAACTTAATAACCGAACAAAATTCATATAATAAAATAATTATTATAATTATTCTAAAAATCATATCATATATTATTTAAATAATATAAGATTATATTTTCATGAAAAAGAATTGATAAAAACATTTCCAATATGGAATTAATTATTATAACCATATAATTGATAATAATCAATAATTCTAAAATAAAATTATCTGTAATAATTAATGTAATAAATAAATTTTATTTATCACACCCATAAATATATACATATTATCTTGGCACATATCACCCATATTTATTTTAATAAATAAATAAAAAAATTATACGCAAAATTTATGATTTATTTATATAGAAAATATCGGGTTGTCACATGCGTAATCCACACAGACAGGATATTCCAATAGAATAATAAAGAACGGAACCATGTTATGCGTAATCCGCACAGACAGGATATTCCAACAGAATAATAAAGAATGGAATAACAACAGAATTCACCGGGCATGTGATAGGCCTTGCATAAAGTTATTCCAATGAATAATAAAGAAAGGAATAATGAGAAGAATTTCACCATGTATGCGGTGCTTGGCATGTACAAAAGTTATTCCAACATAATAATAAAGAATGGAATAACAACCCTTACGAGTATTGAAAGAAAATAACTCTCTTCATGAATACGAAAGGATAATATCCCTTACCTCAAAAGAAGACTGGATACTGGAATAGTGAGGTATCAGACTTCTCTTCTTCTTTCTCTCTATAATTTCTCTCTATAATAATTGCTCTATAGCTTTAGTGAATTGGTAAAAAATAATGAAGGAATGAGCTTCTATTTAACGGTAACACTTTCGCCATTATTTTTATAAAATGATAATTTTGTCGTTATCTAACTACGACAATACTTCCGTTGTGGGGTTCACCAATGATTGTGTCGTCGTACGAATATTCCCCGACAAAAAGAATATTCCCCGACCAAACGAATATTTTATAACAACTTGCATACTTTACAAAATTTATAAATATTACCCACAACTATAACATTATATCAAATTCACACCATAATATTCATAAAAATATTTCGAGAAATTTAAATCTTTATTCATAAAATTTGGGGTCTCACAGATGACATTGTGGTGACAGGGATAATAGAGAAGAGATAGTTAATCTCAAAGCAAGTCTGGTCAAAAAGTTTGAGATAAAAAAAATCTTGGTCCTTTGAAATATTTCCTTGGTATTGAAGTTGCAAGATCTCTCAGTGTGATTTTTCTATCTCAAAGGAAGTATGTTCTTGATCTTTTAACAGAAACTGGCATGTTGGGATGTAAGTCTGTTGATTCTCCTATTAAAGTTAATTATCATCTAGTAGGTGGCACAGGACTTACGGTTGATAGAGGAAGATATCATCGTTTTGTGGGACGATTGATATATCTTTCTCATACTAGACCTGATATATCTTATGTTGTGGGAATAGTGAGTCATTATATGCATGATCCTCAGCATTATCACATGGAATCTATTTACAAAATTCTGAGGTATCTCATGTCTGCTCCTGGAAAAGGTTTATTGTTCGCACTATATGGTCATATGAGAGTTGAAGCTTTTTTTGACTTAGATTGGGCTGGCTCTATAGAGGATCATCGTTCTACATCAGGTTACTGTTCATTTATTGGAGGTAATCCTATTACTTAGCATAGTAAGCAACAGTTCGTGGTAGCAAGATCTAGTGTTGAGGCTCAATATCGAGTTATCGCCTTGGGTATATGTTAACTAATGTTGCTTCGAACCTTACTAGAAGATTTGAGTGTTATAGCTAAAAGGCCTATGTAGTTATTTTGTGATAATAAGGCAGTCATTAGTATTGCAAACGACCTGGTACAACACGATAGAATGAAGCACATTGATATTGATAGACACTTCATCAAAGAAAAATTAACTAGTTGTTAGACCCCAACTTTTATGAATAAAGATGATTTTTCTATAATTATCATTTTTGAATATTATGGAATGAATTTGTTATAATGTTATAGTTGTGGATAGTATTTATAAATTCGCAAAGTATGCAAGTTGTTATATTATATTCGATTGGTGGGGAATATTCGTTTTAGCGAGGAATATTCGCATAACAATGGTATAATCATTGGTGGACCCCACAATGTAATTATTGTCGATTGAGAAAAGCGAAAAAATATTTTTATGAAAATAACAAATGGAAGTTTTAGTTAATCTTTGTTGAACTACTCGGTAGTAAAAATACGATGTCTGGCGTGGTTGCGTAAAGAGCATCAAGTATTGATTATTGATGCTACTGTGAGAAGTCACTCAGTTATACTTAATTATTTCTATAGTAATTGTTACATCATATCTCTCATATTATTGATTCGATTATTGTCACAGTATCATCTGTATTATATGATATATTATTAAATCAATAAATTGAGACGACAAAGTTATTCATATTATTAAATTACAATATTTATAATGTCTAGAAGTTCTGCCAAGGAGAGGTTTGGTCACCTAATTGCGCGCTAATAGGGAGAAATCCTTATTGGAAAGCCCCCTCTTTCATGGGAACGACCTGGTTGTTAAATATTGTGAGTTATAATATTAATGATGAATAAGTTCGTGTTGATTAAAGATGAATTTGATAGTTCCATTGTGTTGGGATTATTAGTGTTAGTGGAAATCGACATCTTTTTTGATGATAATTGATGTCTGAGGGTTATATTGATAAATTGGGGAATTTATCGGATAAATTGGTGAATTTATCGGATAAATGAGCAATTAATTGCTACTAATTCATATGCTTATATAAATATTTGTTCACATGTGTGTACTATTGAATCACATTCTTATACTATTAGGGGAGTTGGTGCAAGATTGATAATACTTGCATGATTAAATTAAAGATGGAGGTATAGATGGAGGTACTATATCGTAATTCATATTTTCACATGATTATAACTATTGTTTCACATGATTGAACTATTGATTCAAATTATTTACTATTAGGAGAGGTGGTGCAAGTTTGATAATACTTGCAAGACTAAATTAAAAATGAAAGAAAAGTTGGAGGTATTGTACTGTAATTTTTTGAGCCCCAAAACGTGCAATTATCAAAACTATATTTTTCTATAACTAGAAGCTCATTTTTCCTTCATTTCTCACCAATTCACTAAAGCTATAGAGCAATTATTATAGAAAGAAGCTATAGAGAGAAAATCTATAGAAGAAGAGAAGCCTGCTACCTCACTATTCCAGTATCCAGTTTCTTCTGAGGTAAGGGGTATTATTCCTTTTGTATTTATGAAGAGAACTTTTGTTATTCCATTCTTTATTATTCTGTTGGAATAACCTGTATACGTGGACTACCCTATACGTGGTGAAATTCTTCTGTTATTCCATTCTTTATTGTTACATTTGAATATATCGTATGCATGCGTTTTCTATTTGGACTTGGTTAAAATCTTTATTATACATTGGAATATCTGCTCGTGCATTTTACGTCGGACTGGTTCCATCTTTATTATTACATTAGAATATCATGTCCGTGTGTTTTTCTGTTTGGACTGGTTCCGTCTCTTTATTATTCTATTGGAATATCATGTTTATATCGTTTTACGCTTGGGGCGTGGTTAAAGTCTTTATTATTACATTGGAATAACTCGCTTGTGCGATTCTATCGCATGCCTGGTGATTTCTTTTGTTATTCCATTCTTTATTATACTCAGTTGGTTAAAGTTTTGACTTCTATACTCCATGAAATTAGTGGAATATCCTTAATATTTGCGCTTCATCCAGTATCTTTTCATGGAAATATTCTTCTGAGCATTCTTGAATTTTACTCTACAAAAAAGTATCATGTTAACAATTTGGACGTTATTAGTTCTTGGTTAAAATTAATTCTTGAACTTGTTTTATTGAAATATTATATCAGTGTCATCATCCTAATGTTTATATTATGTTGAAAGTCATCTGTGGCCTGTAGTGCATAGATAGACTTGGTATGATTATGACCAGGGATTATTCGGTGTAATCATGACCGTAATGTTATAAATGATGTGGTAAAAGTCCTCATTGGCCCGTAGTGCATTGATGGACAGTTGTTGGCATGATCATGACCATTGATGAATACACGAATATCCTTGGCCCGTAGTGTATGGATAATTTTTGGTCGTGACCCTAATGAATATCTTTGGTCGTAGTGCAGGGATGATGTGGATTATTTATTTAGCTGAGTCTCAACGAAAAAAGTGATGAAAAACCCTTTTTAAATCATAAAAGATAGTAGATTTTATTCTCTACTTGACTCTTTTAATGGATTGCTTGTTCCGCTGCAGTTAAACTTGATGTCTATTGTATTTTATCGGTTTAACATTATGCATGCGATTCTATCGCATCGCATACATGGTGAATTTTTTACGTTATTCCATTCTTTATTATTCTGTTGGAATAACATGTCTATGTGGATTACCACATGCATGGTGAATTCTTCTGTTATTCCATTTTTATTATTCTATTGGAATAACCTGTCTATGTGGATTATTACATGCATGGTGAATGATCCTTTGTATTCATTCCTTATTAAATTGTGAAAATGATCTGTCTAACTGGATTACAGCATGGTGGGCGAAAATCCATTTGCAGTTTCATATATTCTCTTAATTCTTAGTTGGTTAAAGCTTTGACTTCTATACTCCATGAAATTAGTGGAATATCCTTGATATTTGCGCTTCATCTAGTATCTTTTCATGAAAATATTCTTCTGAGCATTTTTGAATTTTACTCTACAAAGAACTATCATGTTGACAATTTGGACGTTATTAGTTCTTGGATAAATTAATTCTTGAACTTTTTTTATTGAATTCTTATATCATTTTCATCATCCTCATGTTTATATTATGTTGAAAGTCATATATATTCTCAGAATGTAGTGCATAGATGGACTTGGTATGATTATGATGAGAGATTAATCGGTATAATCATGGTAGTAATGTTACAAATGATGTGGTAAAAGTCCTCATTGGTAGTAGTGCATTAATGGACGATTGTTGACATGATCATGACCATTGATGAATACACAAATATCCTTGGCCCGTAGAGTAAATGGATAATTTGTGGTTGTGATACTAATGAATATCCTTGGCAGTAGTAGCTTGGGGATGATGTGGATTATTTATTGTCGAGTCCAAGCGATAAAAATGATGAAAAACCTTTTAAATTATAGAAGATAGTAGATTTTATTCTCTACTAGACTCTTTTAATGGATTGCTTGTTCCGCTGCAGTTAAACTTGATGTTTGTTATATTGTATCAGTTTAACACTATTGAAGGCTAAGGATAATTTATTTTGCATTATCTTAGTCATAATATTTCTTACTGGGCTAGTTGAGCTCACCCTTTCTTTCACTGTTCTCTTCAGAAAATGAGAATATAATTGGAGCAGTTAGGGGAGCGGTGTGGTCTACAGATGATAGTATTAGTAGTCCTCACTATTCTATGAAATAGTGTGATAATAAATGTATTGAGGACTTATTTTGAGTTTGTATACTGTCTAGAAGACAATGATTGTATTAAAACTCACAGCGATCATGTTGTATATTTAAGTTTGTATCTGAATTTTGTACCATGTATTTGACGACTCAAAATAGGTGTTGTATACCTATTTTGGGGGCGTCACAAGCGTATGAAGTTTTATAAAAGCTATCCAAACGAATTGATGGTAAGGATTCTTAGACTGAAAGAACACCCCTTTTATGATAGGGGAGTAACCCGGGTATCTAATATAAGATATAAAGAGCAAATTTAAATGTTATGCATATACATAGTGTACGTGAGGCTGATCCCCTCAAGTACTTATACGTAAGCCGATAACCAAAGGGTCAATTAGCTATTGATTCCATTGGAGTGTTATAGTTCAAAGTCTACTTGACTAGCAGTTATTCTAAAAGAAATCATTATCTTTGCTTCTAATATTCATATTATTGAATCCTTTAGATATTCAAATTGTTGAATCCATTGCCAGATATGTTTCCATTCATCATGATATATCCTTATTATTGTATTTAAACTTGTTGAGCAAACTTGTTGCTCATCCTTGATATATCATGAATTATATTACAGTTAAGCCCGAGACCTCAGGGAAGGACAAGGGTAAAGGAAGGATGTAGGATAGTGGCAAGGAGCAGGCTGTACCTTATGCCGAGTTTAAATTACTATTATATAATATGAACCCTAATGTTTATTTTAGGGTATGTTTGTAAGATGTAAAGGTTATCGTATCATGGGACTAGTAACACCTTTTGAATGAATGACGTACGTTTATATTTTTTCTGTATTTTAGTTATCGTATGTTGTTTAGATGTGGATGTTTGTATTCTATCGTGATGACCGAATCGGGGTCAGAGGACCCGGATTCGAGGGTGTCACACTTCTACTCCAAGAAAATGCTTCATTCTTCCCAGATCAGACATGTCAAATTCCATCATCATTGAGATTTTAAACTCATTACACATGCTCAAATCACTTCCAGTGAAAATTAAATCATCTATATAAAGACTTCTTATTAAAATTTTACCTCCAACTAATTTGGTGAACAAATTATGCTTACTGGGAAATTTCTCAAAGCCTTCACATAGAAAATAAGCCTCAATTTCGTTGTACCATTCCCTTGGTGTTTACTTGAGGCCATACAGAGCTTTCTTTAATTTGTACACCCTTCATTCGTCTCCCTCCTTAATAAATCCTTTAGGATGTTACACAAATACTTCCTCCTTGAGCTCACTGTGAAGAAAAGCACTCTTCACGTGAAGCTGAAAAAACTTCCCATCCATACTGTGCTGCTGCTGCAAGTATTACTCGAATGGTGTCGAGTCTTGCAACTTGTGCAAATACCTTAGTATAATCCACTCCATGACACTGTGCATAACCCTTAGCTACCAATATCACCTTGTATTTCTCCACGTCTCCATTTTCATTAAGTTTGGTCTTGAAAACCCATTTAACTCCAATAGACTTATCACCCTTGGGCAGATCCATCAACTCCCAAGTCTGGTTCTTATCTATAGCTTCAATTTCTGCTGTCGTCGCCTCTGTCCACTTCTTGCTCTTGACTGCCTCTTCAAAGCTAAATGGATCATCATCTATGACCATCATCATTTCATGCATATCTTCCTCTTCTGAGAGCCCTTCACCAGTTTCATAATCTGCCATCCAGACTGGTTCTCTTCTGATTCTTTCATCCCTCTCTTCAACTACAACTTCTTGAGTGTTTACTTCATTTGGAAGTAAACTATCTGAACTATTTCTACCTGAGACATTCTGAATATTTTCCTCCTCAATATGCTCTTCATTACTTTCTTTAGCATCTTCTAGAACATCCAACTTTAATTCTTCATCAGTTATGCCCCAATCCCAACTCTCTTCTTCTTCAAATAAAACATCATTGTTGATGATAATGTTCTTAGTGGCTGGATCATATAATTTATAGGTCTTAGATTCATCACTAACACCCAATAATACACACTTCTTACTCTTGGAATTCAACTTGCTTCTCTTCTGGTCTGGAATGTGAGCATGAGCTATACACCCGAAGATCTGAAAATAATCCACCTTTGGTTTCACACCACTCCATGCTTCCTCTGTAGTTTTTCCTTTCACTGCTGTAGTTAGACACCTATTTTAAATGTGCACACACCACTTTACAGCTTCGGGCCTGAACATTTTTAGAACTTTCTTGTTAGCTAACATTGAACGCATTGTGTTCATGATTGTTCGATTCTTTTGTTCAACAACTTTGTTCTGCTATGGAGTGTATGTTGCTGTCAACTGCATGCTTATACCCTGAGCTTTGCAAAATTCTACAAATTCATTAGAGTTGAACTCACCTCCTCTATCTGTTCTCAAACAAGTAATATGTGCGTCAATCTCTTTTTTAACACGCGCTTTGAAGTTTTTGAATGCAACAAAAGCTTCTGACTTCTCATGTAAAAAGTAAACCCATGTTTTACGTGAAAATCATCAATAAAACTTATGATATACCTTTTATCGCTGTTGGAAGCCAGTTTGATAGGTCCACATAGATTAGAATGCACCAGGTGAAGCTGTTTTGATGCTCTCCACGAAGTCTACTTTGGTATAGATTCTCTGTGTTGTTTTCCAACCAAACAAGCTTCACATAATTTCTTTGGAACTTTGAGTAGAGGCACACCATCTACTATTTTTCTGTATGCAAGTGTTCTCAACCCCTGATAATTCAAATGGCCAAAGCGACGATGCCACAGGTGTGACTCTTTTTCAGCCAAAGCTTCAGCTTGAAGACATATAGGATTTTTTGGTGCCATGGATGCTAGCAGATAGAACATTCTATTTCCACTTATATCAGTTTTCATAATTAACCCTCTTCTAAGGTGATAGATTTTACATGTCCTTTACTGAATTAAAATAGCTAAACCCTTCTCCTAAAGTTTTCCTATGCTCAACAAATTGCTCTTCAATTTAAGTATGTAAAATACATCTGAAATTACCTGAATGGTGCCATTCATTTGAAGTCATACACTTCCTTTAGTCACAACTGCCATCCTGGTGTCATTACCAAGTTTCATCGTTTGACGAAATCCTTCCTCCAACTCTGAGAACCATTTTTTGTTTTCGGTTATATGATTGGAACAACCAGAGTCAAGGAACCAGGCTTCTTCTCTTTTAGTTTCATGAAAGTCGACATAAGACATCAATAAAAGCTCTTCTTCTTCTCCAAGTTTAGTATAATTAGCCTTCTTCTCCCAATCAGGACACTCATATTGATAGTGTCCCAACTGATGGCATTTGAAATATTCAAAAGTAGCTTTGTTTTGAGACATCCTCCTTCGTTTTCTACCTCAACCTCCTCATAATGAGCCTCTGCCCCTTCTTCTCCCTTGCTTATCATCATAAGAGATTCTTAGGGCTTGTTCTTCTTCCCGACTCCCTTGTATTCTCTATTCTTGAACCAGTAGACTTCCATGGAGCTTATCAATGGTCATGGTATCTAAATCATTTAACTCCTCAATTAAACAGAAAATATAATTAAATTTGGGAGTCAAATATCTCAAAACCTTACCCACCACTACACTTGGCTTCATAGCTTCACCATTCACCTTCATCTTGTTCACAACTGTCAGAGTTCGTGCAAAATAGCTATCGATCTTTTCTCCTTCCTTCATAGTCAGCATTTTAAACTCCTTCCTTAGTGACTGCAGCTGTACTCTTTTCACCATGATGGATCTCTGGTATTTCTGCTTCATTGAATCCCAGATTGCCTTCGACGTACTTTTGTCAAAAATGGTTTCAATAATTTCACTTTCAATTGCTTGAAACAGATAATGCTTTACCTTCTGGTCCTTGAGCTTAGCTTCTTCGACGCTCTTCCTCTGCGTCTCACTTGCTAATGAAGTCCCGATCACTGGTGACGGAATCCCTTCATCCACCAGATTCCACATCTCTTTGCTCCTCAAGAAATTTTCCATCAACATCGATCAATGATCGTAATATCCACCAAATTTTGGAATCACGAATTTCTCTGAGGTTGTCATGCTTCACTTACTCTCACACTCCTTTTTTAATCAGGTCCCTTTTTCTCTGATACCAATTGTTGGAAATCAGAACTTAGAGAACTTAGAAAAACTGAACGAAGGAATGTGTTATTTTCAATTAAACATACCAGTAGTTATTTATCCCTAAGCTCTGATACCAACTATGACGCCCCCAAAATAGGTAAACATCACCCATTCTGAGTCGCCAAATACATGGTACAGAAATAACTACAACTTTCATTATTACAATTGTCGTGCAAAATACAACAACACACAGGCTGTGAGTTTAAATACAAATATTGTCTTCAAGACAATATCCACACTCAAATAAGTCCTCATTATATTTATTGATACACTATTTTACAAAAATAGTGAGGACTGTTAAAACAACTGTCTAGGACCATCACTCTTTACCCCGACTGGTTCCTGCTACATTCTCACCTCCTGAGAAGAAAAATGGAACAAAAAGGAAAAGGGTGAACTCAACTAGCCCAGTAAAGAATATTATGACTAAGATAAAGAACAACAATTTATCATTAGCCTTCAACAAATTAGATAAAATATAATGGACAACCAATTTTAGATCAATATTCGCAGCAGAAATAACAATTCATTAGAAGAGTTAAGTAGAGAATGAAATCTACTATCATCTATGAATTTAAAAGTCCATCATCAATATTTTATCCATGTTCTTCAATCAATATACATCTTGGATCAATTATTCATCTTTGCACTACGGGCCAAAGATATTCATTTGTATCACTAGTTGATCATGTTCATCTCAACACCTGCTCATCTTTGCACTACGGGCCAAAGATATTCATCAGGTAATCATTCATCTTTGCACTACAGGCCAAAGATATTCATCAAGTATCACCATTAAAGACTGAGGATGATGAAAAACATTTTAGAGAATGAATCCATTGAGACAAAAGGACAAAGATTAGAGATTCGTACTTTAGATAATTCAAGTTTAAAAATACTCCATAATGGAGTAAAATTCAAGAATGAAGATCAAAACATGGATTCAATTTCAAGAATAAGGGTCACAACCGATAACTTGGAAGGAGAAAAAAATATTTTTTTTTTCTTTTGTGAGCGATGCAAGTGAGCGATAGAATGAGTAATGCAAGTGAACAATACTCAGTCATGAAAAGTTCCAAATTTGATTAAAAGTTCAGACCAATATTCCTATGAAATGATATTAGATGAAGTGAAATTTCTAATCATTTCAGGAATTATAGAAGCAATACTTATCATAGTAAGTTTAAATTTAAGAATACGAGATGAAATAATATCGCTTACGTAATATGGAGTATGAAAGAAAATAATATTTCTCACGAGTATTGCAATAAAATAATATCCTTTACCTTAGTAGAAACTGGATTTGACTGGATAAAATCTTGCAGAAAAACTACGCTCAAAGTATTCTTATACTCAAGAAAACTCACAATACTTTAGAATAAGAATTTCTGAATTGAAAGTGGTGTGTTGAGGAAGGAGGGGTTACCCCCTATTTATAACAACGAAAGGAGAAAAGAAACAGATACAACGCGCCTGACATTTCCTTCTTTTTCTCCTCTGCCTAATTGTTGGGTTTGTAATATTCATGTGCGCAATCAAATTGCATAAAAATGCGGAAACGTGTAAAATCAGAGTTTAAAAAAATTTACAAACCATATACCCGGATCACCCTTTATGCATAATTATTAATTAAACGAAAAAGATGAATAAGAAACATACCCTTGAAGATCCGAGCTTCCTCAGGTACGAGTTCACCTCCAATCCTTTTCGCGTTCAACTTGAATCTACCGGGTTTGGTTCCTTCCTTTGATCAACGTTAGCCACCCAAGTGTTTGGCCTCTAGAGGTGATCCACCAAGGAATAATAAGAATTCAAGAAGATGAGTATTTGGCTCAAACCCTAGTTTTCTATCTCTATAGAAAAGAACGTACTCTCCCAACTATTAGAATTATTACGTATGTTGTAAAAGTCAACAACCACACCACCCATAATAAGACTCCTCTTATTTATAGATGTGGGCAACCCACCTTAACAATTAAGGAATTGGGATTTATTTAATTAATTAAATTCTTTTAATTAATTAAGCTTCCTAATCTTATTAGGGATAATTAATTAAACTCCTTTAACTAATTTTCCTTCCTAATCCAATTAGGAATAAATGAGAGTACTTATATTAAATTAATTCCTAAACTCTTTTAGAAATTAAAATAATAATAATTGTAATAATATTAATAAGACTCCTCTTATTAATTTATATTTAATATTTCTAAAATATTAAATAATAAATATTAAGCTATTTAATTTATTCTATCACCATAGATTAAATTAAATATACATAATATATTATTACGATTATGCCATTAACTTCTTAAATAATTATTCTTCCTTTTATGGTGTGACCCTTTATGTTCTCCATATTAATAGGTTGTGAATAAATCAATTAGAACAATTTAATCTTATTTAAATAAATAAATTAAACAATTAATTTATTTAAATAAATAATATTTATTCTACAATAGGGATAAGTGTGCACGCCCCAAAATAGGTATACATCACTATTACGAGTTGTCAATACATAGTACGAAACAACTACAACTTTATTATTACAACAAGTAAAAGCTGTGAGTTTGAATACAAATATTATCTTCAGACAATATCTATACTCAAATAAATCCTCATCACATTTATTGATACATTATTTTACAAAAATGGTGAGGACTACTAAACAATCCTTTCTAAAACCTTCATTCCATACCCAGGCTCGTACTCGCTATATTCTCGCCTCACGAGAAAAATGGAACAAAAAGGAAAAGGGTGAGCTCAACTAGCTCGAAGTAAAGAATATTATGACTAAGATAATATACAACAAATTATCGTTAGTCTTCAACGAGGAAAAATATAATAGAATACTGATAGACAACAAATTTTAAATCAATATTCGCAATGAAATAATAATTCATTAGAAGAGTTAAGTAGAGAATGCAAACTACTATCTTCTATATATGAATTTAAAAAAGTTCATCGTCGATATTTTATCCTGTAACATCAATCAATATACATACGGAATCAAATATTCATCTTTTTACTCTGAGCCAAAGATATTCATCGATTAGTCATGTTCATTTAAACACTGTTCATCTTTGCACTACGGGCCAAAGATATTCTTCAGAAATCATTCATCTTTGCACTACTGGCCAAAGATATTCTTAAGAAATCATTCATCTTTGCACTCTGAGGCCAAAGATATTCCATAATATCATCATTTAAGGCGAGGATGATGAAAAATATATTTTTTTTAAAAAAGCGAATCGATTGAAACAAAATGACAAGGATTAAGGATTAAGGATTCGTACTTGGTTTTATCCACGTCCAAAAATACCTCTCAAAAAATAATCATAGTGGTGTAAAATTCAAGAATGATCAAAACATGGATACAATCGAGTTAGTATCGAGAATAGATATTTTAGACGAAAAGAAGAAATTTTATTTTTTAGGTGAATAAGACCAGATATCGTGAATAATCTGAGTATCGTGAATAGTCTTAGATATCGTGAATAGTAACTCAGACACCAAAAGATAGAAATTCCACAAAAATATCTTCACACTTCATGAATAGTACTCGTGAATAGTAACTTCGTGAATAGTAACTCATGAATAGTAACTCGTGAATAGTAACTCGTGAATAGTAACTTCGTGAATAGTAACTCATGAATAGTAACTCATGAATAGTAACCCCAGACATGAAAAAGTTTCAAATTTGATAAAAACTTGGATCAACATTTCAAAGATAATGATATTGAAGAAATAATATCATTTGAGAAGAAAATAACATCCCTTACCTCGAAAGATCGAGTACTTCTTAGCTAGAATAAAATGTATATCTTGAAGGAACTTTGCACAAATCTAGCAATACTCAAAGTATACTCAAAATACTCACAAGAATAACTCGATAATATAGAGAGAAAACTTGAGTTTACGGTGTGATTTTCAATTCTAACCTAAGCACCTATTTATAGGAAATTGCTTAGAACACCAAAGCAGAAAATTTAATATATTAATAATATTATTTTTCCACATCTTCCCACGCACACCATCAATTTGAAATCAACCACTAACACATGTCCCATAAGTGACAAAAACGTTTTTCATGCAAAAGTTACTTAAAACTCCAAAAAATGATAATCAATTAATCCGGAACTTCAATAATTCATAATAAATAGCCCTTTCATCGGAAAATTGAATCTCGAGAGTTTTATAGGAAATTCAATTCTCTACAACTTTGCGAGAAGAAAGTTTTTCCAAATTCCAAATAGAAATTGACCAAAGAAATCCACAAGCAGGCGATTTTACAATTTATAATCAAATTTCGATCAATAAATGGGGTCCATGAGACATGTTTAACATGTTTTAAACATTTATTGCAACAAAATACTCTTCCTCCTCGTATACTCATATATCCCACATTCGTTGTAAAAATATCACAGTTAAGATATTATTAAAATAATATATTTAAATGAATTATTTTATCGAGAAAAGATAAAATTTCAATTTTCAACAATTGTCACTATAAAAATTTTCTCCATCTATATCCACATAAAATCAATATTTTTCTCATCATATGAATCAATAATTAATTATTCATAAATAATATTACAGAATCTGATATTGATGACCAAGCGGTTCAGGGAAGAGGGGCTTTCGATAAGAATTTCTTCTTCTTTAGCGCAATTAGGTGACCAAACCTCTCCTTAGAGCAGAACTTTCTAGACATTGCCAATAATGTTATCTAATAATATTATTCGGATAATATGAATTATTGCTTCGATAATGAAAAATATTGTGTAATGACAATTATTGAAACAACAACAATATAAAATATCAACGCGGCAATTATTGAATCAATAAAATAAAATACTGAACAGTAATTACTGTAACCATTATTGAGTAGTGCCTTCTTACGTAAGAATCAATAATTGGTGCAATCTACGGTGCTTCTTGTTCAACAATGCGTATTAGTGTGTTTTAACCACGGGTATTCCAACGGTATTAATCTTGAATAACTACTTCGCTAGTTATTTAAAAACAACTTATATTTGTCGTTTTCTTCATCCAATCGCTTTCAGTTATAGGGGGGCCCACACATGCTATCGTCGCGAATATTCCAATGCGAATATTCCACGACCAAACGAATATTCCAAGCGATAATGAATATTTTATAACCACTTGCTTATTTTGAAATATTTGCGTATTTAACCCTTAACTATCCACATTAATCAAATCAACCCTTACTATTTCAAAATAATAAATAAAGGAAATTCCTTTTATTTAAAAATTTTGGGGTCTTACAACCTCCTCCTTATGAAATTTTCGTCCTCGAAATTGGCGACGACGTACACAGTGTTTGAAAAGGTGAGGATACCTCGCTTTCATTTCCGTTTCCAATTCCGGTCATTTCCTCTATATAGCATGATTCCTCCACAAAACTTTAACTTGTGGTATAACCTTTCTTGGCGTAGGACATGCTCCTTCCTATCCAAAATCTTGCGGTACCTCCTCATACGTTAAGTCTTGGCTATCTCGTCCGGTTCTAACTTCAATAACATGGTTTGGGTCTTTCACATATTTCGAATATGGATATGTGAAACACATTATGAACACGAGACATACTCGGGAGGTATGTATGCAAGTCTATAGGCTACATTTCCTACTCGGTCAAGAATTTGAAATGGACCGATAAATCGTGGATTGAGCTTTCCTCTCTTCCCAAATCTTGTAACTCCCTTCCATGGAGCAACTCATGACAATACATGATCCCCTACATTAAATTCCACGTCCTTTCGATGAAGATCCGCATAACTCTTTTGTCGATCTTGTGCCGTTTTGTATCGTTTGTCGAATCATTTGGATCTTTTCGGTGAGTCATATACGTATTACTAACTCGGGTCCCAACAATGTTGCTTCACCCACCTCATCCTAACATATTGGAGAATGACATTTTCGTCCATATAATGCTTCAAATGGAGCCACACCTATACTTGCGATGATAATTGTTGTTGTAGGAGAATTCCACCAATGGTAAATACTTATCCCAAGCGCCCTTGAAGTCTAGGACACGAGTCTTAATAAATCTTCAAGAGTTTGAATAGTCCTCTACGATTGTCCGTCTGTTTGGGGATGGTATCTTAGAACTAAATCGCAAATCCGTGCCCATAGCTTTTTGCAAGCTAACCCAAAATCTTGAAGTGAATCTTGGTTCACGATCCGAAACTATGGATCTGGGCATGCCATGCAACCTCACAATCTCATTCACGTACATACTAGCAAGGCGTTCAAGGGAATAAGTCTCCGTATCGGCAAGAAATGAAGCGGAACTTGGTTAATCTATCAACAATAACCCAAATAGCATTGATGCCTTGAGAAAGCCGTAGGAAGACCGTAATGCTTGAAATCCATGGTAATGTGTTCCCACTTCCATTTAGGAATCTCAAGTGGTTTGCAGCGGACCCTTAGGTACAAGATGCTCCGCCTTTACACGTTGGCAAGTTAAACACATCGAGATAAACTTTGCAATCTCTCTCTTCATATTGTTCCACCAAAATGTATGTCGAAGATCACGATACATTTTAGTACTTCTAGGATGGATTGCAAATGGCGTATTATGTGCCTCCATCATAATCTTGTACTTCAAATCGAGTCGTTAGGGAACACAAAGTCTAGAGTGGACTCTCGAAGTATTCCTTCTTCATCAATTCGCGCTTAGGAATAGCTCCTTCTTGTACTTTCTTCTTCATCATACGCATCATCGGCTCCGGAATTCGGTGGCTTGAGCAACCTTAACTTTTTCCATTAAAGTTGGCTCTGTCGTATACTTGACATCATCGCACTTTCGTTCGCATATGATCTTCTACTCAATGCGTCGGCTACCACGTTCGCTTTACCGGGATGGTATTGAATAGTGTGGTCGTAGTCTTTCAATAGCTCGAGCCAGCGTCATTTTGCCGCATGTTGAGTTCTTTTTGAGTGAAGAAATATTTAAGGCTTTTATGGTGCGAATATATCTCCACTTTCTCCCCATATAGATAGTGCCTCCATATCTTTAGCACAAAAATGATTGCTGCCAACTCTAGATCATGAGTAGGATAATTCTTCTCATACTCTTTAAGTTGTCGCGAGGCATAGGCTATGACTTTCCCACGTTGCATGAGAACACATCCTAACCCTTTGCACGAAGCATCATTGTAGATAACAAATCCATCCGAACCGGATGGTATTGTTAGAAGCAGTCTTAGAAATAAGTCTCCTCTTAAGCTCTTGGAAACTTTTCTCGCATTCTTCGCTCCAAAGCGAATTTTGTATCCTTCCGAGTTATTTGAGTTAATGGAGTAGCGATTAGAAAACCCTTCCACGAATCTCAGATAATAACCGACTAAGCCCAAAAAGCTACGCACTTGATCATGAGACTTGGTTGCTCCAACTTTGTATTGCTTCAATCTTGGCGGATCAGCAGATACTCCATGTTTTGACACCACGTGCCCAAGGAATGCTACTTCCTCAAGCCGAACTCGCATTTCTTCAATTTGGCATATAGTTGGTTTTCACGAAGCCTTTGGAGTACCGACTTCAAATGGTGCTCATGATCTTCACGACTTTTGGAATATATGAGGATGTCATCAATAAAGACAACAACGAATTGATCCAAATATTCCTTGAATACTCGGTTCATCATATCCATGAAAGCCACGGGAGCATTAGTTAGTCCGAAAGACATGACTAAGAATTCATAATGCCCATCTGGGAGTTACGAAGGCGATCTTTGGAATATCCTCGGTTCTAATCTTAATTTGATGATATCCGAGCGAAGATCGATTTTTGAAAAGAATTGTGCCCCTTACAATTGGTCAAAGAAGTCATCAATACGAGGTGAGGATACCTATTCTTGATGGTGACATGGTTCAATTCAGATAGTCAATCTGAAAGTCGCATACTCCGTCTTTCTTCTTCTGAATAAAGCAGGAGCACCCCGAGGAGATGTACTGGGGACGAATGAAACCAATGTCCAACAATTCACGTAGTTGGACCTTTAACTCTGAAGTTCAATAGGAGCCATTCGATATGGGGTTTTAGAAATGGGCTTTGTACGGGTTCAAGATCAATAAGAATTCAACTTCACGTTACGGGGTAGGCCAGGAAGTTCTTGAAATCGTCGGGAAAGTCGATAACAATGACGGAATATTATTCAAATTTGGCGTGTCTTTATTCAAATCCATAACATGGGCTAAGAAAGCTTGACATCCGTTTTTCAATAAGCGAATAGCTTTATGATTAGATATGATAGTGATTGATTTTAATGGTTTAGTTGCTTGAATTAAATACAACGGGTTGGTTAGGAATATGAAAACTAACAACCTTACGAAAACAATCAATTTTGGCATGATGAGTAGTTAACCAATCAATCCCTAAAATCACATCAAAAGCAAGTATCTTTAAAGAGATAAGGTCAGCAAGTGCGGTAATGGTGCCAACTTGAATCAAACAAGATTTATAAGCGGTGGATGTGATGAAAGTTTCTCTAACGGAGTTTCCACGAGATAGGTCAAAGTTTAATTTCTCGAGTCGAGTTTAAGCGTTGAGCACATGCGGGAGAGATAAATGAATGGGTATACCGGTATTATCAAGTAAGGTATAAACTTCGTGAGAATTTATAAATAGCTTACCCGTGATCACCTCGTTTGGGTTCCTCGCATTATGACCCGATCACAACAAACGCTCTTCCGGAATCGTTGACTTTGACTTTTTGGGACGATCTTTTGAGTCACCAAATCCCATTGAACTAGGTTTTGCTCTTGTACAATCTCGGCGATATGTCCTTCCTTTCCACAATTATAGCATACCTTGAGCTGTTGTGGGCGGTTTGGTGATATGTCCCTCTTTTCGCATTTGTAGCATATGATGGGTGGTCGTTCTCCTCCTTAGAACCGATTCTTTTAAACCTTTATCATCTTCACATAGTCGTTGTTAAATCTCCTCTTTTAAAATCTCCCTCGACTCGCTTCTTCTATTTTCATGGCCATGATTACCACAGAGTGGTTACCATTTTTGTCCGTCTGTTTCTTTCTCCATGAGTTATCATTATTACATTGACCGCTATCTACGTCACGATCCTGGTTGTGGTCCCTCGGTTGGCCAGGTACTCGTTATCTCGCTCTAATAATTGAGCCACATTTACAACATCGAATAAAGAGAAAATTTATGAGAAATGAGATCTTGGCGTATCTTGGGTTTCAAACCTCTAAGAAACATCCGCGTCATCGTTCCTCATTCTCCACCAAATGAGGTACAAACACGGATAACTCTGCAAACTTTGCCTCGCATTTGAGACATCGTCGTATGTTGTTTTGTTCAATCGATGAACTCCACTTCCTTCATATAGCGAACACTTTCGGAAAGTATTTGTCATTAAATAGCTCTGAAAGCGTCTCCCAAGACATCTTTGAAATTTGGTGGATGGGTGCGCTTCACAGACTCCCACCGATGATACGCCTCGCCACGGAACATAAAGGTGGCGAATGGAACCTTCATTCCTCCGTGCACCCCAAGACATCGAATATCTTGGTAATTTGCTTGACCCGTGTTTCCGCCATGATCGGATCGGCTTTCCCTTAAATTACGGTGGTCCCGACTCTTTGAAGCTGCTTGGTTTGTGACAACACGTGAATTGCTATCATTTCCTCTGTATTTTGAACACGAGTCTCCCTAAATGCGATTTTGCATGAGCTGCAAAAAACTTCTAAACATCCCTCGTTCATCATCGCTTTCGATGGTGTTGTTCACAAGAGGAACATTGCCGACTGTTGCACATTCTCCTCGTTGGTGAGTCTGAGGCATCTCCACGGTCTCATTTCCATTGTTAATATTCTCGATTCGACATTCTCAAATCTTGTCATAAAACAAGGGTTAATTAAGGAAATCAATATATCACATAATATCCCTATATCTTGACCAACTAACAAATAAGCTTAGGTAGGACACACTAGCGAAGGATTTACTCGTCTCTCCCTCTAGTTCTATTCCACGATCTCTCTTGAGATCATATCCTAAGCTCGATACCAAACTGTGCGTCCCCAAAATAGGTATACATCACACATTACGAGTTGTCAATACATGATATGAAGAAACAACTACAACTTTATTATTACAACGAAGAAAGCGTGAGTTTGAATACAAATATTATCTTCTAGACAATATCTATACTCAAATAAATCCTCATCACATTTATTGATACATTATTTTACAAAAATGGTGAGGACTACTAAACAATCCTTTCTAAAACCTTCATTCCATACCCAGGCTTCGTACTCGCTATATTCTCGCCTCCACGAGAGAAAAATGGAACAAAAAAGGAAAAGGGTGAGCTCAACTAGCTCGGTAAAGAATATTATGACTAAGATAATATACAACAAATTATCGTTAGTCTTTGACGAGGAAAAATATAATAGAATCTGATAGACAACAAATTTTAAATCAATATTCATGATGAAATAATAATTCATTAGAAGAGTTAAGTAGAGAATGCAAACTACTATCTTCTATATATGAATTTAAAAGTTCATCGTCGATATTTTATCCTGTAACATCAATCAATATACATACGGAATCAAATATTCATCTTTGCACTACAGGCCAAAGATATTCATCGATTAAGTCGTATTCATTTAAACACTGTTCATCTTTGCACTACGGGCAAAGATATTCTTGAAATCATTCATCTTTGCACTCTGGGCCAAAGATATTCTTAAGAAATCATTCATCTTTGCACTCTGGACCAAAGATATTCCATAATATCATCATTTAAAGGCGAGGATGATGAAAAATATATATTTTTTAAAAAGCGAATCCGGTGAAACAAAATGACAAGGATTAAGGATTAAGGATTAGTACTTGGTTTTATCCACGTCCAAAAATACCTCAAAAATAATCATAGTGGTTTAAAATTCAAGAATGATCAAAACATGGATACAATCGAGTTAGTATCCGAATAGATATTTTAGACGAAAAGAAGAAATTTTATTTTTAAATTGAATAGTGCCAGTATCGTGAATAGTCTTAGTATCGTGAATAGTAACTCAGACACCAAAAGATAGAAATTCCACAAAAATATCTTCACACTTCATGAATAGTGCTCGTGAATAGTAACTTTCGTGAATAGTAACTCATGAATAGTAACTTCGTGAATAGTAACTTCGTGAATAGTAACTCATGAATAGTAACTCGTGAATAGTAACTCATGAATAGTAACTCATGAATAGTAACCCCCGAGCATAAAAAGTTCCAAATTTGATAAAACTTCGGATCGACATTTCAAACATAATGATATTGAAGAAATAATATCATTTGAGAAGAAAATAACATCCTTACCTCGAAAGATCGATTACTTCTAGCTAGAATATGGGTATAGTCTTTGAAGGAACTTGCAATCTAGCAATACTCAAAGTATACTCAAAATACTCACAAGAATACGCTCGATAATATAGAGAGAAAACTTGATTTACGGTGTGATTTTCAATTCTAACCTAAGCACCTATTTATAGGAAATTGCTTAGAACACCAAAGCGAAAATTTAATATATTAATAATATTATTTTCCACATCTTCCCACGCACACCATCAGCTGAAATCAACCACTAACACACATGTTCCATAAGTGACAAAAACGTTTTCATGCAAAAGTTACTTAAAACTCCAAAAAATGATAATCAATTAATCCGGAACTTCAATAATTCATAATAAATAGCCCTTTCATCGAGAAAATTCGAATCTCGCGTGTTTTATAGGAAATTCAATTCTCTACAACTTTGCGAGAAGAAGGTTTTCCAAATTCCAAATAGAAATTTACTGAGAAATCCACAAGCAGGCGATTTTTAATTTATAATCAAATTTCGGTCGATAAATGGGGTCCCAGAGACATGTTTAACATGTTTTAAACATTTATTGCAACAAAAATACTCTTCCTCCTCGTGTACTCATATATCCCACATTCGTTGTAAAAATATCACCGTTAATATATTATTAAAATAATATATTTAAATGAATTATTTTATCGAGAAAAAGATAAAATTTCAATTTTCAACAATTGTCACTATAAAAATTTTCTCCATCTATATCCACATAAAATCAATATTTTTCTCATCATATGAATCAATAATTAATTATTTATAAATAATATTACGAGAATCACAATATTGACAATGACGAGGCGGTTCGAGGAAGAGGGGCTTTCGATAAAATTTCTTCTTCTTGGCGCCTTGATTAGGTGACCAAACCTCTCCTTAGAGCGAGAACTTTCTAGACATTGCCAATAATGTTATCTAATAATATTATTAGGATAATATGAATTATTAGCCGATAATGAAAAATCTTGTGTAATGACAATTATTGAAACAACAACAATATAAAATATCAACCTTGACAATTATTGAATCGATAAAATAAAATAGTGAGCGATAATTCACTGTAACCATTATTGAGTAGTGCCTTCTTACGTAAGAATCAATAATTGGTGCAATACTGGTATCTTCTTGTTCAACAACGCGTATTAGTGTGTTTTAACCACCGGGTATTCCAACGATGATTAATGCAGTAACAACTACGCTAGTTATTTAAAAACAACTTATATTTGTCGTTTTCTTCATCCAATCGCTTTCCGTTATGGGGCCCACACATGGGCTGCTGCAGTAAATACGAATATTCCCAAGCGATGCGAATATTCCACGACCAAACGAATATTCTCAAGCGATAATGAATATTTTATAACCACTTGCTTATTTTGAAATATTTGCGTATTTAACCCTTAACTATCCACATTAATCAAATCAACCCTTACTATTTCAAAATAATAAATAAAGGAAATTCCTTTTTATCGACATGAGACATCTCTTGGAGTTTACCATGCTAAACGACTTTAGCATCAAATGAATATACGTTCCTTGGGTTAAGTCGAGCATCCTCTTGTATCTATCTATATAGATTTTATCCCCAATTAAGATACTCTTCCCAAACCATTCATGGAGGAATGTTTAGACAACTTTATCATTACTGATTGTAACATTAGTATGTCATTCCTTATACGTAGTATATCAACATATAATATTAGGAATGTCACGGCGCTCCCACTGTCCCTTTTGTACACACTAGAACTCTTACCTCATCGTATGTAACTGGATCATCATCTTCTATGATGTGTACCTCATCATCATCATCTATGATGAATCCATACCTTCTAGGTATCTTTGGTACTATTCCAGATTTATGATTCGGTTGTGGTACAATAGGTCTATCTATAGGTTCCTCTTATTTGACTTATTGTGTTTTTGTGGTTCTTGAGCTCTTCAAGATCTATTATCCTCCCACTAGCCCCTTCAACGATAAACACATTTATCTTAGAAGGAAGCGTGTTTCGCAATAAACACCTTTTGCTAAGTAGGATTATAGAACATTTACCCTAAACTTACTTTAGGATGTCCCACAAATCTGTATTTGTCAAATCTTGTCCCAAGCTTATCCTTTGAAATATTTTCACATAAGTTGGACAACCCCTTATCTTAACATACTTTAGATTAGGAATCCTCACTGTCCATAACTTTTATGGAGTCTTGGGGCTGGATTTTGAGGTTACCCTTTCCATAGATATGCAGCCATTTCTAGGACATGATCCTAGAAGGATATTGGAATGTCGGTAAAATCATTATGGACCGCACCATGTCCAACAAGGTACGATTTTTCCTTTCAGATACATCAATCAATTATTGCGTATCAGGATGTGTCCATTATGAGAAAACCATTTGAGATGATCTAGAAACTTATTGCACAAGTATTTATTCCTTGATCTAATCAAAGAATCTTAATACATTGTCAATTTGTTTCACTTCTGAATTGTTTGAACCTTTCAAATAATTCATACTTGTATTTCAACAAATACACACATTCAACTCTTTGAATGATCATCTCCTTTTCTTATACTAATTTGTTCAATATGCAAAATTATTTTCATGTAAGTCAAGTATACAAAATTTATTAAGTAATATTCGAGTTCTATACAAAACATTATTATTATAAATAGAACAACAATTGTTCTTAATTATAATACCAAAGATTTCATTGTCCAACAATAAAATGGAAATAATATTTTTAACAAGAGCTGGAATACAATAACAACTTATTGACTTAATAGATTTGCTCGTAGGCATTGCTAAACTATAAGTTTCTATGGCTAATATGGCAACCTTTGCTACATTTCCATTTTATAGGATTACTTATATTTGTTTAGCTTTCTATTTCGCTTGGTCCTTCATAAATCTATATTTATGATAACCAAAGTCGGTATCCAATACCCAAGTAGAACCTTGACTTAAAAAAAATTATTTCAATCATGAACAAAAATTGTATTATGTAGAAACTTAACTAAGCTTCTTTGGTTAGCCTCTGCAAGATGCTTCTCATGATTTCTTTCCGGTGTCCGGGCTTATTGCGGTGGAAGCAAGCTCCTTGCTATCCGTATCGATTTTGTTCTTATTATCCTTTGTTTATGCCTTTTCATTTACCTTCTTTGAATCGTTCTTCTTTTCAGAAGATCCTTTGGCCCCTACCAGTAAGACTTGATCTTTCTTGGTTGGAAAGTGACTCTCAACATTTTTCAACATGATAAGCAAATCAGGGAGGCTGGTATCTAGCTTGTTCATATGAAAAATTCACAACAATTGTGAAAGGAGTCCGGGAGTGAGTGCAAGATCAAATCTTGGCTCAACTCTCCATCCATGACAAAACCAGTTGTCCTAATTGATCAATCAAATTGATTATGTTAAGAACTTTTATGCATCTTATAGTGCCATTTAGCCATTCTAGATCGGAAGAGCTCCTTAGATGTCGATATCTATCGGTCCTACTTTCCTCACCATCAACTACTTGATGTGCGGGAATATAGTAGGAGCATCCATAGTTTCATCTTGTGGCTGAAGCTCTCGTTACTCGTGGATGCGAGCATGATGCATTGAGCCAACTATGCATCATCTTACCACTTTCTAAAAGTAGCAATCTCTTCCTCAGAGGCATTGTCTGCAACCATTGCAGGGATAGGCGTATTAAGGACATAAGATAGCTTTTCAGCTATGAGAACTATTCTCAAATTCCTTAACCAATCCGTTTAATTCGATCTGGTTAATTTAGCATCTAATATGCTTCGCAGTGATAGTAATTTTAGACATTGTAAAATTCTGTAAATGAATTTGTAATTAACAACATTTTAACATACATTCTTTTATTAATTACCAAAATAAATTAGGTCTTGTTTTAAATTGGTATCTCCCACTATTTTCTTCAAACTATATTACCCTCACTTATATAGTTTGGCAAAATCTAATTAAAGATTTGCTAGTGAGAATAAGGATCCCATTTCAAATGTATATAGCCTTGTGGTGACACAACAAACTATATATAAATAAATAGGTAGACAACTTTTGTCAATTACATCAACTATGCAACTCCTTGTATTTTGCCTCTTAGATTATTTTGATCAGTGGTGGCACATCCGAATCAAAATTATCCAAGTTAAATACAACCTAGCACTCCATATATTCAAAAAAAAAATATCATCCTTGTGGTGACACAACAAAATAATATTGTTCAATTTTCTTTATAAGCATCAAATGTGATAAATTAACATCTTAAATACTTAATATTTGCCTTGTGGTGACACAACAAACTCATATTAAATATTTAATACTCTATTAATTTTATCATGCTAGAAAGCGACGTTCGATATTCCAAATATCTTTGAGCGCTTAGGACTTAATATAAAAATTGAGGAATTTATTATTAAATTGTCTCATCTTGTTTAGCGGCATGCATATATATATATATAAAATACGCTAATATATTAATGAACATCGAAGCATGTTTGCATAATATATAATATATATAGTATAAGCATATACATATAGAATACTATATTCTACCCGGATTGATTATGGACTTTTATTCTAGTTTGGTTCACTAGAGCCACCAAGTGAACCAAAAGGTCAAACCCCCAGGGGTGCAAGAAATAATATTTAAATATAACTATTACATTTAAACGGGCTCCATTACAAAGCGGGTCTTGGCGCTCCTTGCTCCTTGATCTCCAATTTTTAAAATTAATTCTAACTATTCCTATTACAAAACTATTTAAAATAAATAGAAACCTTGATCGTGATCGAGGGAAGTACATAGGAGGAGTTAGAATTTACATTAAGAAAAAATTAGAGAAGGCAGTCTGTGAGACCCCATTTAATAAAACCCATACATTCATGCATCCAACTAAAATAAAATCCAATCACATTGGTTGATTGTCATAATCAATCCCATTTATTATCATACACATCATCATATGCATCGATAAATAACATTCATCTTATGAATAATAAACATTTAATATATATATATATATTGATATCATTTAATGGGCAATATTTAGTTGATATAAAATCTAATTTTTTTTTTTTTTTGAATCAAAATAAACTCCTTTATTTTAATCCAAATTTAAATCAAAATAAAACTATTTTATTTTAATTTATCCAATTTTGAATAAAATAAACTATTTTATTTTAATCAAAATTTTAATCAAAATAAACTCCTTTATTTTAATTAATTATGGAATCAATTCCATATAAAAAAAATTATTAAAGGAAACACGGATTATCTTTCCTATTCACAAATAAACTCCTTTATTTTGAATAATATGAAATCTTATTTCATATCTAAATAAACTCCTTTATTTAAGGAAAATCGATTCTTTTTCCTATTCACAAATAAACTTTTTATTTTGAATAATATGAAATCTAATTTCATATCAAAATAAACTCCTTTATTTAAGGAAAAATAGAATCCAATTTCAACTCCAATTAGTTATCATGAAATCCAATTCCAACTCTAATTAGTTAGCATGAAATTCAATTTTAAAATTAAAATAAACCTTATATTTTAATATTAAAATAAACCTTTTATTTTAAAATTAAAATAAACTTTTATTTTAATTATAAAATAATTGAGAATAATATATTATAAATAAATCAATATATATAATATTTATCCTATTATCCGTTTTAGGATTATTATATATATATATATAATATTTATATTAACCGCGTGGCCAGATCATGGATAAAAAAAAATTCACGAATTAGAGGATTTCTGGCTAACTACATCGTGAGACTTGAAATCATAGCAGCGAATCACGATTAAAACTGAATAAGAATCCCTTAAAGTTTGTAACATGTAAAAGCTTTCAAAAAAAAAAATCGGCCCTTTTTTTTTAAAAATAAATTTTATACAATAAAATTATGCCCAATTAAATTGTTCTAAACACATATCAATATACATATCAAATTTGAAACAATTAATAATTAGCATAAAGGTTTGGCTCGATGCCTTTGTTAGGTTTGTAATATTCAAAACGCTTGATCAAATTGCGCAAATAAAGCTAAGCGAGATAAATCGAGTTTAAAAATTTTACAAACCATATACCGGATCACCCTTTATGCACAATTATTAATTAAAAGAAAAAGATGAATAAAAAACATACCCTTGAAGATCCGAGCTTCCTCAGTGCAAGTTCACCTCCAATCCTTTTAGCGTTCAACTTGAATCTACGGGTTTGGTTCCTTCCTTTGATCGGCGTTAGCCACCCAAGTGTTTGGCCTCTAGAGGTGATCCACCGAGGAATAATAAAATTCAAGAAGATGGGTATTTGGCTCAAACCCTAGTTTTTTCTATCTACATAGAAAAGAACGTACTCTCCCAACTATTGGAATTATTACGTATGTTGTTGTAAAAGTCGACAACCACACCACCCATAATAAGACTCCTCTTATTTATAGATGTGGGCAACCCACCTTAACAATTAAGGAATTGAGATTTATTTAATTAATTAAATTCTTTTAATTAATTAAGCTTCCTAATCTTATTAGGGATAATTAATTAAACTCCTTTAACTAATTTTCCTTCCTAATCCAATTAGGAATAAATGAGAGTACTTATATTAAATTAATTCCTAAACTCTTTTAGAAATTAAAATAATAATAATTGTAATAATATTAATAAGACTCCTCTTATTAATTTATATTTAATATTTCTAAAATATTAAATAATAAATATTAAGCTATTTAATTTATTCTATCACCATAGATTAAATTAAATATACATAACTATATTATTACGATTATGCCATTAACTTTTTAAATAATTATTCTTCCTTTTTATGGTGTGACCCTTTAGGTTCTCCATATTAAACCAATTGTGAATAAATCAATTAGAACAATTCTAATCTTATTTAAATAAATAAATTAAACAATTAATTTATTTAAATAAATAATATTTATTCTACTGATAGGGATAAGCCTCTCCTAGCGATCAACGACTTTCCGGATAATATAGATTTCAACATTGATCATTAAAGAACCTTTGAGTAAATAGTTACCGTACAATTCAATCCTTCCACCATACAATGTCCCAATTAAATATAAGACATGGAATTCTTGTCAAGTCTTATTTTATTTAATTATATGTATTTCGATCCTTAAATGCAACTCAAATAATGCAAATTAGAAACTCCTTTCTAATTTCATTCTCGCTTGGCCAAGGACTCTTTGGGTTGTCATTTATCGAATCACATAGGACATTTCTCTTCTTTTATTAGAAGTGGTAGATTCTTTATTGATCATATATTATCTCCATGTACAACTTGTTATACCCAAGCATACCCTTTGATATACCCTAAGGGTCTTAAGGAATAAGTCAAAGTATAACTCATCATACACAAGATACTATGATGATCTCAAGTCCAAGGATTACTGGTACTACTATCACTACAGGAATTTCTATTGACAAGCAAGTAAAACTCCATTAGGTATTCCTTAGCAAGCCACGTTCAGTGAACTTATTCTCTAATAAGCACCTACATACTTGCTTTAGTGTCTCTACACAAATGATCATGAGATCAATCATCCTCATCCAATGAGCAAGCAACGTATGTACCAATCTATCCGGATTCACTAATCCCCAATTTAGTAATCCAATGATTGGGAACTATTTTAGTTTTAAGCTTTCTAAGAATTTAGATCTCATTAGAATGATCATCATCATTATTCTAAAAGCATTGCTTAAAACTATGGGTTTATCACATATTATAAAACAACATCATGTAGATAATTAAAAGCCTTTAATAAATTAATACTTTTTATTAATAAATGAATAAGATTGTTACAAAGTATATGCTTTATCATCAAACATGATTGGCTTGTGTGCATACTACTTTCACTAATATCATGCCTAACACTTTATATTTTAAAATTGGTGGGGCCATCCTTTTGAAGAATGGTTTGCTGGAAAGTTTGAAAAATAATTTGCATGAAGTTTCTTCACCAACCAACTTAGAAAAGAAAACAAGGCATACTGCTTTTGAATAATGAATACGAATACAATTTGCTCACTCCTTTTTTTAATCACATGCTTATATATACATAATAATATTATTATTTAATATAATATATTATTATAATATATTTGAATGAATATTCTATCGGAGAAAATAATTACCAAAGTTCCAACAAATATTTCATACTAATTTCCTTCCTTTATATCCACATAAAATAAATATTTCCTTATCATATAAATCAATAATTAATTATTCATAAATAATATTACAGAATCACAATAATAACAACCAGGCCGTTCCCAGGAAAGATGGGGCTTTCTGATAAGGATTTCTCTTTACTGGCGCGCAATTAGATGACCTAACCTCTCCTTGACAGAACTTTCTAGACATTTCCAATAATGATATCTAATAATATTATTCAAATAATATAAATTATTGATCGAATAATGGGAAATACTGTGCAATGATAATTATTGAAACAACAATAATATAAAATATCAACGCAGTAATTATTGAATCAATAAAATAATATATTGAACAGTAATTACTGTAACAATTATTGAGTAGTGCCTTCTTACGTAAGAATAAATAATTCAAAATTACTGTGCAATACTGTGTGCTACTGTGCAACCACGCATATTACTATCTTTTAACCACCGGGTAATCTAACAGTGTTAACGATAACAATTACGTCGTTATTTATAAAAACTCAAATTTCTCATTTTCTTCATCTGACCGTTATTCTGTTATGGGGCCCACAATCGATCGCTAGTAAATGCATTTAATATTCAGAAAAAAGAATATTCCACGACCAAACGAATATTCCCCGACAACAATGATTATTTTATAACCACTTACTTATTTTGTAAAATTTGCACATTTCACCCATAACCAGAGCATTATATCAAATTAATTCCTTATTATTTCAAGATAATGAATAGAGGAAATTTAATTTTATTAATAATAAGTTGGGGTCTTACAACCTCTTATCCTTATAAAATTTCGTCCTCGAAATTGACGTACGTACCTGAAATGTCAAAAAGGTGAGGGTACCTTGCTTTCATTTCTGATTCCAACTCCCAGGTCATTTCCTCAATAGAATTGTTCCTCCACAAAACCTTGACTTGTGGTATAACCTTTGTTCGTAGGACATGCTCTTTCCTATCTAATATCTTGACAGGTACCTCGTCGTACGTTAAATCTTCAGCTATCTCGTCTGGTTCTAACGCAATAATGTGGTTTGTGTCTATCACATATTTACGAAGCATAGATATATGAAATACATTATGAACACGAGACATGCTTGGAGGTAATGCGAGTCTATAGGCCACATTGCCTATTCGGTCAAGAATATCAAATGGACCAACAAATCGTGGATTGAGCTTTCCTCTCTTCCCGAATCTTGTAACTCCCTTTCATGGAGCAATACGTAACAACACATGATCTCCAATATTAAATTCCATGTCCTTTCGATGAAGATCAGCATAACTCTTTTGTCGATCTTGTGAGGTCTTTATACGTTTCCAGATCATTTGAATCTTTTCTGTAGTCATGCGTACTAATTCTGGTCCCAACAACGTTGCTTCACCCACCTCATCCCAACATACTGGAGAGCGACACTTTCATCCATATAATGCTTCGAATGGAGCCACGCCTATACTTTCTTGATAACTGTTGTTGTAGGAGAATTCCACCAATGGCAAGTACTTATCCCAACTTCCTTTGAAATCTAGGACACAGAGTCTTAATAGATCTTCAAGGGTTTGAATAGTCCTTTCCGATTGCCCGTCCGCTTGAGGATAGTATGCCGAACTGAATCGTAAATCCGTGCCCATAGCTTTCTGCAAGCTAACCCAAAATCGTGAAGTGAATCTTGGGTCACGATCCGAAACTATGGATACTGGCATGCCATGCAATCTAACAATCTCATTTATATACATACGAGCAAGACGTTCTAGGGAATAAGTCTCACGTATAGGTAAAAAATGAGCAGACTTGGTTAATCTATCAACAATAACCCAAATCACATCTATGCCTTGAGAAACTTTGGGAAGACCTATAACGAAATCCATGGTAATGTGTTCCCACTTCCATTTTGGAATATTAAATGGTTGCAATGGACCTTTTGGCACCTGATGCTCTGCCTTTACACGTTAACAAGTTAAACACCTCGAGATAAACTCTGCGATCTCTCTCTTCATATTGCTCCACCAAAATGTATGTCAAAGATCGTGATACATTTTGGTACTCCCACGATGGATTGCAAATGGTGTGTTGTGTGCCTCCATCATGATTCTATGCTTTAAGTCAGAGTCGTTAGGAACACAAAGTTTGGAGTTGACTCTAATTATTCCTTCTTCTTCGATTCTTGCTTCCGGAATAACACCTTCTTGCACTTTCTTCTTCATATGCATCAGCTCCAGGTCTATAGCTTGAGCAGCTTTAACTCTATCGATTAAAGTCGGTTCTACTCGTATGTTTGATATCATCACGTGGGTACTTGGGTCATTTACCTCTATCTCCATCCTTTGCAAATTAGACAAAATAGGCCTTTGTGTTAACAACATTGCACTCGTATCAAGATATGATCTTCTACTCAACGCCATTACCACAACGCTTTGCTTTTTTCCAGGATGATATTAAATTTTATGGTCGTAATCCTTCAATAGCTCGAGCCAACGTCGTTGCCGCATGTTGAGTTCCTTTTGGGTGAAGAAATATTTGAGGCTTTTATGATCCGTATAAATCTCCACTTTCTCCCCATACAGGTAGTGTCTCCAAATTTTCAACATAAATCACGATCATTTCACGCCAACTTGGATCATGAGTAGGATAATTTCTCTCATATTCTTTGAGTTGTCGTGAGGCATAGGCTATAACTTTCCCATGTTGCATGAGAACACATCCTAACCCTTTGCCTAAAGCATCACTGTAGATAACAAATCCATCCGAACCAGATGGTATTGCCAGAACAGGTACCGAAATGAGTCTCCTCTTGAGCTCTTAGAAACTCTTCTCGCATTCCTCGCTCCATACAAATTTTGTATCTTTCCGAGTTAGCTGAGTTAACGGAGTAACGATTCGTGAAAATCCTTCCACGAATCTTGGATAATAACCAGCTAAGCCCCAAAAGCTACGTACTTCGGTCACCGACTTCAGTTGCTCTCAACTTTGTATTGCTTCAATCTTTGCCGGGTCAACAGATACTCCATGTTTTGATACCACGTGCCCAAGCAATGCTACTTCCTTAAGCCAGAACTCGCATTTCTTCAACTTGGCATATAGCTTGTTGTTATGAAGTCTTTGAAGTACCAGCTTCGAATGGTGCTCATGATCTTCATAGCTTTTGGAATAGATGAGGATGTCATCAATTAAGACAACACAGAACTGACCCAAATATTCCTTGAATACACGGTTCATCATATCCATAAAAGCAGTAGGAGCATTAGTCAATTCAAAAGACATGACTAAGAATTCATAATGCCCGTACCGAGTTCTAAAGGCAGTCTTCGGAATATCCTCAGTTTTAATCTTCAGCTGATGATATCCAGAACGAAGATCGATCTTTGAAAAGAATTGTGTTCCTTGCAACTGGTCAAACAGGTCATCAATGCGAGGTAGCGGATACCTATTCTTGATGGTGACATGGTTCAATTCTCGGTAGTTAATACAGAGTCTCATACTCCCATCTTTCTTCTTTACAAATAAAACAGGAGCACCCCAAGGAGATGTACTAGGACGAATGAAACCAATTTCTAACAATTCCTGTAGTTGTACTTTAAACTCCTGAAGTTCAATAGGAGCCATTCGATATGGGGTTTTAGAAATGGGCTTTGTACCCGGTTCAAGATCAATAAAGAATTCAACTTCTCGTTCTGGGGGTAGACCAGGAAGTTCTTCAGAAAATACGTCAGGAAATTCACTAACAACGGAAATATTATTCAAATCTTACGTGTTTTTGTTCAAGTCCATAACATGGGCTAAGAAAGCTTGACATCCATTTTTTAATAAACGAATAGCTTTATGGCTTGATATGATAGTGACTGATTTTAGTGGTTTAGTTGTTTGATCTCGTATGACAGGTTGGTTAGGAATATGAAAACTAACAACCTTACAAAAACAATCAATTTTGGCATGATGAGTAGTTAACCAATCAATCCCTAAAATCACATCAAATGCAAGTATCTTTAAAGAAATAAGATCAACAGGTAATGTGATTATGCCAACTTGGATCAAGCAAGATTTATAAACTGTAGATGCAACGAAGGTTTCACCCAACGGAGTTTCAACAGATAAGTTAAAGTCCAATTTCTCCAGAGTCAAGTTTAAACGTTGAGCATAAGCAGGAGAGATAAAAGAATGGGTAGAACAGGTATCTAGTAAGGTATAAACTTCACAAGAGTTCAGTATTAGCTTACCCGTGATCACCTCGTTCGGGTTTCTCGCATTTTGGCCAGTCACGACAAACGCCCTCCCTTGAACCACCGACTTTGTTCTGTCCGCATTTGCCTTTGGTGTCACCATCCCAGTTGGACTTGATTTCGCTACCGGACAAAATCAGGCTATATGACCGTCTTTTCCACAATTGAAACACACCTTGGAAGGCTGTGAACAGTTTGGACATATATGTCCCTCCTCTCCGCATCTATAGCATCCAACTGGCGGTCGTTCTCTTCCCCTAGAATTTGTTGTTGGTGTTGCTGCTGCTGCTGATGTCTTCCCGTCATTGTTGAATCTCTTCTTTTTTGAAATTTCCACTTGACTCACCTCTCCTATTATCATGGCCACGATTACCACCCGAGTAGTTACCGCTTTTGCCTGTATTTTTCGTTCCTCGCTGGTTATCATCGCTCCAATGACTGTTGTCATCGGTATTACCCTGGTTGTGGTCCCTTGGTTGAACATACTCATTATCTCGCTCTAATAATTGAGCCATGTTGACAACATCTGAATACAGAGAAAATTTATGAGAGATAAGGTACTGATGAATCTCGGGTTTTAGACATCTCAGAAACATCCGCGTCATTCGTTCCTCATTCTTTACCAAATGAGATGCAAACCTAGATAACTCTGCGAACTTTGATTCGTACTGGGACACCGTCATGTTATTTTATTCCAGTCTAATAAACTCTACCTCCTTCATATGACGAATACTTTCAGGAAAGTACTTGTCATTGAACGATTCTCAAATCTTTCCCAAGACATGTTGAGTGCGGTGGTCGAGTACGCTTCATGATTCCCACCAAGATGTCGCCTCACCACGGAACATAAAGGTGGCGAATGGAACCTTACGTTCTTAGTGCATCCCAAGACATCGAATATCTTGGTAATTTGCTTCACCCACGTTTACGCCTTTAATCGGATCCCGGCTTTCCCAAAAAAACGGTGGTTCCAACTCCTTGAGGCTGTTTTGGCTATGACAAACCGTATGCGTTGCTATCATTTTCACCCGTATTTTGTACACGAAGTCTCCTAAATCGATTTTTGCATGAGCGCAAAAAGCTCCTAAACATTCCATCATTCATCGTTTGCTCGGTAGTGTTGTTTACAAGAGGAATATTGCCTTCTGTTGCATGGTCTCCCTGGTTTGTGACTAAAGGTTGTTCCACAGTCTCATACACTCCATTGTTAACATTCTCGTGACCATTCTTAAAAACTGCCATAAACAAGGGTTAATTAAACAAATTAACATATCACATAATATCCCTATATTATGACCGACCAACAAAATAAGCTTAGGTAGGACACACTAGCGAAGGATTTACTCGTCTCTCCCTCCTAGTTCTATTCCCCGATCTCGCTTGGAGACCATATCCTAAGCTCTGATACCAACTGTGAGGGTCCCAAAATAGGTATACATCACCCATTCTGAGTCGCCAAATACGTTGTACAGAAACAACTACAACGTTTATTATTACAATTATCGTGCAAAATACGACAACACACAGGCTGTGAGTTTAAATACAAATATTGTTTTCTAGACAATATCCACACTCAAATAAGTCCTCATTATATTTATTGATACACTATTTTATAAAAATAGTGAGGACTGCTAAAACAACTGTCTAGGACCATCACTCTTTACCCCGACTGGTTCCTGCTACATTCTCACCTCCTGAGAAGAAAAATGGAACAAAAATGAAAAGGGTGAGCTCATCTAGCCCAGTAAAGAATATTATGACTAAGATAAAGAACAACAATTTATCATTAGCCTTCAACAAATCAGATAAAATATAATGGACAACCAGTTTTAGATTGAGGATGATGAAAAACATTTTAGAGAATGAATCCATTGAGACAAAAAGACAAAGATTAGATATTCGTACTTTATATAATTCAATTTTAAAAATACTCCATAATGGAGTAAAATTCAAGAATGAAGATCAAAACATGGATTCAATTTCAAGAATAAGGGTCACAATAGATAACTTGGAAGGAGAAAAAAAATTATTTTTTTTCTTTTGTGAACGAGACCAAGTGAGCGATGGCGTGAATCGTATGCGCGTGAATAAAGAATCGTGAATGAACGATACTCGACCATGAAAAGTTCCAAATTTGATTAAAAGTTCAGACCAATATTCCTATGAAATGATATTAGATGAAGCAAAATTTCTAATCATTTCAAGAATTATAGAAGCAATACTTACCACAGTAAGTTTAAATTTAAGAATACGAGATGAAATAATATCGCTTACATAATATGGAGTATGAAAGAAAATAATATTTCTCACGAGTATTGCAATAAAATAATATCCTTTACGTTAGTAGAAACTGGATTTGACTGAAGAAAATCTTGCAGAAAAGCTACGCTCAAAGTATTCTTATACTCAAGAAAACTCACAATACTTTAGAATAAGAATTTCTGAATTGAAAGTGGTGTGTTGAGGAAGGAGGGGTTACCCCCTATTTATAGCAACGGAAGGAGAAAAGAAACAGATACAGTGCACCTGACATTTCCTTCTTTTTTTCCTCTGCCTAATATCATGCCTAACACTTTATATTTTCAAATGGGTGGGGCCATCCTTTTGAAGAATGGTTTGCAAGAAAGTTTGAAAAATAATTTGCATGAAGTTTCTTCACTAACCAACTTAGAAAAGAAAACAAGGCATACTGCTTTTGAATAATGAATACGAATACAATTTGCTCACTCCTTTTTTTAATCACATGCTTATATATACACAATAATATTATTATTTAATATAATATATTATTATAATATATTTGAATGAATATTTTATCAGAGAAAATAATTACCAAACTTCCAACAAATATTTCATACTAATTTCCTTCCTTTATTTCCACATAAAATAAATATTTTCTTATCATATAAATCAATAGTTAATTATTCACAAATAATATTACAGAATCACAATAATGACAACCAAGCCGTTCCCAGGAAAGAGGGGGCTTTCCGATAAGGATTTCTCTTTAACTGGTGCGCAATTAGATGACCTAACCTCTCCTTGACAAAACTTTCTAGACATTGTCAATAATGATATCTAATAATATTATTCAAATAATATGAATTATTGATCGGATAATGGGAAATACTGTGCAATGACAATGATTGAAATAACAATAATATAAAATATCAACGCAACAATTTTTGAATCAATAAAATAAAATATTAAACAGTAATTACTATAACAATTATTTAGTAGTGCCTTCTTACGTAAGAATCAATAATTTAAAAATACTGTGCAATACCGTGTGCTACTGTGTAACCACGCGTATAATATATTTTAACCACCGGGTAATCTAACAGTGTTAACGATAATAATTACGTCGTTATTTATAAAAACTCAAATTTATCATTTTCTTCATCCGACCGTTATTCTGTTATGGGGCCATTAATTGATCGCTAGTGGTCAAATACGCATATATTTCGATAAAAAAATATTCCACGACTAAACGAATATTCCCCGACAACAATAATTATTTTATAACCACTTGCTTATTTTGTAAAATTTGCACATTTCACCCATAACCAGAGCATTATATCAAATTAATTCCTTATTATTTCAAGATAATGAATAGAGGAAATTCAATTTTATTCATAATAAGTTGGGGTCTTACAATTGATCCATTACTTTTATTACACCACCAAAAAATATAGACGTTGCTTTAGTACATTGAAAATCTATACATATACATATGAGACAGGTGTAATATTGAAAATCTATACTGTAATAGATAATCAGGTTGGGGGGAGTTAGGGGAGACTATATCCCGTATTCGGCCCTTATAGGGTGTTTAAAATTAGTCCCAGTTTGGATTTGTTCTAGTGGGTCTCCTTTGTAGTCCGGTAAAATTGCATGTCATGTTGGGGTAAGGTCTGTACTTTACTGCAGATTACAAAGCAACACAAGCAAATATTTATAGGCTAAATTAGAGATAAAAAAAAATTAGCAACAAGACAGGGAGTTTTTACTCTGCTACTACAGAAAAATAGAGTAACAATGGAAGATTTTTATTTTAATAACGAAGGGAATATGAATCTTATGCTACTATTAGAGCATACCAGCTACCACATATATATAGTAGAACATAACTGAAATAAACCAGCTACTTGGGCCTAAACAAGTGGAGACTGTTCCCACTTTATACTTGTTCCTAAAGAATAGCTAGTTTGGAAAATGAAATCTAGTAACAGCTACTTGACTTATTAAAATAATGAACAGTCTCTAGACATGTGCCTCATATTTTAATACTCCCCCTTGATGCAAAAACTGGATACACCAAGAAGAGATCTGAACTTCACGAACTTAGAGTAAGGAAGAGCTTTAGTAAAACCATCAGCCACTTGTTCAGTTGTAGGACAATACTTCAATTCCATTGCTCCTCCTGCAATTACATCTCTGATAAAATGATGACGAAGTTCGATGTGTTTGGTTCTTCCGTGGAAGATAAGATTCTTCGTCATTGCAATTGTGGACGTATTGTCACAATAAATTTCTGTGGAACCATGCTGAACTTCCTGCAAATTTGCAAGAATCCTCCTCATCCAAATACCTTGACAAACAGTTGATGTTGCTGCAATGTACTTTGCTTTTGATGAAGATAATGTAGTGGTAGCTTGCTTCTTTGAACTCCATGAAACAACCCCTGAACCAAGGTTGAATACATAACCACTTGTGCTTTTTCTATCAACTACAAAACCTGCCCAATCACTGTCAGTAATACCAATTAATTGCATCGTGGAGACCGGACTATACCAAATTCCATAGTTGCTAGTTGCTCGAATGTAGCGAAGAATTTACATGGTTGTTCCAAGATGATGCATTGAAGGAAAATGCATGAACCATGAGACTAAACTGACAAGAAACATAATATCTGGGTGAGTGTGAGTTAAGTACATTAGCCCACCAATAATACTTCTAAACCACCTTTCATTAGTCTTCGATGTTCCATCATTCATAGTCAATTTTTCACAGGTGTTCATGGGAGTAGACACAATTTTACAATTCAACATATTAAACTTCTTAAGTAAGTCTAGAGCATACTTCTCTTGTGAAACAAAAATACCCTCATTAGTTTGCTAAATTTGAAGACCAAGAAAATAATGTAACAACCCCCAAATCTATCATATCAAACTCACTCATCATGCTTTCTTTAAATTCTCTAACAAAAGCATTAGAGGAGCCCATATATATCATGTCATCCACATAAACACAAACAATAAGCACATCATTACCTTTTACCTTCACATATAAGGTGGGTTCACTTTCACTTTGATGGAAATCATTTTGAAGGAAATAGGAGTCAAGTCTACTGTACCAAGCTCTCGGTGCTTGTTTGAGACCATAAAGGGCCTTTTTTAACTTTTAAACTTTCTCCTATTGACCACTGATAACAAATCCTTGTGGTTGTTCAACATACACATCCTCGTCCAAAAACCCATTTAAAACAGCAGATTTTACATCAAATTGAAAAACATTCCAATTTTTTTGAGCCGCTAAAGCCAAAAATATTCTTATAGTTTCAAATCTAGCTACGGGTGAAAAAGTTTCAAAATAATAAACTTCATGTTTTTGTAAGTACCCTTTAGCAACCAGCCTCGCCTTATGCTTCTGCACACTTCCATCGGGTTGGTACTTTACTTTGTAAACCCATTTCACGCCAATAACTTTTTTTCTGGTTGCAAATCTACAAGCTCCCATGTGTTATTCCTTTCAATGGTGGACATCTCCTCCTTCATTGAATTCTCCCACTCTTCTTTCCCACAAGCTTCATCATAACTTAAAGGTTCTACAACCAAAAGAGCATAAGTGGAAGCATATATATCACTCAAACACTGCATCTTTGTTGGCGGAGATTCACTATTTTGCGATGATTCACTGCTGCTAGATGGGCTACTTATAGTTTGACTGTTTTGCAATGATTCACTGCTTCTAGATGGGCTACTAGTTGAGCTTCTAGTTGGATTGTGCATAGGAGACATATTGAGGTGAATTCACATCCTCTTGTAGCTAAGTTAATTCTGTCCCATCATCTACAAAGGATATATTCTGATCTTTATCACCAACTTGCTGCCAAACACTGTTCTCATCGAAAATAATATCTCGTCGAATGCTTAGCTTTTTAGTAAGAGGATTATACAAATGATAACCTTTAGTTTCAGCACTATACCCAACAAAAATGCACTTTTTGCTTTTCTTATCCAACTTAGTACGATCAGTAGAATCAATTAAGGCATATGCAATGGAACCAAAAACTTTTAAATTACTTACATTGGGCTTAACTCCCCACCATGCTTCATAAGGTGTTTGATTTCTTACTACTTGTGTTGGAGATATGTTGAGAAGATGGATTGTGGTAGCTACTGCCTCGGCCTAAAAACTATTCGGAAGATCCTTCTCATTTACCATACTCTGTGCTATTTATACAACCGTCTGATTTTTTCGCTCAACAACGCCATTCTGTTTTGGAGTCTTTCTTACTGTTAGTTGCCTCCGAATACCATTCTCTTTGCAAAAGAGAGTAAATTCATCGGATAAGAACTCTCCCATTCTATCAGTTCTGAGAGTTTTGATTGCATAGCCACTTTATTTCTCTGCAAAGGCTTTGAACTCCTTAAACTTTTCAAACGCCTCGGATTTTTGACTAAGAAAAAACACCCAACTCATACGGGAAAAATCATTAGTAAACAATAAAAACTATTTACTATTATTTAAAGATAATGTTTTTATCGGTCCACAAATATCAGCATGAACCAATTCCAAAGGCATCTTCGCTCTTCAAGCTTTACTAACCGGAAAGGGTAGCTTGTGTTGCTTTTCGTAAACACAACCTTCACAAACACTATCTACTGAACTAATAGATGGTAATCCTGTCACCATGTTTTTTTGACCCAACAATTTCAGCCCATTAAAATGCAAATGCCCACACCTTAAATGTCAAAACCTAGACTCGTCATGAACATTAGCAACCATTGCACAATCATCCAAATAAGATAACTCAAGAGTGAACATTTTATTTTCAGTCATGTGGACTTTAAAAATAGAATTTTTAGATTTTCTATTTTTAATTTCACACATTCCATCATGAAAATGAACTATATATCCCTTTTGAATTAATTGACCCACACTAAGCAGGTTATGTGCCAAACCAGGAATATAGTAAACATCATGAATTAGATTTTTAATATCTGACTTGGTTTTAATTGCAATTGTCCCCCTCCCTTCAATATATACTTGCTTACCATCACCAAGCCCGACTTTTAATTGAACTAATTCATCCATCATTTGAAACAGTCCCCTTTCTCCGGTCATATGGTTGCTACAGCCACTGTCTAGAAACTAAACATCATTCTTACTTCTGTTAGGATTTAAATAAGTAAGAAAAAGGCTACATTCCTCTTCCTTTTCCTCGACAAAGTTGGATTGTTGTTTGTCTTTCTCAATCTTCTCCGAGCAATTTCGTGCTATATGACCATAGTTGTTACAATTATAGCACTACCTTCGTTTGTTATATTGTCTGTCAAAATGCCTCATATCAGACCTTCCTCGACCTCTTCCACGACCATAGTAGCCACCTCTACCTTGGCCTCTGCCAAATTGTTTTTGTCCAAAAGAGCCTTCACCAAATTTTCCTTTATTTGAGAGCTCCACTTTGGTTTGAAAGGCATGCTCAAGATTCTTCTCCTTTGACCTGTTAATTCTCTCTTCATGTGCTAAAAGAGAACCCATTAGTTCATTAAGAGAAAATGCAGACAAGTCCTTAGACTCCTCAATGGCTGTAACAACATGATCAAATTTATTCGATAGACTCCTTAATATCTTCTCCACAATTTTCCGATCTAAGATAGTCTGTGACGCCCCCAAATCGGGTATCATCCAACCCGAAAAATGGTGCTACACGGTGCTGCAGTTCACACATACATTCAATTGAAATAACTCAATAGAGTGAATATGTCTTTTATATATTTCAAAACAATATTTCTCTTCCCAGGTTCTGTGTAACCATTACATATGTTCTTTGTCATAATATCAAATAATTATAACTTTCAAACCATATTATTACAAAGACGGCTTATTTGTCTGCCTTAGCCTTTCCTTTATCTTTATTGGATCCTTCAGGTCGTTCGGTCTTAGCTACATTCATATGGTTCAAGCAAGAGTGAGCATAACTAGCTCAGCAAGTATGATAATTTCATTTAAACAATAGGCTTGAATCATATGGATCGTATATCTTTTATAACTGAAGCAATAGTTATGAAGTACTATTGATAGTTCAAAACAACACTTCTCTTTTCTTTAAAATATTTCACAATGAACAACATTCATTGAACATAAATTTTGGTTCAAGACCTTGAGCATTTCATTCTTTCTTTGAAAAGGACAACCTGGCACCAAGTCCGTAAGTCTGATATATCTTACGAGCACGTCTAGGTGATCAGCCTATAGTACTCTATGTTGTATAACACTTTTTCTTTAAATGTATTTACGCTTAAGTTTTGGCTACCTTAGGTGTCTGTCGATTGACAACAAAACGTTTATTTATTCATACTCAGTCTTTCTTTGAAATCCATACCAAAACAATTTGGTAAAAGATAACAACATTGATAACATTTTGATAGATTATAAGGAAATTCACAAAATATACTAAGTCTAGCCGAAGGAATTGGCTTCGACTTCATTATACATCAATTCATGCGTAAGATGGATGAATCACAAAGCTTGTCCAGAATGAACATAGACTTGCCTTCAGCGTCTTCTACAGATTATATATGTAACGACCAATAAATTTTGTAATTTAATTTAAATATTTATTGAATGAAATAAATATTTTAAATAATTTATTTATTGAGAAAAAAATATAAATAATTGATGGAATTGTGATGTAAGGACTTAGTAACTAAATTGGTTAATGTTAATTAAATTAAATAATGGTGATTTTATTTGAAGATTTAATTTAATGAAATAATTAAATTAAATAAATTATTTAATATTAAAGAAAATAAGAAAATTAAATAAGGTAATGTTTAAGTTTAATTTATTAATTAAATTAGATATATAATTATTTGTTAATCATAAGTATTATTATAATAAAAATTATAATTATTATAACTAGTATTGTAAGTTATTGAAGTTAACTAAAGTGTGACAAGTGAAAATCATATAATAAAAATAATATAAAAATAATCTAGTATAGGAGAATTGTGGTTGCCAAACAAGGCCCTGTGGCCTTTGGCTTCTTTGAACTGACGCAAACTTTTGGTTTGTGACCTGACGTACGTGGGTGAAAGCCATATCAGTTTATTCTTCGCGTTCTATTTTGCCTAAAGCTAAATAATAAAGGGTTAAAGAGAGAGCTTGGTGAGAAGAGAGAAGTGCAGAGATTTTAGAGAAGAAAGAAAACACAGCGGTTTTGAGAGAAGGGTTTGCTAAATCAAGGTATAAACTATTCCTAATCTTAACTCTTAATGTTGGTAGTATCTATTCTTTATGATTTGATAACTATGTTGGATTGATACATATACATGTATGTTAGGTTTATAATATGTCAATCATTATATGTGAGTGCTATTTGATTTCCAAACACGTGAAATTAGTTTGTAGGAAGAAAAAAAAATAACAGTGTTTATGTTTGAAAAATGGCTTTAGAAAGTACAAAATTTAATGCTCGATATGTCCTATAATCTGAAATTTGATGTTAGATTGCGTTAGTATGTTAAGAAACAAAAACAACGTAGTTTGAATCATGTCAATTGGTTAAGAAACGAAGTCGTGGCGATCGAATTCGCTAAAAGTGTTAAAATTGAAGAAATTTGGAAAATTGAGGTTTTGAATCTTTAAAATTGAGTATATGTAAAGTTTATGTAATTGGATTGGTGTATAACATGCTTAACTATGTTATTACAAAGTTTTAGATGTTGAAGTTTGGTGAATTTCTGTGGAATTGGGATTTTTGGTCTATACTAGAGTCTGATTTCGTGTTTTGCAAAAACTATTTCTGGTGTCGAACGTAGCGCCGCCGAGATACAAAAGGTCTCATGGCGGCGGTCGGCGCCAGTGGTCGATCAGACCGGTGTTGAAGTCATAACAAAGATAACTTTGGAAATGCTAACCTAACTTATTTTAATGACCTTAAAACATGTTATAAGACATAACAACATTTTGTAATCATAACGTTAAAACTATTGATTATGAATTAGTAAGTTGTTAAAGTTCATAATGTGATGTCATTTGAATTGGAATTGGTTTGCAATCACCATGTTGTATACTATGATATAACTGAGAATTTAGTTTCGTGTTACGTGAATGAGTAGGATAATCAAGTTCTAAGTTAAGGATTATAGACTTGATTAAAATGAAAACTAAATTAATGAAATTGATGTTAATATAACTAATTAGTATTGTGATTCTAATGGTATATGTAGGGTAATTGGCGAACGTTTATTATATTTGTGTAGCTTACACCCGAGACAAGTTTCCTAACTTCATTCTCTTTATAATGAATGCAAGTTCCTTATCCTAAATTTTTATTGAGCAAGTTTCATAGTTTTGTTATCTGTTAGGAATAAGCATGTGAATGATATTCCAATTTATGTGTGACGCCCCCAAAATAGGTCCACACGACCCATTCTGAGTCGCCAGATATCACACTATAAAAATCATTTACAAACTTCATTTATACAACTATTGAACTGTCGTGCAGAATACGACCACAGTTAAACTGTGAGTTTTAATAGAAATGTATGTAATTCTCATGGTGCCTCGACCACAACCTTCCAATGGTAATTTACATAAAAGTACAGTCAAAAACTATTTTAGAAATTAAAATCTTTGGGAAGTGCTCAAGGAAACCTTCGTACATGGGAGGCCATGCGTCTAGGTTATGATAGATATCATATGTCCACAGAATTAACCTTGGTTTACCCAATAGACCCCAAAGAAAAACGAGAAGATTACTATCATGTTCATTCTTAATGAGGTACACTTTTGACACTTTCAATGTCGGGTTCTCATCACCCTATTGTTGTTCACCAAAATCAATTATTAAGTGACGTATAAAATACGACACACTCATCTTAGGTCCTCAATACAATTATATATTTCCTATAATGCCGTCTTATAATGTATTGAGAAACTTCGACAGTCTCGGACCATCATACTATTTCCCTGTTATCCCCGCTCGACCCAGCTACACTCTTATTACCTGAAAAGGATTGTGAAGTAAAAGGGTGAGCACAAATAGCCCAGTAAAGAATATTATGGCTAAGATATTTAATTTATCAACAACCTTCATCAGAATAAATTAGAGATTTATAACATATGGTAGATATTAAAACTTTTCAACCATAATTGTAGCGGAATCAACAATCCATTAGAACAGTCAAGTAGAACATAATGTCTACTATCTCCTCCAAATTAAAAGTCCATCGTTAATATTTCATTCCTGTAATACTCATCAACAGTTATTTGTTGTACCCAAGACAAAGAGAACTTTCATCACCAGTCTTCACCTGAACCACTAAAGATTATAATTAAGTTCACAATTCATATTCATAATCATGTAAATCAACAATTCCTCCTTGCCACAAAGGCTTAATAGAATATTTACTCAATATCCTTACCCCAAAGGCTAAAGATATTCAAATGTAATAACAATGATCATACCAATCAGTTGTCTATCTTTGCACTACTGGCCAAAGATATTCAATTATAAAACCCATGGTCATGATCATACCAATCAATTGCCTGTCAGTGCACTACGGCCAAAGACATTCAACTGTTAACTAATGGTCCTGATCCTGCCAATCACATCATCGAATTATCCCTGCACTACGACCAAGGATATTAGTTAGTATCACCAATGGTCATGATCATATCATACACCTGTCCATCTTTGCACTACGGGCCAAAGCTATCAAACAACATATCATCTTTAACATTACGGGTCATGATTATACTGAATGATCCCTGGTCATAATCATACCAACCAACAGTCCATCTATGCACGTAAGCCAAAGATGACTTTCATCACAATATAAGCATGAGGATGATGACAATGATATAAGCATTTATCAAACAAAATCAAGGATAAATATTAAAGACTTTAAATTTATCCAGAGTTTAAAAATATCCCAATTGTCAATATGATACTGCTTTGTGGAGTAAAATTCAAGAATAATATTCATGTACCAAAAATAATTTGGACAGAAAAGAAATATATTTTTCGGGTAAATAGTATCCTGTGAATAGTAATTCGGGAATAGTACCTCATGAATAGTACCCCGACATAAAAAGTACTCCAAATACCCGAGTGAATAATGTTCGAGTGAATAGTAATTTGGTTGAATAGTAACCCATAAATAGTAACTCGTGAATAGTACTCCGACACGAAAAGAGCCCCGAATACCCGAGTGAATAATACTAGAGTGAATAGTAATCAGGTGAATAGTAACCCATGAATAGTAACTCGTAAAAGAAAACTACCAAATAAAATGATATTTCATGATGAGTACAAAAGAAATGATATCTCATACGAGAATAATATAATATACGAAACTGCAAATGGATTTTCACCCGCCATACGGTAATCCACGTAGACAGATCATTTCCACAATTTAATAAAGAATAAAAACGAATGATCATTCACCATGCATGCGGTAGTCCACACAGACAGGTTATTCCAACAGAATAATAAAGAATGGAATAACAAAAGAATTCACCAGGCATGCGATAGATCGCATGCATGAAAAGTTATTTCAACGAGAATAATAAATAATGGAACGAATGTGTCATGCGTAATCCGCTTGCAGCATGTGATATTCCAATAGAATAATAAAGAATGGAACAAGGTCATGTGTAATCCTTATGAGACAAGATATTCCAACGAATAATAATAAAGAATGGAAGCGGTCATGCGTAATCCGCATATGCATGAGGATATTCCAAAGAATAATAAAGAATGGAATAACTGAAGAATTTCACCATGCATGTGATAGACCGCACAGACAGGTTATTCCAACAGAATAATAAATAATGGAATAACAGAAGAATTTCACCATGTATGTAGTACTTCGCATAGACAGGTTATTCCAACATAATAATAAAGAATGGAATAACAGAAGAATTTCACCATATATGCAGTACTTCGCATAGACAAGTTATTCCAACAGAATAATAAGGAATGGAATAACAATAGCTCTCTTCATGAATACGAAAGAAATAATACCCCTTACTATAATAATAATATCCCTTACCATAATAATAATATCCCTTACCATAAAAATAATATCCCTTATCATAATAATATTATCCCGTATCTCAGAAGAAAACTGGATACGAGAATAGTGAGATAGCAGACTTCTCTTCTTCTTTCTCTCTATAATTTCTCTCTATAATAATTGCTCTATAACTTTAGTGAATTGGTGAGAAATGAAAGAAGAATGAGCTTCTATTTATAGGAAAATATAGTTTCGATAATTGCACATTTTTGGGCTCGAAATATTACAGTATAATACCTTCCTCTTTTTCTTCATTTTTAATTTAGTCCTTCAAGTATTATCAAACTTGCACCACCTCCCCTAATAGTAAATCATGTGAATCAATAGTAAATCATGTGACTCAATAGCTCTAGACATGTGAAAATATGAATTACAATATAGTACCTCCATCTATACCTCCAGTTTTAACTTAGCCATGCAAGTATTATCAATCTTGTACCAACTCCCCTAATAGTAAATGAATGTTAATCAATAGTACACACATGTGAACAAATAGTTATAATCATGTGAATCAATAGTAATTAATTAATCATTTATCCGGTTAATTACCCGATTGGTCAATATAACCTCTAGACATCAATTATTATCGAAATAAATATCGATTTTCACTAACACTAATAATTCCAACACAATAGAACTATCAAATTCATCTTAATCAACATGAACTTTTTCATCATTAATATTATAACTCACAATATTTAACAACCAGGTCGGTCCCAAGAAAGAGGGGGCTTTTCGAAAGGATTTCTCCTTACAGGCGCGCAATTAGGTGACCAAACCTCTCCTTGACAGAACTTCTGGACATTGTCAATATTTCAAATAATAATATGAATAACTTTGCCATCTCAATTATTGATTTAATAATATAATATATTATGCAGATGATACTGTGACAATAATTGAATCAATAATATGAGAGATATGATGCAGCAATTGAGTATAACTGAGTGACTTCTTACGTAAGCATCAATAATCAATACCGTGTGCTACTATGTAACCACGCGTATTATTGTACTTTTACTACCGGGTAGTTTAACAGTTTAACGATAAAACTTTCGCCGTTATTTTTATAAAAAGATAATTCTGTCGTTTTCTTACTACGACAATACTTCCGTTGTGGGGTCCACCAATGATTCTGCCATCGTACGAATATTCCCCGACCAAACAAATATTTTATAACAACTTGCATACTTTATAAAATTTTCACATATCACCCTAAACTTTAACATTTTATCAATTTAACCATTTACGAAATAAAATAATAATTATAAGAAAATTGAATACTTTCATTTCATAAAATTCGGGGTCTTACATTATGTATGATTTGATTATGATCTATATGAATGAATATGCAAGTATGCTTATATTAAGAAAAGTTGTAAAGTCCTTTGATAGATAATAGGAACATATGTACAAGGACTTAGAATAAATTGATCAAATATGTTAGGTTGATCCTATATAAACAAAACAGCTTTGTAAAGTCCTTAAAAAGAAATGATGTACAAGAACTATAAATATAGCAAGATCAAGCTTGTTAGGTTGATCTTATAATGTAATAGATAGACTTGTCTGATCGTCGAGCACTGCACCAAAAATTGTAGTCTGCCAGGAGAGTCAAAGAAAACTTGAGAGCTATCAAGGCAGAATTGTAGTCTGTAAGATAGTAGATCTCGGAGTTCGTAGACTACCAGGAGAGACGAGGAAGGATCGTAGTGTGTCGGGGAGAACTTCCTCGTAGCTGTAGTCTGCTGAGAAAGTCATGTTCAGAATCGTAGAGACAGCTTGTCTACGAGCCGACCGAGCATCTGCCGAAGCCAAGCCAAGAGTCGTTGTGAGATCCCAAATTTTATGAAATGAAAGTATTCAATTCTCTTATAATTATTATTTTATTTAGTAAGTGGTTAAATTGATAAAGGGTTAAAGTTAAGGGTGATATGTGAAAATTTTTCAAAGTAAGCAAGTTGTCATAAAATAATCGATGATAAAAATACAGTAATACGCGTGGTTACATAGTAGCACACGGTATTGATTATTGATGCTTACGTGAGAAGTCACTCAGTTATACTCAATTATTTCTACAATAATTGTTGCATCATATCTCTCATATTATTGATTCAATTATTGTTACAGTGTCATCTGCATAATATGTTATATTATTAAATCAATAATTGAGATGGAAAAGTTATTCATATTATTATTTGTAATATTGACAATGTCTAGAAGTTCTGTCAAGGAGAGGTTTGGTCACCTAATTGTGCGCCAATAAGGAGAAATCCTTATCGGAAAGCCCCCTCTTTCCTAGGAACGACCTAGTTGTTAAATATTGTGCATTATAATATTAATGATGAATAAGTTCGTGTTGATTAAAGATAAAATTGATAGTTCCATTGTGTGGAAATTATTAGTGTTAGTGGTAATCGACATTTATTTCGATAATAATTGATATCTGGAGGTTATATTGATCAATCGGGTAATTAACCAGATAAATGAGTAATTAATTGCTATTGATTCACATGATTATAACTATTTGTTCACATGTGTGTACTATTGATTCACATTCATTTACTATTAGGGGAGTTGGTGCAAGATTGATAATACTTGCATGACTAAGTTAAAAATGGAGGTATAGATGGAGGTACTATACTGTAATTCGTATTTTCACATGTCTAGAACTATTGAGTCACATGATTTACTATTAGGGGAGGTGGTGCAAGTTTGATAATACTTGCAGGACTAAATTAAAAAGGAAGAAAAAGATGAAGGTATTATACTATAATATTTTGAGCCCCAAAATGTGCAATTATTAAAACTATATTTTCCTATAAATAGAAGCTCATTCCTTCATTATTTTCACCAATTCACTAAAGCTATAGAGAAACTATAGAGAGAGAAGCTATAGAGAGAAAGAAGAAGTGAAGTCTGCTACTTCATTATTCCAATATCCAGTTTCTTTTGAGGTAAGAGATATCATTATTGTGGTAAGGGATATTATTATTATAGTAAGGGGTATTATTTCTTTCGTATTCATGAAGAGAGTTATTGTTATTCCATTCCTTATTATTATGTTGGAATAACCTGTCTATGCGAAGTACCGCATACATGGTAAAATTCTTTTGTTACTCCATTCTTAATTCTTCTGTTGGAATAACCTGTCTTTGCGGTCTATCGCATGCCTGGTGAATTCTTCTGTTATTCCATTATTTATTATTCTGTTAGAATAACCTGTCTATGTGGATTACCGCATGCATGGTGAATGATCCTTTGTATTCATTCTTTATTAAATTGTGAAAATGATCTGTCTACGTGGATTACCGCATGGCGGGTGAAAATCCATTTGCAGTTTCGTATATTCTATTATACTCGTATGAGATATCATTTATTTGGTACTCGTCATGGAATATCATTTTCTTTGGTATTTTTTTTATGAGTTACAATTCACGAGTTACTATTCACCCAATTACTATTCACTCTAGTATTATTCACTCGGGTATTCGGGGCACTTTTCATGCCGGAATACTATTCACGGGTTATTATTCACCCAAATTACTATTCACCCAAATATTATTCACTCGGGTATTTGGGATACTTTTCGTGTCGGGGTACTATTCACGAGGTACTATTCCTGAAGTACTATTTACGGGGTACTATTCACGGGGTACTATTTACCCAAAAAATATATTTCTTTTCTGTCCAAATTATTTTTGGTACATGAATATTATTCTTGAATTTTACTCCACAAAGCAGTATCTTGTTGACAATTTGGAAGTTATTGATTCCTGGATAAATTAAATTATAAATCTTTAAAATTTATCCTTGAACTTGTTTTATTGAATTATTATGTCATTGTCATCACCCTCAAGCTTATATTGTGATTAAAGTCATCTTTGGCTTACGTGCATAGATGGACTGTTGGTTGGTATGATTATGACCGGGGATTATTCGGTATAATCATGACCCGTAATGTTAAAGATGATATGTTGTTTGATAGCTTTGGCCCGTAGTGCAAAGATGGATAGGTGTATGACATGATCATGACCACTGGTGATACTAATGAATATCCTTGGTCGTAGTGCAGGGATAATTCGATGATGTGATTGGCAAGATCATGACCATTAGTTAACAGTTGAATGTCTTTGGTCGTAGTGCACGGATAGGCAATTGATTGGTATGATCATGACCATTGGTTGAATATCTTTGGCCATTAGTGCAAAGATAGACAACTGATTGGTATGATCATTGTTATTACATTTGAATATCTTTGGCCTTTGGGGTAAGGATATTGAGTAAATGTTCTATTAAGCCTTTGTGGTAAGGAGAAACTGTTGATTTACATGATTATAAATATGAATTGTGGATTTAACTATAATCTTTAGTGGTTTAGGTGAAGACAGGTGATGATAGTTATTTTTATCTTGGGTATATCAAAGAACTATTGTTGAGTATTACAGGAATGAAATATTAACGATTGACTTTTAATCTAGAAGAGATAGTAGATATTATGTTCTACTTGACTCTTCTAATGGATTATTTATTCCGCTGCAGTTGTTGATCTAAAACTTGTTGTCTATTGTATTCTATCAGTTGTTATACTGTTGAAGGTTAAGGATAATTTATTCTGCATTATCTTAGTCATAATATTTCTTACTGAGCTAGTTGAGCTCACCCTTTTCTTTCACCGTTCTCTTCAGGAAATGAGAATATAGCTGGGGATGAGTTGGGGAATGGAGTGATGGTGCAGGATAAGTGGCTTTAGTAGTCCTCACTATTCAGGGAATATTTGTACAGTGGCGCAATCATTGGTGGACCCCACAACGGAATTATTGTCGGAATGAGAAAACGACAAAAAATATTTTTATGAAAATAACGGCGGAAGTTTTATCGTTAAAACTGTTGAACTACTCGGTAGTAAAAGTACAGTAATACGTGTGGTTGCATAGTAGCACAAGGTATTGATTATTGATGCTTACGTGAGAAGTCACTCAGTTTTGTTCAATTATTGCTATAGTAATTGTTGCATAGTATCTCACGTTATTTGATTCAATTATTGTCGATATTTTATATATTATTAAATCAATAATTGAGACAACAAAGTTATTAATATTATTATTTGCAATATTAACGATGTCTAGAAGTTCTGTCAATGAGAGGTTAGATAATCTAATTGCACGCCAATAGGGAGAAATCCTTATTGGAAAGCCCTCTCTTTCCTAGGAACGACCTGGTCGATTAATATTGTGAATTATAATAAAGGTGATAAGTTTTGTTTTATTATTATTATAAATGTAATAAAATAGAAAACTTTTTATATAAAATAGAATACTTTTATAAAGTTATTTGTTTTATTAGACTATAAATAGAATATATAATATTCAATTATGCATAGTGTTTGCATAGTAAAATTTTTTTATATAAAAATGAATACTTTTATAAAGTTATTTGTTTTATTAGACTATAAATAGAATATATAATATTCTATTATGCATAGTGTTTGCATAAGTGCTGCATAGTGTTTGCAGATAGTAAAAATTTTTTATATAAAAAGAATACTTTTATAAAGTTATTCATTTTATTAGATTATAAATAGAATATATTATATTTTATTTAAAAGATTTTATTTTATTAGAATATTTTATTAATACTGCATAGTAAATCAATATGGACCGTCCGTTTAAAAGTAAATCAATCTGGACCGTTCATGAATTAGTTACTATTCAGTCCATTCTCCTATAAATAGAAGCTCATTCCTTCATTATTTCTTACGAATTCACTGAAACTCTAGAGAGAGAAACTACAGAAAGAAAGAAGAAAAATATTCTGCTACTTCGCTACTCCTATATCCAGTTTCTTCTAAGGTAAGGGATATTATTTGTTGTACTCGTAAGGGGTATTATTTCTTTTGTATTCATAAAGAGAACTTCTGTTATTCCATTCTTTATTATTCTGTTGGAATAACATGTATATGTGGACTACCCTATACTTGGTGAAATTCTTCTGTTATTCCATTCTTTATTATTATGTTGGAATAATGCATACATGCAATCTTCGCATACATGGTGAAATTCTTCTATTATTCCATTATTTATTATTACATTGGAATATCTATGTATACATGCGTTTACGCATAACTTTGGTTCCATTATTTATTATTCATTTGAATATCACATGCATGCGGATTCGCATGACTCGGTTCCGCTTTCTTTATTATTACATTGGAATATCCATGCGTAAACGCGTATTACGCATGACACGGTTTCATTCTTTATTATTCTGTTGGAATAACTTGTCTGTGCGGTCTATCGCATGCATGGTGAATTTTTCTGTTATTCCATTCTTTATTATTCTGTTGGAATAACATGTCTATGTGGATTACCACATGCATGGTGAATTCTTCTGTTATTCCATTTTTTATTATTCTATTGGAATAACCTGTCTATGTGGACTATTACATGCATGGTGAATGATCCTTTGTATTCATTCCTTATTAAATTGTGAAAATGATCTGTCTAACTGGATTATAGCATGGTGGGCGAAAATCCATCTGCAGTTTCATATATTCTCTTAATTCTTAGTTGGTTAAAGCTTTGACTTCTATACTCCATAAAATTAGTGGAATATCCTTGATATTTGCGCTTCATCTAGTATCTTTTCATGAAAATATTCTTCTGAGCATTTTTGAATTTTACTCTACAAAGAACTATCATGTTGACAATTTGGACGTTATTAGTTCCTGGATAAATTAATTCTTGAACTTGTTTTATTGAATTCTTATATCATTTTCATCATCCTCATGTTTATATTATGTTGAAAGTCATATGTGGCCTGTAGTGCATAGATGGACTTGGTATGATTATGACCAGAGATTAATCGGTATAATCATGACCGTAATGTTATAAATGATGTGGTAAAAGTCCTCATTGGCCGTAGTGCATTAATGGACAGTTGTTGACATGATCATGACCATTGATGAATACACAAATATCCTTGGCCCGTAGTGCATGGATAATTTGTGGTTGTGATACTAATGAATATCCTTGGCCGTAGTGCAGGGATGATGTGGATTATTTATTAAGCTGAGTCCAAGCGATAAAAATGATGAAAAACCTTTTAAATTATAGAAGATAGTAGATTTTATTCTCTACTAGACTCTTTTAATGGATTGCTTGTTCCGCTGCAGTTAAACTTGATGTTTGTTATATTGTATCAGTTTAACACTATTGAAGGCTAAGGATAATTTATTTTGCATTATCTTAGTCATAATATTTCTTACTGGGCTAGTTGAGCTCACCCTTTTGCTTTCATTGTTCTCTTTAGGAAATGAGAACGTAGCAGGGACTTGTCGGGGAACGGAGTGACGGTCCAGAGGATAGCATTAGTAGTCCTCATTATTCTATGAAATAGTGTGTTAATAAATGTATTGAGGACTTATTTTGAGTTTGAATACTGTCTAGAAGACAATATTTTTATTAAGACTCACAACTCATGTTGTATATTTAAGATTGTACTTGTATTCTGTACCATGTGTTTGGTGACTCAGAATAGGTGATGTATACCTATTTTGGGGGCATCACAGTTGCTATCAAAGCTTAGGGATATGATCATTGGCTGAGATATGAGATAAGAACTAGGAGGGGAGAGATGGGGAATTCTTTCGCTAGTATGACCTACTTAAGTTTATTTGATATTTAATTGGTCGGTCAGAGTATAGGGATAATATGTGATATGTTAATTAACCCTTATTTTGTGGCAGTATTTGAAAATGACATCTAAAAATGTTGAGAATAGCAATGGAGCACATGAGACCGTTGAGTCACAAACGATCAATACCCAGGATAATGTGCAACAGGAAGGTGATAATCCTCGTATAAATAACAACACTGACAAAATGACGAACGACGATACGTTTAGGAGCTTTTTAGAATTTATGCAACACCAGACGAGAGAGACTCCTGTTCATAATGCAGGAGGAAACAATGGCAACCCATGGTTGGTCACCGCTAAGCAGTTCAAGGAGCTGGGACCACCGGAGCTTTTGGGAAAGCCAGAACCACTTAAGGCAGTGACGTGGATAAAGCAGATCACCAAGATATTTGATGTCTTGGAATACTCAGAGGAGAAAAAGGTTCCATTCACCACCTTTATGTTGCGTGAAGAAGCAGATCATTGGTGGGAATCTGTAAAACGTACCCAGCCTGATGCACTCAAGATGTCTTGGGAGAAGTTCCAAGAATTGTTCAATGACAAGTACTTTCCCGAAAGTATTCGTCACATGAAGGAGGTATAATTTATCAAGCTGGAGCAAAACAATATGACCGTGTCGCAGTACGAGGCTAAGTTTGCGGAGTTATCCCGGTTTGCATCCCATTTGGTAGATAACGAGGAGCGAATGACGTGAATGTTTCTAAGAGGTTTGAAACCCGAAATACGTCAATACCTCATTTCTCATAAACTTTGTTTATATTCAGATGTTGTGAATAGGGCTCACTTATTAGAGCGCGATAATGAGTCAGTACAACTAAAAGGTAACGACCAATAACACGATAATAATCGTACCGGTGGCAACGGCCATCGGAACAATGATAACCATAGTGGGGGAAATTATCATGCCAAGAATGGTAACCACTTCGGTGGTAATCATGGCCAAGATAATAGAAGTGGAAATTTCAAGAAGAGAAGGTTCAACAATGACGTGAAGACGTCGGCACCAACACCCGTTTCAAAGGAAGAAAAACGACCACCGGTCATATGTTTCAAATGCGGATAGGAGGGACACATCCGTCCAAATTGTACGCAGTAACCCAAAGCGTGTTTTAATTGTGGAAGAGAAGCTCGTCTAGCTCAATTTTGTCGTATGGTGAAGTCAAGTCCAGCTGGGATAGTGATGCCAAAGGATGTCCCAGATAAGTCAAAGCCGGTAGTTTAAGAGAGAGCATTTGTCGAGGAACCCAAACGAGGTTGTTACGAGTAAGTTAATTATAAACTCTTGCGAAGTCTACACTTTATTCGATACCGGTTTTACCCATTCTTTTATTTCTCCTATTTGCGCTCAACGTTTAAATTTGACTCCGGAGAAATTAGACTTTGACTTATCTGTTGAAACTCTATTAGAAGAAACCTTCATTACATCCACTGTTTATAAGTCTTGTTTAGTTCAAATCGGCACCCACACGTTACCTGTCAATCTTATCTCTTTGAAAATACTTTCCTTTGATGTGATTTTTGGAATCGATTGGTTAACTACTCATCAAGCTTTTCGCAAGGTTGTTAGCTTTCATATTCCTAACCAACCTGTTATGCGAATTCAAGCAACCAAACCACTAAAGTCAATCATTTTCATATCAAGCCATAAGTAAAGAGCCCTGGTCCTTTCGTTGTTGACTTCCTTGTGTGGAATGCACCAAAGCCAGACTTTCTGTAGGCGACGCTGTGAATGACGATGACAAGTTAATAGGTATCAATGTGACGTGCTATCCAAGTCTATCGCATGCATGGTGAATTCTTCTATTATTACATTCTTTATTATTCTGTTGGAATAACCTGTCTATGTGGATAACCACATGCATGGTGAATTCTTCTGTTACTCCATTCTTTATTATTCTGTTGGAATAACCTGTCTATGTGGATTATCACATGCATGGTGAATAATCCTTTGTATTCATTCCTTATTAAATTATGGAAATGATCTGTCTAAGTGGATTACAGCATGGCAGGCGAAAATCCATTTGCAGTTTTATATATTCTCTTATTCTTAGTTGGTTAAAGCTTTGACTTCTATACTCCATGAAATTAGTGGAATATCCTTGATATTTGCGGTTCATCCTGTATCTTTTCATGAAAATATTCTTCTGAGCATTCTTGAATCTTACTCTACAAAGAAGTATCATGTTGACAATTTGGACGTTATTAGTTCCTGGATAAATTAATTCTTGAACTTGTTTTATTGAATTCTTATATCATTGTCATCATCCTCATGTTTATATTATGTTGAAAGTTATCTGTGGCATGTAGTGCATAGATGGACTTGGTATGATTATGACCAGAGATTAATCGGTATAATCATGACCGTAGATGTGGTAAAAGTCCTCATTGGCCGTAGTGCATTGATGGACAGTTGTTTGCATGATCATGACCATTGATGAATACACGAATATCCCTGGCCCGCAGTGCATGGAAAATTTGTGGTTGTGATACTAATGAATATCTTTGGCCGTAGTGCAAGGATGATGTGGATTATTTATTAAGCTGAGTCCCAGTGATAAAAATGATGAAAAACCTTTTAAATCATAGAAGATAGTAGATTTTATTCTCTACTAGACTCTTTTAATGGATTACTTATTCCGCTGCAGTTAAACTTGATGTTTGTTATATTGTATCAGCTTAACACTATTGAAGGCTAAGGATAATTTATTCTGCATTATCTTAGTCATACTATTTCTTACTAGGCTAGTTGAGCTCACCCTTTTGCTTTCATTGTTCTCTTCAGGAAATGAGAACGTAGCAGGGACTAGTCGGGGAATGGAGTGACGGTCCAGAGGATATCATTAGTAGTCCTCACTATTCTATGAAATAGTGTGTTAATAAATGTATTGAGTACTTATTTTGAGTTTGAATACTGTCTATAAGATAATATTTGTATTAAAACTCACAGCTCATGTTGTATATTTAAGATTGTATTTGTATTCTTTACCATGTGTTTGGTGACTCAGAATATGTGATGTATACCTATTTTGGGGGCGTCACAGTTGGTATCAGAGCCTAGAGATATGGTCGTTGGCGGAGATATGAGTCTAGAACTAGGAGGGGAGAGACAAGTTATATACTTCGCTAGTGTGTGACTTACCTAAGCTGAAATTTTACTTGATAAGTACACAATTTGTGATATGTCAATTGACCTTTGTTTTGAAGATATATTCTAGAATGATATCTGAAATACAGGAGATGAGCAATGGGAAAATCATGATACAGAGGAAATAACCGGGAAGGTACAATCTGAAAAGAAAGCAAGGTATTCTCATCTCTTCGAATACCAAGTACGTACGTAAACTTCGAGAGCGAAATTTCATAAGGAGGGGAGATTCTGAGATCCCAAATTTTATGAAATGAAATTATTCAATTCTCTTATAATTATTATTTTATTTAGTAAGTGGTTAAATTGATAAAGGGTTAAAGTTAAGGGTGATATGTGAAAATTTTCAAAGTAAGCAAGTTGTCATAAAATAATCGTTGATAAAAATACGAAGAATACGGCGTGGTTGCATAAGTAGCACTGCAGTATTTGTAAGACTCGAAATTTTTAAATAAAAAGGAATTTCCTTTATTTATTATTTTGAAATAGTAAGGGTTGATTTGATTAATGTGGATAGTTAAGGGTTAAATATGCAAATATTTCAAAATAAGCAAGTGGTTATAAAATATTCATTATCGTCGGGAATATTCGTTTGGTCGTGGAATATTCGTATTTATCGGGGAATATTAAGACGACAAACAAGTACCATGTGTGGGCCCCATAACGGAAAGCGATTGGATGAAGAAAACGACAAATATAAGTTGTTTTTAAATAACTTGGCGTAGTTATTCACAGATTATCTTGTTGGAATACCGGTGGGTTTAAAACACACTAATACGCGTTGTTGACAAAAGTGCTTTACGGTATTGCACCAATTATTGATTCTTACGTAAGAAGGCACTACTCAATAATGGTTACTGATAATTATTATTCAATTATTTTATTGAATTAATAATTCTTTGCGTTGATATTTTATATTCTTTGTTGTTTCAATAATTGTCATTACACGGTATCTTTCATTATCGAAGCAATAATTCATATTATCCGAATAATATTATTAGATAACATTATTGGCAATGTCTAGAAAGTTCATCTAAGGAGAGGTTTGGTCACCTACCTAATTGCCGCAAGAAGAAGAAATTCTTATTCGAAAGCCCCTCTTTCCTGAAACCGCCGGTTGTCGATATTGTGATTCTCAGTAATATTATTTGTGAATAATTAATTATTGATTTATATGATGAGGAAAATATTGATTTTATGTGGATATAGATGGAGAAAATTTTAAAATGACAATTGTTGAAAATTAATATTTTATCTTTTTCTTATAAAATAATTCATTTAAATATATTATTTTAATAATATATTAACGGTGATATTTTTACAACGAATGTGGGATATAAGAGTATACGAGGAGGAAGAGTATTTTTGTTGCAATAAATGTTTAAAACATGTTAAACATGTCTGATTGGATCCCATTTATCGATCGAAATTTGATTATAGCACGTAAAATCGCCTGCTTGTGGATTTTGGTCAATTTCTATTTGGAATTTGGAAAAACTTTCTTCTGCAAAGTTGTAGAGAATTGAATTTCCTATAAAAAATCGCGAGATTTGAATTTTCTGATGAAAGGGCTATTTATTATGAATTATTGAAGTTCTGAAGCTCCGAAATAATTAATTTTTGTAAGTTTTAATTATTTATTTTATGAAAAACGTTTTTTATCATTTCTTTCTAGAAGGTGGCATGTGGGAAATGCTAGGATCTGAATTCTAAGGTTGGCGTATGAATTTGATATATATATATATTAATTTATTAAATTTTTGCTTTGGTGTTCTAAGCAATTTCTATAAATAGGTGCTTAGGTTAGAATTGAAAATCACACCGTAAATCAAGTTTTCTCTCTATATTATCGGCGTATTCTTGTGAGTATTTTGAGTATACTTTGAGTATTGCTATACTGGTGCAAGTCCAAGTCATAGCCTATATCCGGTGTTTCAAATTTGAAATCTCGATCTTTCGAGGTAAGGGATATTATTTTTTTTTGTAATGATGTTATTTCTTCAATATCATTATCTTTGAAATGTTGATCCGAAGTTTTATCAAATTTGGAACTTTTTCATGTCGGGGTTACTATTCATGGGTTACTATTCATGAGTTACTATTCACGAGTTACTATTCATGAGTTACTTATTCACGAGTTACTATTCACGAGTACTATTCATGAAGCGTGAAGATGTTTTTGTGGAATTTCTATCTTTTGGTGTTTGAGTTACTATTCACGATACTCTGGCATTTATTCACGATATCTGCACTATTCAATAGAAAAATAAAATTTCTTCTTTTTGTCCAAAATATCTATTCTGGATACTAACTCTGATTGTATCCATGTTTTGATCATTCTTGAATTTTACACCACTATGATTATTTTTGAGGTATTTTTGGGCGTGGATAAAACCAAGTACGAATCCTTAATCCTTAATCCTTGTCATTTTGTTTCATTGGATTCGTTTCTTTAAAAATATTTTCATCATCCTCGACCTTAAATGATGATATTATTGAATATCTTTGGCAGTAATGCGAAGATGAATGATTTAGAAGAATATCTTTGGCTTCAGTGCAAAAGATGAACAGTGTTGAGATGAACATGACCGATTGATTAATATCTTTGGCTTTGTAGTGCAAAGATGAACAGTGTTTAAATGAACATGACTAATCGATGAATATCTTTGGCCCAGAGTGCAAAGATGAATATTTGATTCCAGATGCATATTGATTGATGTTACAGGATAAAATATTGATGATGGATTTATTAAATTCATAGATTATAGTAGATTTCATTCTACGTAACTCTTCTATGAATTATTATTTCCACCGCGTAATATTGATCCGAAACTTGTTGTCTATTGTATTCTATCGATTTTTCCTGTTGAAGACTAACGATAATTTGTTGTATATTATCTTAGTCATAATATTCTTTCTTGGGCTAGTTGAGCTCACCCTTTTCCTTGTTGTTCCATTTTTCTTCTCGTGGAGGCGAGAATGTAGCGCGAGTACTAGTGTGGGTATGGAATGAAGGTTCTAGAGAGAGTTGTTTAGTAGTCCTCGCCATTTTGTAAAATAATGAATCAATAATTATGATGGGGATTTATTTGCGTGTGGATATTGTCTCTGAAGACAATATTATATTTAAACTCACGATATATATTGTCGTATTTCACACGACATTTGTATTATTGAAGTTGTAGTTTGCTTCTTGTACCATGTATTTGGCGACTCGAGAATGGGTGTTGTGTATACCTATTTTGGGGGCGCCACGGTTGGTATCAAAGCTTAGGATATGATCTCTGGCGGAGATGGGGAATAAAACTAGGAGGAGAGGCGAGTAAATCCTTCGCGGCTAGTGTGTCCTACCTAAGCTTATTTGTTAGTTGGTCAAGATATAGGGATATTATGTGATATATTGATTTCCTTAATTAACCCTTATTTTATGACAAGATTTGAGAATGTCGATCGAGAATATTAACGATGGAGCAAATGAGACCGTGGAGATGCTCAGTACTCACCAACGAGGAGAAGCGGTAACAGTGGTGGTAATGTTCCTTCCGTGAACAACACCACCGAAAGCGAGATGATGAACGAGGGGATGTTTAGAAGCTTTTTGCGATTCATGCAAAATCGAGACGAGGAGACTCGTGTTCAAAATACAGGAGGAAATGATAGCAATTCACGGGTGGTCACAAACCAAGCGGTTCAAAGAGTTGGGACCACTGCATTGCGGGGAAAGCGGATCCGATTAAAGGCGGAGACGTGGGTCAAAACAAATTACCAAGATATTCGATGTCTTGGGATGCACGGAGGAACAGAAAGTTCCATTCGCCGCCTTTATGTTCCGTGGCGAGGCAGACATCGGTGGGAAATCAGAAGCGCATCCATCCGGTACATTTTCAAGATGTCATGGAGACGTTTGAAGCAGATTCAATGACAAGTACTTCCACGAAAGTATTCGTCTATATGAAGGAAGTGGAGTTTATTAGACTAGAAGCGAGAATAACATGGCGGTGTCCCGAAGACGAGGCGAAGTTCGCGGAGTTATCCGTGTTTGCACCTCATTTGGTGGAGAATGAGGAACGATGACGCGGATGTTTCGAGAGGTTTGAAACCCGACATACGTCAAGATCTCATTCTCATAAATTTTCTCTATTCGGATGTTGTCAATGTGGGCTCAGTTGTTAGAGCGAGATAACGAAATACGTTCAACCGAGGGACCATAACCGAGGATCATATAGAAGATAGCAATCATCGAATAACGATAACCACGGAGAAAGAAGAATACAGACAAAGCAGTAACCACCACGGTGGTGGTAATCGTGGCCATGAAAATAGAAGAAGCGAGTGGGAGGAGATTTTAAAAAGAGGAGATTCAACAACGACCATGTGAAGACGTCGGCCAAGAGAGCAAACTAGTTTTAAGGGAGGAGAACGACCACCGGTCATATATGCTACAAATGCGAAAAGAGGGACATATCGGTCAAGCGCGCCTAACAGTTCAAGGTATGCTATAATTGTGGAAAGGAAGGACATATCGCTCGAGATTATACGATGGCGAAACCTAGTTCAATGGGGACGGTGACTCAAAAGATCGTCCCGTAAAAGTCAAAGTCAACGATTCCGGAAGAGCGTTTGTTGTGATCGGTCAAAATGCGAGGAACCCGAACGAAGTTAAGCAGGTTAGTTAATTATAAATTCTTGCGAAGTATATACCTTACTAGATATTGGTTCTACCCATTCTTTTATCTCTCTTACTTGCGCTCAACGTTTGAACTTGACTACGGAGAAATTAAACTTTGACCTATCTGTGGAAACTCCGTTAGGAGAAACTTTCATCACATCCACTGTTTATAAATCTTGCTTGATTCAGGTTGGCACTATCACATTACCTGTTAACCTTATTTCTATAGAGATATTTGTTTTTGATGTGATTTTAAGGTTAACTACTCATCATGTAAAATTGATTATTTTTGTAAGGTTGTTAGTTTTCATATTCCTAAGCAAACTCGTTATTCAATTCAAGCAATCAAACCATTGTAGTCAAACATTTTCATATCAAGCCATGAAGTCATTCGTTTATTACGGATGTCAAGTTTTCTTAGTCCATGTTATGGATTTGAATAAAGACACGTCGATTTGAATAATATTCTGTTGTTATTGATTTTCCCGACGTATTTCAAGAATTTCTTCGCTTACTCCCAAAGCTTGATATTAAATTTTGTATCGAATTTGAACCCCAGACAAAACTCATTTCTAAAATCTCACATCGAATGGCTCCTATTGAACTTCGTGAGTTAAAATTTCAACTATAGAATTTGGTACCGAGCCTTTATTTTGTGACTTCCTTTGTGGAATTCACCTAAGCCAGACTCTCTGTAGGGGACGTCATATTCGTGCGATAGTAAACTGATAGGTGTCATTGTGACGTGCTATCCAAGATTGGGATATGAGTCACAGATTGAGAGCAACCTAAGTCGCTTATCGAAATACGTAGCTTTCTGAAGGCTTAGTTGGTTATTATCTGGAGATTCGTTGAAGGATATTCTCGAATCGCTATTCCGTTAACTTAGCTGACTCGAAAAGAAACAAAATTCGTATGGAGCGAGGAATGCGAGAAGATTTTCCAAGAGCTCAAGAGGCGACTCATTTCGGCACATATTCTAACCATGCCATCCCGAAAAGCTTACGTGGTAGCCGACGCGATGAGTAGAAGATCATATGCGAAGGAAGCGAGTGCGGCGATGTCAAGTATAACGATAGAGCCAACTTTAATAGAAAAAAGTTAAGATTCGCTCAAGCCACCACACTTCGAAAATGATGCGTATGAAGAAGAAAGTACAAGAAGGAGCTATTCCTAGGGCGAGAATTGATGAAGAAGGAATACTTGAGTCCACTCTAGACTTTGTGTTCCTAACGACTACGATTTGAAGTACAAGATTATGATGGAGGCACACAATACGCCATTTGCAATCCATCTTGGGAGTACCAAAATGTATTATGATCTTCAACATACATTTTGGTGGAGCAATATGAAGAGAGAGATTACAAAGTTTATCTCGATGTGTTTAACTTACTTAACGATGTAAAGGCGGAGCATCTTGTACCTAAGGGTCCGTTGCAACCACTTGAGATTCCGGAATGGAAGTGGGAACACATTACTATGGATTTCAATTACGGGTCTTCCCTGCGGTTTCTCAAGGCATCAATGCTATTTGGGTTATTGTTGATAGATTAACCAAGTCCGCTCATTTCTTCGATACGAGAGACTTATTCCTTGAACGCCTTTCTCGTATGTATGTAAATGAGATTGTGAGATTGCATGGCATGCCAGTATCCATAGTTTTAGATCGTGACCCAAGATTCACTTCATGATTTTGGGTTAGAAAGCTATGGCACGCAATTTACGATTCGATTTGGCATACCATCCTCAAAGCGGATGGGCAATCGTAAAGGACTACTCAAACTCTTGAAGATATATTAAAACTCGTGTCCTAGATTTCAAAGGAAGTTGGGATAAGTACTTGCCATTGGTGGAATCCTCATACAACAAAAGTTATTAAACAAATATAGGCATGGTTCCATTCAAGCATTATATGGGACGAAAATGTCGTTCTCAATATGTTGGGATGAGGTGGGTGAAGCAACATTGTTGGGACCCGAGTAGTTAATACGTATGACTCACCGAAAAGATCCAAATGATTCGACAACGATACAAAGCCAAGACAAGATCGACAAAAGAGTTATGCGGATCTTCATCGAAAGGACGTGGAATTTAATGTAGGGGATCATGTATTGTTGCGAGTTGCTCCATGGAAGGGAGTTACAAGATTTGGGAAGAGAGGAAAGCTCAATCCACGATTTATCTGGTCCATTTCAAATTCTTGACCGAAAGTAGGAAATGTAGCCTATAGACTTGCGTTACCTCGAGTATGTCTCGTGTTCATAATGTGTTTCACATATCGTACTTCAGTAAGAATGTGAAAGACCCGAACCACGTTATAGAATTAGAACCGGACGAAATAGCCAAGAAGACTTAACGTATGAGGAGGTACTGTCAAGATTTTGGATAGGAAGGAGCATGTCCTACGCCAAGAAAGGTCATACCACACAAGTTAAAGTTTTGTGGAGGAATCATGCTTTATAGAGGAAATGACACGGGAATTGGAAAGCGGAAATGAAAGCGAGGTATCCTCACCTTTTGAAACACTGTGCAATCGTGCACGCCAATTTCGAGGACGAAATTTCATAAGGAGGGAGGTTGTAAGACCCCAAATTTTTAAAATAAAAGGAATTTCCTTTATTTATTATTTTGAAATAGTAAGGGTTGATTTGATTAATGTGGATAGTTAAGGGTTAAATACGCAAATATTTCAAAATAAGCAAGTGGTTATAAAATATTCATTATTATTCTGGGAATATTCGTTTGGTCGTGGAATATTCGTACTATATCGGGAATATTCGTACGACACGAGCATAAATGATGTATGTGGGCCCATATAACTAAAACGATTGGATGAAGAAAACGACAAATATAAGTTGTTTTTAAATAACAGGCAGTAGTTGTTACAAGATTATCTTGTTGGAATACCGGTGGTTAAAACACACTAATCTGGCGTTGTTGAACAAGTAGCATACCAGTATTGCACCAATTATTGATTCTTACGTAAGAAGGCACTACTCAATAATGGTTACGAGAATTCTCGCTTCGATATTTTATTGAGTTAATAATTGCTGCGTTGATATTTTATATTCTTTGTTGTTTCAATAATTGTCATTACACAAAGATCTTTCATTATCGAAGCAATAATTCATATTATCCGAATAATATTATTAGATAACATTATTGGCAATGTCTAGAAAGTTACATCTAAGGAGAGGTTTGGTCACCTAATTCATTGCCAAGAAGAAGAAATTCTTATTGGAAAGCCCCCTCTTTCCTGGGAACTGCCTGGTTGTCAATATTGTGATTCTGTAATATTATTTGTGAATAATTAATTATTGATTTATATGATGAGGAAAATATTGATTTTATGTGGATATAGATGGAGAAAATTTTTAAAATGACAATTGTTGAAAATTAATATTTTATCTTTTTCTGATAAAATAATTCATTTAAATATATTATTTTAATAATATATTAACGGTGATATTTTTACAACGAATGTGGGATATATGAGTATACGAGGAGGAAGAGTATTTTTGTTGCAATAAATGTTTAAAACATGTTAAACATGCTCATTGGATCCCATTTATTGACTGAAATTTGATTATAGCCTGTAAAATCGCCCGTTTGTGGATTTTGGTCAATTTCTATTTGGAATTTGGAAAAACTTTCTTCTGCAAAGTTGTAGAGAATTGAATTTCCTATAAAAACTCGCGAGATTCGAATTTTCTGATGAAAGGGCTATTTATTATGAATTATTGAAGTTCTGAAGCTCCGAAATAATTAATTTTTGTAAGTTTTAATTATTTATTTTATGAAAAACGTTTTTTATCATTTCTTTCTAGAAGGTGGCATGTGGGAAATGCTAGGATCTGAATTCTAAGGTTGGCGTATGAATTTGATATATATATATATATATTAATTTATTAAATTTTCTGCTTTGGTGTTCTAAGCAATTTCCTATAAATAGGGTGCTTAGGTTAGAATTGAAAATCACACCGTAAATCAAGTTTTCTCTCTATATTATCGGCGTATTCTTGTGAGTATTTTGAGTATACTTTGAGTATTGCTATACGGTGCAAGTCCAAGTCATAGCTTTATATCCTGTTTCAATTTATAAGTCTCGATCTTTCGAGGTAAGTGGATATTATTTTTTTTGTAATGATATTATTTCTTCAATATCATTATCTTTGAAATATTGATCGAAGTTTTATCAAATTTGGAACTTTTTCATGTCGGGGTTACTATTCATGGGTTACTATTCATGAGTTACTATTCACGAGTTCTTATTCATGAGTTACTTATTCACGAGTTACTATTCACGAGTACTATTCATTGAAGCGTGAAGATGTTTTTGTGGAATTTCTATCTTTTGGTGTCTGAGTTACTATTCACGATACTAAGCACTATTCACGATATCTGACTATTCACCTAAAAATAAAATTTCTTCTTTTGTCCAAAATATCTATTCGGATACTAACTCGATTGTATCCATGTTTTGATCATTCTTGAATTTTACACCACTATGATTATTTTTGAGGTATTTTTGAGGCGTGGATAAAACCAAGTACGAATCCTTAATCCTTAATCCTTGTCATTTTGTTTCCTTTGGATTCGTTTCTTTAAAAATATTTTTCATCATCCTCGGCCTTAAATGATGATATTATTGAATATCTTTGCCTGTAGAATGAAGATGAATGATTTCGAAGAATATCTTTGGCACAGTAGTGCAAAGATGAACAGTGTTGAGATGAATACGATCGATTGATTAATATCTTTGGCACGTAGTGCAAAGATGAAGCAGTGTTTAAATGAACATGACCAATCGATGAATATCTTTGGCTCAGAGTGCAAAAAGATGAATATTTGATTCAGATGCATATTGATTGATGTTACTGTGGATAAAATATTGATGATGGACCTATTAAATTCATAGATTATAGTAGATTTCATTTCTACGTAACTCTTCTATGAATTATTATTTCGGCCATGAATATTGATCCGAAACTTGTTGTCTCATTGTATTCTATCGATTTTTCCCTGTTGAAGACTAACGATAATTTGTTGTATATTATCTTAGTCATAATATTCTTTCTTGGGCTAGTTGAGCTCACCCTTTTCCTTGTTGTTCCATTTTTCTTCTCGGGAGGCGAGAATGTAAGCGAGTACTAGCTCTGGGTATGGAATGAAGGTTCTAGAGAGAGTTGTTTAGTAGTCCTCACCATTTTTGTAAAATAATGAATCAATAATTATGATGGGGATTTATTTGCGTGTGGATATTGTCTAGAAGACAATATTATATTTAAACTCACAGTATATATTGTCGTATTTCACACGACATTTGTATTATTGAAGTTGTAGTTTGCTTCTTGTACCATGTATTTGGCGACTCAGAATGGGTGTTGTGTATACCTATTTTGGGGGCGTCACAGTATTGATTATTGATGCTTATGTCAGAAGTCACTCAGTTATACTTAATTATTGCTACAATAATTGGTGCATCATATCTCTCATATTATTGATTCAATTATTGTCACAGTGTCATCTGCATAATATGTTATATTATTAAATCAATAATTGAGACGTCAAAGTTATTCATATTATTATTTGCAATATTGACAATGTCTAGAAGTTCTGTCAAGGAGAGGTTTGGTCACCTAATTGTGCGCCAATAAGGAGAAATCATTATCGGAAAGCCCCCTCTTTCCTTGGAACGACCTGGTTGTTAAATATTGTGCGTTATAATATTAATGATGATTAAGTTCGTGTTGATTAAAGATGAAATTGATAGTTCCATTGTGTGGAAATTATTAGTGTTAGTGAAAATCGACATTTATTTTGATAATAATTGATGTCTGGAGGTTATATTGATCAATCGGGTAATTAACCGGATAAATGAGAAATTAATTGTTATTGATTCACATGACTATAACTATTTGTTCACATGTGTGTACTATTGATTCACATTCATTTACTATTAGGGAAGTTGGTGCAAGATTGATAATACTTACATGACTAAGTTAAAAATGGAGGTATAGATGGAGGTACTATACTGTAATTCATATTTTCACATGTCTAGAACTATTGAGTCACATGATTTACTATTGATTCACATGATTTACTATTAGGAGAGGTGGTGCAAGTTTGATAATACTTGCAGGACTAAATTAAAAATGAAGAAAAAGAGGAAGGTATTATACTGTAATATTTCGAGCCCCAAAATGTGCAATTATTGAAACTATATTTTCCTATAAATAGAAGCTCATTCCTTCATTATTTTTCACCAATTCACTAAATCTATAGAGCAATTATTATAGAGAAATTATAGAGAGAGAAGCTATAGAGAGAAAGAAGAAGCGAAGTCTGCTACTTCACTATTCCAGTATCCAGTTTCTTCTGAGGTAAGGGATATCATTATTTTGGTAAGGGATATTATTATTATAGTAAGGGGTATTATTTCTTTCGTATTCATGAAGAGAGCTATTGTTATTCCATTCCTTATTATTATGTTAGAATAACCTATCTATGCGAAGTACCGCATACATGGTGAAATTCTTATGTTATTCCATTCTTTATTATTCTGTTGGAATAACCTGTCTGTGCGGTCTATCGCATGCCTGGTGAATTCTTCTGTTATTCCATTCTTTATTATTCTGTTGGAATAACCTGTCTATGTGTATTACCGCATGCATGGTGAATGATTATTCGTATTCATTCTTTATTAAATTGTGGAAATGATCTGTCTACGTGGATTACCGCATGGCGGGTGAAAATTCTTTTGCAGTTTTGTATATTCTATTATACTAGTATGAGATATCATTTCTTTTGTACTCGTCATGGAATATCATTTTCTTTGGTATTTTTTTTACGAGTTACTATTCACGGATTACTATTCACCTGGTTACTATTCACTCTAGTATTATTTACTCGGGTATTCGGGGCACTTTTCATGCCGGAGTACTATTCACGAGTTACTATTCATGGGTTACTATTCACCCAAATTACTATCCACCCAAATATTATTCACTCGGGTATTTGGGGTACTTTTTATGTCGGGGTACTATTCACGAGGTATTGTAATACCCGAGAATTTTCACGTGTTATTAAATAAATATATTAATGGAAATAAATATTTATTTGAATATGAACAACTTCGTGTTATGAAATGAGACAACTCAATTATATTAAATATATGAATAATTGAGAATACGTGGAGTTTGTGGTAAACTCATTGAAAGCCTTGTGTGGCATGGTGATGGGAAATACTGATAGTAATATTAATTGGTGAAGAAATTATGAGATGAGCAATTAAGTAATATTAATTGTTAAGTGTTGTTGTAGTATATTTATGGATTTTTAATTGATATTAATAAGGATTCGGTTAATATATGATTATTAATTATTATTTAATTGATAATGGTTGTGGTGGAGTAGTGATTTCTTGGCAATTACTAATAATAGGTGATTATTATATAGATATGTAATGATTATGGAAAACCCATAAATGGTTGGAGTAATTAATATTAGTGTTAATTAATTAAGGAGGTGCATGATTAAATTATTTAGCCTAATTAAGTGAGTTAGTAATATAATAATATTATATTAATAATTATGTGCATATGAGCATATACAACTATATGGTGCAGTGTGACATGGTGTATCTATATATTAAGTTCTATGAGACTATGTTATATTAAGTGGTAATTTAACATATTGAAACTATATGGTATAAATATATCATGAAATGTGTAGGTAACAATATGAAGGTAAATAGACATTTAATATAGAATTTTATGAGTGGTAGGAAGAATTATGAAACTGCCCGGACAATAATATCTAACTGCATTATTTTATTGCGTATATTTAATGTACATGGACTATTTGATGTGAGTGTATAATTAATCCCTAAATTCCTAATATGGTAGCAATTGTACATTAAGATTTCATTATGGGGATTTAAATAAACCAAATTAAGCCTAGATAACTAGATTGCTGAGTTCTCTCCTTTTTGTCCCAAAATGAAAGTCACCAAGTACATGAACAGTAGCTGAGTTTGGTTTCACGTTTTCTTCCACAAGGCTAAATCCTAGATGTTCATGGCTAGCTAGGTGGTTGGTATGGAGTGGTTGAACCACCCTCCTTGAACCATTGTTTCATTACATTACACCTTGAGCTCAAGTTTTATGTAACACCAATACCTAGTCCAAAGCTCTTCTATAAATAGCAGCCATGTTCATCAGTTGACGTTCTTGAAGTTGTCTGAGATTTTTGCTATGTAAGGTTGAGAGCATTCAAGCATTCTCAGAGCTTAGAAGTCCAATTGGAGCAAGTTTCATTCATATTGCAAAGGTATAATTCCATTCTAAACTTTTAATTTCATTCTCTGTAAAACTAAGTTTTGAATTCTTGATATTTCAAATTCTTGAATTCATGGAATTATATGTTAATGGAGTTGGGTATTGGTTATATAGTTGCTAAGTGATCATATAAGCATGTTACAATTGGTTTATGAGTGTTTAGAAGTGATATCATGTAAAAATTTTGGGATTTGGCTAGTCATTGTCAAGCAGGTATTACTGCTTTGATTGAACTACAAGCAATTGCCGCCACACATATTGATTAGTAGCAGTGCATACAACAACAGTTGGCTTGAGATTTTAGGATCTTGAGCCATTTACATTTTTTCAATCTGATATAGTACTAAGACTTATTATAGCATGTAAGCATGTGTAATATGTATGTGCATGTATATTATGCTAAGTGGAGCATGCTTTCATAGACTTGCATGATTAATGGAGACATATGGTTTAAATGGAGGTTTGAACCTTAAGTTTTGAAAACCAACTTTGTTAAAAGATCATGTTCTATTAATTATGAACCTAGTGAGCTATACATGACTGATTTTGTACTTAGAAGAGCATGTTGTAGTGTACATAGTCCGTTGAGCATGATCAAGCTTGTTAAGCCTTTTGTTAGAGATGTGTTCAAGAAGAGACTTAGTCTAGTGAACTAACTTGCATGATTTCTACACGATGGATATTCTAACTTTGAAAGCGTGTAAGTATAACTTGGAAATGCATGAATAAACCTTTAGCTTGTGTTTATGTGAGTAGCAAAGAAACATGAACAAGTTGGACTCACTAGTAAGTTTATAATGTAAATATTGTCATGATATCTTGAAGACTAGAATCTGACTTTTGTGATCATATTTAATGACTCTCTTAGATGCACTCATGTATCATAAACGTATATATGCCATGCCTAGTTATCATAGCTCAAGTAATACACGAACGAAGCTTATTTTCAACTATAGTTAGTTTCACATATGTATTATGAATACACACAAGCATGCCTAATGAGATTGTTATAACTATCGTGTATGTTTAGAAAGCAAGCATGCTAGACTTTGTGGTTTCATAACCTTGAATAACCTTAAATTGTTGAAATGAGCAACTTAGAACCATGTTATGAAAGAAGGAACCTAGATTGACTTAAGGAGTATGAAAAGACCTTTAGCATGACAAATATATTATGTGTGATCGTTTTGGTTGAATTAGGCAGAAACCACAAGGCAGCAGCTACATCTAGGTTGGGCTGAGGAGACATAGCAAATTGCTACCGTTCTAAGGCCTAGCCATGGGCGTTATGCAATTGTCCGAATTCCAGATGGTGACTTCTGATCTTTTGGACAGTAGTTACATGACACTTATAATGTTAAATGTGATCTAAAACCTACTGATGTACATATATATATGTGATGCTTAGTTGATAAGTCGGTGTTGCATTGAAATGAACTGTCCATGAGTAGGAGGTCGTAACCTTGAGCATTCTTGATTTATTTATAGAGTAACTATGTCATTTGCTTTTCATGGTGACTTATGAACTGATTTTGTGTTATAAGTACGTAAAGTATAAAATGAAGTATGTGAAGAGTATACAATTAAGTTAAATGTTTGAGTATGCATTTAGACTTACATATCTAGTATATTTAACTAATGAATACGCTATATGTGTATCACATTATGATAGGATTCGAAAGTGTATTGTTAAGCGGTATTTTGGTAATCTACGCTTGAGGCAAGTTCCCTAAACTTACTCTAATTGTTATTGAGCAAGTTTCCTTGAACCTTACTTTTATTGAGCAAGTATCTGAACCCTATTATTATTGTTGTGCAATATCATTGCATTATACCGTAAGCTTATCCTTTTAAATACAAGTTAGATTACTTTGTTAAACCCTTGTGAAAGCTATTATTCATGTTGAAATTGGTATTGTCCTTGAATATTGTGAAAGAGTCGATGTCATTTGATTCGGCTAGACTATATGCATGTTTATAAAAACTGTCTAAACCAATTGATTGGTGCCGAAATCTTGAAAACCGAGTTGGACAACCCTTTTGGTAAGGGGAGTGTATATTGTTGGAAACCCCAACACATGAATAAATATTATTGTGGTGTTATGCATAACGTAAAGTATTGTAGACTGATCATCTATAGTACTTGATATTTTTGGTTATCAGTTTAATATTGGTAACTCTAGTGGAAGTTCCATAGTCCTTAGTGACTGCTCAGTATAAATTGCTTATCCAGTTGGATACTTTGTTAGCCGTTGAATTCATTTATATCTGGTGATTTATATTGAATTGTTATATCCCTTATTCATGATATTATTCTGACACTTTGAACTATCCAAGAAATAACCCTTCGATATTTCAAACCTTGTGATATTATATCCTACACCCTTGTTGTATATTACTTGCTAGGCAATTTGTGCTCATCCTTGCTTATTTAAAACCTTTCAGTTAAGGAAGAACAGGGAGGTGTCTCTTGAGCAGACAAGGGCAAGAGCAAGGCTACCGACTAGCTTGTCCTTTTTATGCTTAAAGCTATTATGTTATGCTAAGACTGTTTGTGGACTATATTTAAACTTAAGTAGGATTATGTAATAGGTCTTTATTTGATACTATTATGTAATCTATTAAGTACTGTAGGTTACGAGACTTGGGGGAATAATTATAATAAATCATTGTATATTATTCTAAAATAGATTTTCCGTTGTGTATGCGTTATTTTAGTTATTATGGTTTTACCATGAGAACGTGATGAACCGAATTTGAGTGACCAACTGGAGGTTCGAATTTGGGGGTGTCACAGGTATTATTCCCGAAATACTATTCACGGGGTACTATTTACCCAAAAAAAATAATTCTTTTCTGTCCAAATTATTTTTAGTACATGAATATTATTCTTGAATTTTACTCCACAAAGCAGTATCGTGTTGACAATTTGGACGTTATTGATTCCTGGATAAATTAAATTATAAATCTTTAAAATTTATCCTTGAACTTGTTTTATTGAATTATTATGTCATTGTCATCATCCTCAAGCTTATATTGTGATTAAAGTCATCTTTGGCTTACGTGCATAGATGGACTGTTGGTTGGTATGATTATGACCGGGGATTATTCGGAATAATCATGACCCATAATGTTAAAGATGATATGTTGTTTGATAGCTTTGGCCCGTATTGCAAAGATTGACAGGTGTATGACATGATCATGACCACTAGTGATACTAACGAATATCCTTGGTCATAGTGTAAGGATAATTCGATGATGTGATTGGCAAGATCATGACCATTAGTTAACAGTTGAATGTCTTTGGCTGTAGTGCACTGACAGGCAATTGATTGGTATGATCATGACCATTTGTTTTATAGTTGAATATCTTTGGCCAGTAGTGCAAAGATAGACAATTGATTGGTTTGATCATTGTTATTACATTTGAATATCTTTGGCCTTTGGGGTAAGGATATTAAGTAAACGTTCTATTAAGCCTTTGTGGCAAGGAGAAACTGTTGATTTACATGATTATAAATATGAATTGTGGATTTAACTATAATCTTTGGTGGTTTAGGTGAAGACAGGTGATGATAGCTCTTTTTGTCTTGGGTATAACAAAGAACTGTTGTTGAGTATTACATGAATGAAATATTAACGATGGACTTTTAATCTAGAAGAGATAGTAGACATTATGTTCTACTTAACTCTTCTAATGGATTGCTTATTGCGCTGCAGTTGTTGATCTAAAACTTGTTGTCTATTGTATTCTATCAGTTGTTATACTGTTGAAGGCGATGGATAATTTATTCTGCATTATCTTAGTCATAATATTTCTTACTGGGCTAGTTGATCTCACCCTTTTCTTTCACTGTTCTCTTCAGGAAATGAGAATATAGCTGGGACGAGTTGGGGAATGGAGTGATGGTCCAGGATAAGTGGCTTTAGTAGTCCTCACTATTATATGAAATAGTGTGATAATAATTGTAATGAGGACTCCATTGAGTGTGGATGTTGTCTAGAAGGCAGTATTCGTGTTTAAACTCTCAGCTATATTTTGTCATATTTTACACGACTGTTGTATAATTAAGTTTGTATTTGATTTTTATAGTGTGATATCTGGCGACTCAGAATGGGTCGTGTGGACCTATTTTGGGGGAGTCATAATCGTAGACCACACTCAGAGTCGTAGAGTCTACTGATCACATCAAAGGCAGAGATCGTAGTTGAGCAAGATCAGATGAATAAAACGAGCATAAAGATAGAAATCGTAGAGTGTCAAGATCTAATCTTGGAGTCGTAGTGTCTGCACAACCCAAGGCAGAATCATAGAGTGCAGAACTAAGGCTTCAACATATGTACTCACAATGCCAAGGTAGAATCGTAGAGCAAACACGATTCTCAACAAATGAGCACTCCCAGAATATCCAAAGTAATGAAGCCTCTGGTCTGAGCTGCAAAGATACATTCCACCTAAGGGAAACCAAAGGCCACTCAACGAATGGCATGCAAGCTAACAGAAGATCTAAGCACTACCTAATCAACATGTAGATTAAGTTGTGAAGCCATTCAAGATGAAGTCTTCCAGAAGTTGATCAGAAGAAGACTTCAGTTAAAGAAACTGACTAAGGAAAGTCAGCAAATGCAGTAGTTGTCAAGTGAACAGAAGACAACGATCTTGGAAGTAACCAGGATCGTAGTGTTTGCCAAACAAAGAAGGAACTGATGGAATGTACACAGAGATACTGGTCGACTTCTGTTAAACAAGGCTAAAGTGATTAAGCATAGGTTAGTCCATTGATGATAAGTGAACGGGAGATCATAAGGAGAAAGCGAACTGGGCATGCCACAAATCTAAGGTGTCTTGCTATTCAGAAGAGACCAGAAAAAGGAGTCAAGCTATCAGTTCCTAAGATCAGTCAAGGCAAACAGAAGTATTGAAGCACTGCACAAATTAAGAAAGAAGTGTTTTACATTGAAGATCCAATGAACACTCTTCAGGATCGTAGTGTTGTCTCAACTAGTTAATGAGAAACATTCAATAAGAAAATACGATTTAGTCCAAGAACATTTGCATCAAAATCGTAGAGTTCGATCATTTGAAGATTAAAGCATTGGCAACGGTTTAATCTGAAGACTGATATTTGAACATTGCTAGTTGAGAGCATCGATACAAAAGGACAGATCCTGACATTCTAATCGAGAAGTCAGAAAGGAGAAATAAAGAAGACCACTTGCCCGAGGCATCAAAATGACATCTCTAACAGGGTAGGTGAAACAGTAGACTGCAGTGTCAGAAAGATAAAAAGGGGATTTCATGTCACATCTGCAGTCTACATCAAATAACTCGAGAAATGCGTAGCAATTCAAACTACTTTCAACAGCTATATTCCAACGGGAACATTTGGAAGAAGTATATATCAGTCAGAGCTTCAAAGACCCAGAGTTGCTGAAGTTACAGAATCGTTGAGTTGTTAGAATGCTATTGTTGACTCTACGAGTTCCACCAGAACTAAACAGAACAAGTCTCCATGACAATGAGATTACAAAGGTGGAAGTGAAGCAGCTTTGAAGAAGGACTTGAACAAAATAAGATCACAAAGAAGATCCAGAGAGCCACTCTACGAATCAACATGAACCAAAAGCTGAAACAGAACAAGTGCAGAACCATGTCTACAAACCATTCAAGAAGGGTTCAGGGAATGCTAAGTGTCAGACGAAGTCTACCAAAAGCTTAAACACTTAGCAAACCCAAATGGTGATGGTGCACAGCTGACAACAGATGAAGATGAGTAGAAAAGAGTGAAGATCAGTTGTACCAGAGAAGATGTGGTCAAGACTCGAAGCAGAATACAAAGAGGACCACGCCAAGCTGCTAAGTACAAAAGATGTTCAAGCTTAAAGATATCTTAGCAACTCAGCACCAACAACAACAACAACAATAACTACATCAAGTAGCCAGGGCCTAAGGGGTCCTTGTCCGGAGGGACTAAATGAAGTTCCAAGCCAGTTGGGATTGAAGAGTTCCAAGGGAACAAGAGGAGTTCCAAGGCTGCTGGCCTTGAAGAGTTCTTAGTGAACTGAAGTTCCAAGGCTGCTGGCCTTGAAGGAATCTTAGTGATTCAGGGTGATGCCTTTCCTTAGTGGAAATCCTGCTAGTTGAAAGCAGAAGAGTGGATTAGGAGCTTGAGTCTCTGAACCACTTAAAATTCCTTGTGTCATTTACTTTATGTCATTTACATTATGTACCTAATTGTTATAACTGCTATGTATGTATTAACTGCTTATAACTTAACTAACTCTAAGAATAATGTATGTATAATTATGAATATATCAATGAAGGGGATCTTTTACTTATTCCATTTGTGCTTGAAAAGATTC
>CM035159.1:61973589-62148589 GCA_020205615.1 Panax quinquefolius
AAGTATGGTCTTTGGTTTCATCACCTGAAGGCATTAAGCCTATTGGGTGTAAGTGGTTCTTTAAAAGAAATACTAGAGCAGACGGCAAGGTAGAGACCTATAAAGCCTGAATGGTTGCAAAAGGTTTCAAATAAAGACAAGGAGTTGGCTATGACAAAACCTTCTCACCAGTAGCGATGCTCAAGTCAATTCGGATTTTGCTTGCGATTGCAGCTTACCACGACTATAAAATCTGGCAGATGGACGTGAAAACGACCTTCCTCAATGGGAAACTTAAGGAGGATATATATATGACACAACCAGAGGGATTTATTTCAACAGTTAGAACAAATCAAGTTTGTAAGCTACAATGATCTATTTATGGATTGAAGCAAGCTTCTCGTAGGTGGAACATCTTTTTTGATGAGACAAATAAAAAGTTTGATTTTATCGAAAATGAGGATGAACCATGTGTGTACAAGAAGGTTAGTGGGAGTGTTGTTTCATTCTTTTTATTATATGTTGATAATATATTACTGATATGGAATGATATTCCTATGCTTCAATTGATTAAAATCTGGTTATCTAAACACTTCTCCATGAAGGACTTGGAAGAAGCATCAAATATTTTGGGAATAAAGATCTATAGAGATAGATCTAAAAGGATGCTTGGCTTGTCCCAAGGAACGTACATTGACTCGATGCTAAAGAGGTTTAGCATGGAAGATTCCAAAAGAGGACTCATGCCGATGAGCCATGTAATATATCTCTCCAAGAAACAGGCCCCAAAGACTCCTAAGGAGAGAAAACGTATGAGTAAGATTACTTATGCTTTAGCAATAGGATCTATCATGTACGGTATGATATGTACTAGACCGGATATCGTTCATGCACTTAGTGTAACAAGAAGATATCAGTCGAATCCAGGAGAAGAGCTCTGGGAGGTACTGAAAAATATCCTAAAGTACTTAAGAAGAATTAAGGATGTATTTCTTGTCTACGGTGGGTCTGAATTGAAACTAGAGGGTTTCACAGACTCAAGTTTTTAAACAGACCAAGATGACAATAAATTCTTTTTGGGGTATTTGTTTACCTTAAATGGTGGCGCAGTGAGTTGGAAGAGTTCCAAACAGCAAATAGTTGTTGATTCAGTGACAGAGGCAGAGTACATAGCTGTAAGTGAGGATGCAAAGGAAGCTGTTTGGATGAAGAAGTTCATAACTGAACTTGGTGTGGCTCCTAGCATTAGAGGAGCTATACCTTTATCCTGTGACAACACCGAAGTTGTTGCGCAGGCTAGGGAACCCAGGTCTCATCAGAAATCCAAACATGTATTGCAGTGCTTTCATTTGATTAGAGAAATCATTGAAAGAATAATGTCACCCTGGAGCGTGTGGACTCTCAAGACAATATTTCAGATCTATTTACTAAAGCATTAACACTACAACAGTTCGATCGTCACTTAGAGAAAATGGGTATGAGATACCATGGCGATTGGCGTTAGTGTAAGTAGGAGATTAAAAGTAGTATGCATACAAGCCAATCATGTATGATGATAAAGCATATACTTTGTAATCAATCTTAATTATTTATTAATAAACGTATTTATTTACTATAGGCATTTAATTTATCTACATGGTGTTGTTTAAATAATATGTGATAAACCTATAGTTTTAGGCAATTCTTTTAGAATTATGATGAGATCATGCTAATGAGATCTAAATTCTTAGATAGCTTAAAAACTAAAATATTCCTAATCAATGGATTACTAAAAAGAGGATTAGTGAATCCGTATATATTGGTACATACGTTGTTCGCTCATTGGATGAGGATGGTTGATCTCATGATCATTTGTGTGGAGACACTAAAGTAAGTATGTAGGTGCTTATTGGAGAATAAGTTCACTAAACGTGACTCGCTAAAGAATACCTAATGGAGTTTTACTTGTCTGTCAATAGGAATTCCTGAAGTGATAATAGTACAAGTGATCCTTAGACTTGAGATCATTATAGTATCTTGTATATAATGATTTATACTTTGACTTATTCCTTAAGACCCTCAGGGTATATTAAAGGTTATGCTTGGGTATAATGAGTTATATATGGAGATAATGAATGATCAATATAGAATCTACCGCTTCTAGTCAGAGAAAAGAAATGTCCTATGTGATTCTATAAATGACAACCGAGGAATCCTTGGCCAAGGTGGAATAAAATTAGAAAGTAGTTTCTAATTTGCATTTATTCGGAGTTGTGCATTTGGGAATCAAAATACATATAATTAAATAAAATAAGACTTGACAGTAATTCCATATCTTATATTTAACTAGGATATTGTATGATGGAATGATTGAATTATACGGTAACTATTTACTCAAAGGTTCTTTTATGATTAATGTTGAAATCTATATTATCTGGAAAGTTGTTAATTATAAGACCCCGAAATTTTTAAATAAAAAGGAATTTCCTTTATTTATTATTTTGAAATAGTAAGGGTTGATTTGATTAATGTGGATAATTAAGGGTTAAATACATAAATATTTCAAAATAAGCAAGTGGTTATAAAATATTCATTATCGCTTGGGAATATTCGTTTGGTCGTGGAATATTCGTGATCGCTTGAGAATATTAAAATTTTGTAGCCTTGACCATGTGTGGGCCCCATAACTGAAGCGATTGGATGAAGAAAGCGACAAATATAAGTTGTTTTTAAATAAGCAGGCGTAGTAGTTGTTACCAATTAATATCTTGTTGGAATACCCGATGGTTAAAACACACTAATACGCGTTGTTGAATAGTAGCACAGTATTGCACCAATTATTGATTCTTACGTAAGAAGGCACTACTCAATAATGGTTACGATGAATTACTATTCAATTATTTTATTGAGTTAATAATTCTTTGCGTTGATATTTTATATTCTTTGTTGTTTTGATAATTGTCATTACACAACGATTTTTTCATTATCGAAGCAATAATTCATATTATCTGAATAATATTATTAGATAACATTATTGGCAATGTCTAGAAAGTTTCGCATCAAGGAGAGGTTTGGTCACCTAATAATGCTGCCAAGAAGAAGAAATTCTTATTGGAAAGCCCCTCTTTCCGGAACTACACGGTTGTCAATATTGTGATTACGTAATATTATTTGTGAATAATTAATTATTGATTTATATGATGAAGAAAATATTGATTTTATGTGGATATAGATGGAGAAAATTTTAAAATGACAATTGTTGAAAATTAATATTTTATCTTTTTACGATAAAATAATTCATTTAAATATATTATTTTAATAATATATTAATTGGTGATATTTTTACAACGAATGTGGGATATATGAGTATACGAGGAGGAAGAGTATTTTTGTTGCAATAAATGTTTAAAACATGTTAAACATGTCGATGGACCCCATTTATCAATTGAAATTTGATTTATAGCGTAAAATTGCCCGTTTGTGGATTTCGGTCAATTTCTATTTGGAATTTGGAAAAACTTTCTTCTGCAAAGTTGTAGAGAATTGAATTTCCTATAAAAACTCGCGAGATTCGAATTTTCTGATGAAAGGGCTATTTATTATGAATTATTGAAGTTTCGGATTAATTGATTATCATTTTTTTGGAGTTTTAAGTAACTTTTGCATGAAAAACGTTTTTGTCACTTATGGGACATGTGTTAGTGGTTGATTTTAGCTGATGGTGTGCGTAGGAAGATGTGGAAAAATAATATTATTAATATATTAAATTTTATGCTTTGGTGTTCTAAGCAATTTCCTATAAATAGGGTGCTTAGGTTAGAATTGAAAATCACACCAGAAACTGAAGTTTTCTCTCTCTATATTATCGAGCGTATTCTTGTGAGTATTTTGAGTATACTTTGAGTATTGCTAGATTTGCAAGTTCCTTCAAAGACTATACCCCCTAGATTCTAGCTAGAAGTCACCGATCTTTCGAGGTAAGGGATGTTATTTTCTTCTCAAATGATATTATTTCTTCAATATCATTATGCCTTGAAATGTTGATCTGAAGTTTTTATCAAATTTGGAACTTTTTCATGTCGGGTTACTATTCATGAGTTACTATTCACGAGTTACTATTCATGAGTTACTTATTCACGAGTTACTATTCACGAGTACTATTCATGAAGTGTGAAGATATTTTTGTGGAATTTCTATCTTTTGGTGTCTGAGTTCTTATTCACGTATCAAGACTATTCACGATCTGAAAGACTATTCACGTATACGGTCTTATTCAATAGAAAAATAAAATTTCTTCTTTTCGTCAAAACATCTATTCGGATACTAACTCGATTGTATTCATGTTTTGATCATTCTTGAATTTTACACCACTATGATTATTTTTGAGGTATTTTTGGACGTGGATAAAACCAAGTACGAATCCTTAATCCTTAATCCTTGTCATTTTGTTTCTTTGGATTCGCTTTCTTTAAAAAATATATATTTTTTATCATCCTCGATCTTAAATGATGATATTATGGAATATCTTTGGCCGTAGCAGCAAAGATGAATGATTTCTTAAGAATATCTTTGGCTCAGTAGTGCAAAGATGAATGATTTGAAGAAGAATATCTTTGGCCCGTAGTGCAAAGATGAGCAGTGTTTAAATGAACATGATTAATCGATGAATATCTTTGGCACAGTAGTAAAAAGATGAATATTTGATTCCGGATGTATATTGATTGATGTTACGAGGATAAAATATCGACGATGAACTTTTAAATTCATATATAGAAGATAGTAGTTTGCATTCTCTACTTAACTCTTCTAATGAATTATTATTTCATTGCGAATATTGATTTAAAATTTGTTGTCTATCAGTATTCTATTATATTTTTTCTCATTGAAGACTAACGATAATTTGTTGTATATTATCTTAGTCATAATATTCTTTTCTTGAGCTAGTTGAGCTCACCCTTTTTCTTTTTGTTCCATTTTTCTCGTGGAGGCGAGAATATAGCGAGTATGCAGCCTGGGGTATGGAATGAAGGTTTTAGAAAGGATTGTTTAGTAGTCCTCACCATTTTTGTAAAATAATGTATCAATAAATGTGATGAGGATTTATTTGAGTATAGATATTATTCTGAAGATAATATTTGTATTCAAACTCACGCTTTTATTGTTGTAATAATAAAGTTATAGTTGTTTACGCACCATGTATTGACAACTCCGAATAGGTGATGTATACCTATTTTGGGGCGTCACAGTTAATTGGTATCGAGCTTAGGATATGATCTCTGGCGGAGATCGGAAATAGAACTAGGAGGGAGAGACGAGTAAATCCTTCGCTAGTGTGTCCTACCTAAGCTTATTTGTTAGTTGGTCAAGATATATAGGGATATTATGTGATATATTGATTTCCTTAATTAACCCTTGTTTTTACGATGATTTGAGAATGTCGAATGAGAATATTAACAATGGAAATGAGAGTGGAGATGCTCATACTCACCAACGAGGAGAACGTGCAACAGTGTTGGCAATGTTCCTCCGTGAACAACACCATTGAAAGCAGATGATGAGCGAGGGGATGTTTAGAAGTTTTTGTAGTTCATGCAAAATCGCACGAGGAGAGACTCGTGTTCAAAATACTGAGGAGGAAATGATAGCAATTCACGGGTTATCACATTGACAAGCGATTCAAAAAGTTGGGACCACCGAATTTAAAGGAAAGCCAGATCCGATCATGGTGGAAACATGGGTCAAGCAAATTACCAAGATATTCGATGTCTTGGGGTGCGGAGGAACAGAAGGTTCCATTCGCCACCTTTATGTTCCGTATGGCGAGGCAGACTCATTGGTGGGAGTCTCGTGAAGCGCACCCATCCACCGCACTCAAAGCATGTCTTGGGAGACGTTTCAAAAGCTATTTAATGACAAATACTTTCACGAAAGTGTTAAATTATATGAAGGAAGTGGAGTTCATCGATTAGAACAAAACAAATGGCGGTGTCTCGAAGACGAGGCAAAGTTTTCAGAGTTATCCGAGTTTGCACCTCATTTGGTGGAGAATGAGGAACGTATGACGCGGATGTTTCTTAGAGGTTTGAAACCCCGATATACGTCAAGATCTCATTTCTCATAAATTTTCTCTTTATTCGGATGTTGTAAAGCAGGGCTCAATTATTAGAGCGAGATAACGATACTACCAATTGAGGACCACAACGAGGATCGTATCGTAGAGATAGCGATCAGCAATGAATAATGATAACTCGCGAGAGAAAAGCAGACGGACAAAATGGTAACCACTCTGGTGGAAATCATGGCCATGAAAATAGAAGAAGCGAGTCGGGAGGAGATTTTAAAAGAGGAGATTTAACAACGAATTATGTGAAGATAGCAAAGGCTCTGTGAAGAATCTTGGTTCTAAGGGAGGAGAACGACCACCCATCATATGCTACAAATGCGGAAAAGAGGGACATATCAATCCAAACCGCCCACAACAATTCAAGGTATGCTATAATTGTGGAAAGGAAGGACATATCGCTTCGAGATTGTACGAGAGCGAAACCTAGTTCAATGGGACGGTGACTCGAAAAAGATCATTCCCAGAAAAGTCAAAGTCAACGATTAAGGGAAGAGCGTTTGTTGTGGTTTGGTCATAATGCGAGGAACCCAAACGAGGTGATCACGGGTAAGCTATTTATAAATTCTTGCGAAGTTTATACCTTACTTGATCCCTAGGTGCTACCCATTCATTTATCTCTCCTGCGTGTGCTCAGCGTTTAAACTTGACTCAGGAGAAATTAGACTTTGACCTATCTGTGGAAACTCCGTTAGGAGAAACTTTCATCACATCCAATTGTTTATAAATCTTGTTTGATTCAAGTTGGCACCATTACCTTACCGTTGACCTTATCTCTTTAAAGATACTTGCTTTTGATGTGATTTTAGGGATTGATTGGTTAACTACTCATCATGCCAAAATTGATTGTTTTCGTAAGGTTGTTAGTTTTCATATTCCTAACCAAACTTTGTTATTTAATTCAAGCAACTAAACCATTAAAATCAATCACTATCATATCTAATCATAAAGCTATTCGTTTATTGAAAAGCGGATGTCAAGCTTTCTTAGCCCATGTTATGGATTTGAATAAAGACACGTCAAATTTGAATAATATTCCTGTTGTTATTGACTTTCCGACGTATTTCTGAAGAACTTCCCGGTCTACCCCCGAGCGTGAAGTTGAATTCTTTATTGATCTTGAACACCGTACAAAGCCCATTTCTAAAACCTCATATCGAATGGCTCCTATTGAACTTCAGAGTTAAAGGTCCAACTACGAGGAATTGTTGGACATTGGTTTCATTCGCCCCAAGTACATCTCCTTGGGGTGCTCTGTTTTATTCAGTAAAGAAGAAAGACGGAGTATACAACTTTGTATTGACTATCGGGAATTGAACCATGTCACCATCAAGAATAGGTATCCTCTACCTCGTATTGATGACTTGTTTGACCGATTCCAGAGAGGCACAATTCTTTTCAAAAATCGATCTTCGATTCGGATATCATCAATTTGAAGATTAGGCGAGGATATTCCAAAGACCGCCTTGAACTCGGTATGGGCATTATGAATTCTTAGTCATGTCTTTCGGACTAACTAATGCTCCTGCGGCTTTCATGGATATGATGAACCGAGTATTCAAGGAATATTTGGATCAATTCGTTGTTGTCTTTATTGATGACATCCTCATATATTCCAAAAGCCGTGAAGATCATGAGCACCATTTGATCTTTGGTACTCCAAAGGCTTCGTGAAAACCAACTATATGCCAAATTGAAGAAATGCGAGTTCGGCGAGGAAGTAGCATTCCTTGGGCACGTGGTGTCGAAACATGGAGTATCTGTTGATCCGGCGAAGATTGAAGCAATACAAAGTTGGGAGCAACCGAAGTCGGTGACCGAAGTACGTAGCTTTTTGGGCTTAGCTGGTTATTATCGGAGATTCGTGGAAGGTTTTTCGAATCGCTACTCCATTAACTCGCCTAACTCGAAGGATACAAAATTCGTTTGGGAGCGAAGAATGCGAGAAAAGTTTCCAAGAGCTTAAGAGGAGACTTATTTCTAAGACTGTTCTAACAATACCATCTGGTTCGGATGGATTTGTTATCTCTGATGATGCTTGGTGCAAAGGGTTAGGATGTGTTCTCATGCAACGTGGGAAAGTCATAGCCTATGCCTCGCGACAACTTAAAGAGTATGAGAGGAATTATCCTACTCATGATCTAGAGTTAGTAGCGATCGTTTCGCTAAAGATATGGAGGCACTATCTATATGGGGAGAAAGTGGAGATATATTCGGACCATAAAAGCCTTAAATATTTCTTCACACGAAAAAGAACTCAACATGCGGCAATGACGTTGGCTCGAGCTATTGAAAGACTACGACCACACTATTCAATACCATCACGGTAAAAGCGAACGTGGTAGCCGACGCATTGAGTAGAAGATCATATGCGGAACGAAAGTGCGATGATGTCAAGTATACGCGTAGAGCCAACTTTAATAGAAAAGTTAAGGTTGCTTTCGCCACCCAGGCCGGAAATGATGCGTATGAAGAAGAAAGTACAAGAAGGAGCTATTCGAGGCGAGAATTGATGAAGAAGGAATACTTGAGTCCACTCTAGACTTTGTGTTCCTAACGACTACGATTTGAAGTACAAGATTATGATGGAGGCACACAACACGCCATTTGCAATCCATCCTGGAAGTACTAAAATGTATCGTGATCTTCGACATACATTTTGGTGGAACAATATGAAGAGAGAGATTGCAAAGTTTATCTCGATGTGTTTAACTACTTAACGTGTAAAGGCGAGCATCTTGTACCTAAGGGTCCGTTGCAACCACTTGAGATTCGGAATGGAAGTGGGAACACATTACCATAGATTTCAATTCTGGGTCTTCCCTACGGTTTCTCAAGGCATCAATGCTATTTGGGTTATTGTTGATAGATTAACCAAGTCCGCTCATTTCTTGCCGTCACGGGAGACTTATTCCCTTGAACGTCTTTGCTAGTATGTGCGTGAATGAGATTGTGAGGTTGCATGGCATGCCCTGTATCCATAGTTTGGATCGTGACCCAAGATTCACTTCAAGATTTTGGGTTAGCTTGCAAAAAGCTATGGGCGCGGATTTGCGATTTAGTTTGACATACCATCCCCAAGCGGACGGACAATCGAGAGGACTATTCAAACTCTTGAAGATTTATTAAGACTCTGTGTCCTAGACTTCAAGGGCGGTTGAGATAAGTATTTACCATTGGTGGAATTCTCCTACAACAACAGTTATCAGGCAAGTATAGGTGTGGCTCCATTTGAAGCATTATATGGACGAAAATGTCGTTCTCCAATATGTTGGGATGAGGTGGGTGAAGCAACATTGTTGGGACCCGAGTTAGTACGTATGACTCACCGAAAAGATCCAAATGATTCGACAACGATACAAAGCAAGACAAGATCGACAAAAGAGTTATGCGGATCTTCATCGAAAGGACGTGGAATTTAATGTGGGGATCATGTATTGTTGCGAGTTGCTCCATGGAAGGGAGTTACAAGATTTGGGAAGAGAGGAAAGCTCAATCCATGATTTATTGGTCCATTTCAAATTCTTAACCGAGTAGGAAATGTAGCCTATAGACTTGCGTTACCTCAAAGTATGTCTCGTGTTCATAATGTGTTTCATATATCTCGTATTTCGTAAATATGTGAAAGACCCAAACCATGTTATTGAGTTAGAACCAGGACGAGATAGTAGAAGACTTAACGTATGAGGAGGTACTGTCAAGATTTTGGATAGGAAGGATATGTCCTACGCCACAGTGAAAGGTTATACCACAAGTTAAAGTTTTGTGGAGGAATCATGCTATAGAGGAAATGACCTGGGAATTGGAAACGGAAATGAAAGCGAGGTATCCTCACCTTTTCGAAACACCAGGTACGTACGTCAATTTCGAGGATGAAATTTCATAAGGAGGGGAGGTTGTAAGACCCCGAAATTTTTAAATAAAAAGGAATTTCCTTTATTTATTATTTTGAAATAGTAAGGGTTGATTTGATTAATGTGGATAGTTAAGGGTTAAATACGCAAATATTTCAAAATAAGCAAGTGGTTATAAAATATTCATTATCGTCGGGGAATATTCGTTTTGTCGTGGAATATTCAATCTTTGTCGAGGGAATATTAAATACGACAAGTAGCGACCATGTGTGGGCCCCATAACGGAAAAGCGATTGGATGAAGAAAGCGACAAATATAAGTTGTTTTAAATAGCGGCGTAGTTATTACCAATTATCTTTGTTGGAATACCCTTTAGTTAAAAACTAATCGATCGCATTGTTGAACAAGAAGATGCCAGTATTGCACCAATTATTGATTCTTACGTAAGAAGGCACTACTCAATAATGGTTACTGATAATTCTTCATTCAAATTATTTTATTGAGTTAATAATTGTTCGTTGATATTTTATATTCTTTGTTGTTTCAATAATTGTCATTTACGAGATTTTTCATTATCGAAGCAATAATTCATATTATCCGAATAATATTATTAGATAACATTATTGGCAATGTCTAGAAAGTTCGCGCTCTAAGGAGAGGTTTGGTCACCTAATCATGCGCCAAGAAGAAGAAATTCTTATTGGAAAGCCCCCTCTCTCTGGAACCGCACTGGTTGTTAATATTGTGATTTCGTAATATTATTTGTGAATAATTAATTATTGATTTATATGATGAGGAAAATATTGATTTTATGTGGATATAGATGGAGAAAATTTTAAAATGACAATTGTTGAAAATTATTATTTTATCTTTTTTGATAAAATAATTCATTTAAATATATTATTTTAATAATATATTAACGGTGATATTTTTACAACGAATGTGGGATATATGAGTATACGAGGAGGAAGAGTATTTTTGTTGCAATAAATGTTTAAAACATGTTAAACATGTCGGTGAACCCCATTTATTGACTGAAATTTGATTATAGCCTGTAAAATCACCCGTTTGTGGATTTTTGATCAATTTCTATTTGGAATTTGGAAAAACTTTCTTACGCAAAGTTGTAGAGAATTAAATTTCCTATAAAAACTCGTAAGATTCAAATTTTTCGATGAAAGGGCTATTTATTATGAATTATTGAAGTTCGGATTAATTGATTATCATTTTTGGAGTTTTAAGTAACTTTTGCATGAAAAACGTTTTTGTCACTTATGGGACATGTGTTAGTGGTTGATTTCATTTGATGGTGTGCGTAGGAAGATGTGGAAAAATAATATTATTAATATATTAAATTTTCGCTTTGGTGTTCTAAGCAATTTCTATAAATAGGGTGCTTAGGTTAGAATTGAAAATCACACCGTAAGCTCAAGTTTTTCTCTCTATATTATCGAGCGTATTCTTGTGAGTATTTTGAGTATACTTTGAGTATTGCTAGGGCGGTGCAAGTTCCTTCAAAGACTATACCCAGTATTCTAGCTAGAAGTCACCGATCTTTCGAGGTAAGGGATGTTATTTTCTTCTCAAATGATATTATTTCTTCAATATCATTATCTTTGAAATGTTGATCCAAGTTTTTATCAAATTTGGAACTTTTTTTCATGTCGGGGTTACTATTCATGAGTTACTATTCACGAGTTACTATTCATGAGTTACTATTCACGAGTTACTATTCACAAAGTACTATTCATGAAGTGTGAAGATATTTTTGTGGAATTTCTATCTTTTGGTGTTGAGTTACTATTCACGATATCAAGACTATTCACGATATCTGAGACTATTCACGTATACGGTATTATTCATAGAAAAATAAAATTTCTTCTTTTCGTCCAAAACATCTATTCGGATACTAACTCTGATTGTATCCATGTTTTGATCATTCTTGAATTTTACACCACTATGATTATTTTTGAGGTATTTTTGGACGTGGATAAAACCAAGTACGAATCCTTAATCCTTAATCCTTGTCATTTTGTTTCACTAGATTTGTTTCTTTAAAAAAATATATATTTTCATCATCCTCGGTCTTAAATGATGATATTATGGAATATCTTTGGCTTCAGTAGTGCAAAGATGAATGATTTCTTAAGAATATCTTTGGCTTGTAGTGCAAAGATGAATGATTTCTGAAGAATATCTTTGGCCCGTAGTGCAAAAGATGAGCAGTGTTTAAATGAACATGACTAATCGATGAATATCTTTGGCTGTAGTAAAAGATGAATATTTGATTCGAGATGTATATTGATTGATGTTACAGGGGATAAAATATCGACGATGAACTTTTAAATTCATATATAGAAGATAGTAGTTTGCATTCTCTACTTAACTCTTCTAATGAATTATTATTTCATTGCGAATATTGATTTAAAATTTGTTGTCTATTGTATTCTATTATATTTTTCCTCGTTGAAGACTAACGATAATTTGTTGTATATTATCTTAGTCATAATATTCTTTCTTGAGCTAGTTGAGCTCACCCTTTTTCTTTTTGTTCCATTTTTCTCGGGAGGCGAGAATATAAGCGATGCAGTGGGGTATGGAATGAAGGTTTTAGAAAGGATTGTTTAGTAGTCCTCACCATTTTTGTAAAATAATGTATCAATAAATGTGATGAGGATTTATTTGAGTATAGATATTATGCAGAAGATAATATTTGTATTCAAACTCACGCTTTTCTTGTTGTAATAATAAAGTTATAGTTGTTTCTGTACCATGTATTGACAACTCAGAATAGGTGATGTATACCTATTTTGGGGGCGTCACATTAATCGCTAAGGAGGATTATTATTATTGTAGAATAAATATTATTTATTTAAATAAATTAATAGTTTTATTTATTTATTTAAATGAGATTAGAATTGTTCTAATTGATTTATTCATAACCGGCTTAATATGGAGAACCTAAAGGGTCACACCATAAAAGGAAGAATAATTATTTAAGAAGTTAATGGCATAATCGTAATAATATGTTAAGTGTATTTAATTTAATTTATAATGATAGAGTAAATTAAATAGCTTAATATTTATTATTTAATATTTTGAAATATTAAATATAAATTAATAAGAGGAGTCTTATTAATATTATTACAATTATTATTATTTTAATTTCTCTGGGAGTTCGTGAATTAATTTAATATTAATACTCTCATTTATTCCTAATAGGATTAGGAGTCAAATTAATTAAAAAATTTAATTAATTATCCCTAATTAGATTAAGAAGCCTAATTAATTAAAGAAGTTTAATTAATTAATCATACCCTATTTTAATTATATTAAAAAGAATTAACTGATATCTTTATAAGATGAGTCTTATATCAGATATTTTATATACGCAATTCTAGTAGTTGGAGAGTATGCCTCTTTTTCTATATAGATAGAAAACTAGGGTTTGAGCTAATATCTCTTCTTCTTAACTTTTCTTCTTCCTTAGTGGATCATCTCTAGAGGCCAAACATTTCAGTGGCTGACGTTGATCAAATAAAGGAACCAAACCCGCGTATTCAAGGAGAGCACAAGGCTTAGGAGTTGAACTCGTACCTGAGGAAGCTCAGATCTTCAAAGGTATAATTCTGAATCTCCTACTCTTTTATTGACTGATAATCTAAGCACAAGAACGATCTTAGTTTATGGTTTATAAGAAAATTTTATAATCCATTTTTACATCGCTTTTGCTATATTTATGTGATTTGATTGCATGCTCTTGTTTCTAGAAAACCTAACTCTTTTACTATTCCAAACGTAAAGATAGGAGCCGTAACCCACGATTACACTCCTTCACTCCCATTCTCAACCATTTTTGACCCACAATCTCCTTCCTTTATATAACCCTCTTTCGATTTCAACAACCATCCCCAATTTGAACAACTCTTCAAAATCTAGGGTTTCAACATCTCTGTCAAGCACTCTAGCAACAAGGAACTAGAAGAGGGTTTGTGAAACACTTTGAAAGCATCCCCAACTAGTAACAACAAAGAATCTAAACTTGGGTAACCATTCAAATTTGGTATTTGCTATTGTTAATTGGGGTGAAAACTGAGTTTGGGGGTAGTATTGGCAACTATTCTTCATACCCATACCACGTGTTTAATATAACGCCTCAATGAATAAGATTGGGGGAATTGATTGGGTTAAAATGCAATGGATCCAAAAATGCCAGGTAAGAGACAATGGGGCGAGGGCTCATCGCCACCAGTGAGGAATTTCGATAAGAGAAAGTTTATGAGTGCCGCAATGGTGGACAAGTTTGATTATTTGGCCATGAAAGCACTCACACCGGAGTGAGGATTGAGACCTGAGTCTTTTGATGGGCATATGAAAAGGAAAATACATGAACAAGGCTAGGATACTTTCATAGATCAACCTGAAGCGGCAGTGGTGACAATGGTTAAAGAGTTTTATGTGAACGCTGAGGACAAAGCCCCATTCATAGCATTCATAAGAGGAAAGATGGTTTCGTTCAGTGATGAGCTGATTAATCAATATTATGACATAAGGGCCCCAGCAGTTTATCAGTATGTAGAGTTACGAGATAGTGGTCCTGACTATGACCAGATATTGAAGGAGATCTGCAAGCCTGACACTACTTGGGTGAAGGGAAAGAAGGGAGGCACCTTGTTCATAAGCAAGGATCTGAGTTGATATGGCAAAATATGGTATGTGTTAGTTCCTAGTAGGCACACAATAGATTTAGAAGCGGGGTTGAATAGATCCTTTTCATTTTCAAATACTTTTCTTATTTATTTTGTATTGCTAATGAATTAATATATGACAAACATAAGAATCTTTTCAAGCACGAGGGAATAAATAAAATATCCCCTTCATTGATATATTCATGAACATGCATACATTGTTCATAGAGTTGGTTCGATTCGAAAAAGCGATTAATACATACATAGCATTTATATAAAGATTAGGTACATAATGTAAATGACAGAAGGTAAATGACTGAATGTAAAAGACACAAGGGATTTTAAGTTATTCAGAGACTCAAGCTCCTAATCTACTCTTCAACTTTAATGAGTAAGAATTCCACTAAGAAAGGGTAGCACCCTGAATCACTAACATTCCTTCAAGGCCAGCAGCCTTGGAACTTTAGTACACTAAGAACTCTTCAAGCCCAGGAGGCTTAGAACTCCTCTAGTTCCCTAGGAACTCTTCAAGTCCAGCAGGCTTGGAACTTTATTTAGTCCTTTCAGACAAGGACCCCTTAGGCCCTGGCTACTTATTGTTATTGGTGTTGTTATTGTTGGTGCTGAGCTGCTAAGATGTCTTTAAGCTTGATCATCTTTCGTACTTAGCAGCTTGGTGTGGTCCTCTTTGCATTATGCATAGAGTCTGAACCACTTCTTCTTTGGTGCAGCTGATCTTCATTCTTTTATGCTCATCTTTATCAGATGTCAGTTGTGCACCATCACCATTTAGTTTGCTAAGTGTTTGAGCTTTTGGTAGACTTCGTCTGACACTTAGCATTCTCTGAATCCTTCTTGAATGGTTTGCAGACATGGTTCTGCATCTGTTCTATTTTAGCTTTTAGTTTATGGTGATTCGTAGAGTGGCTCTCTGGATCTTCTTTTTGCTTTGCCACTTTTCTGAATGTTATCTTCTTGGCCTTCTCGGATCTCAGCTTAGCTACCATCTTCAGTGGCATTCTTATCCTTGTTGAGTGAATCTTTAGTCTGTTCAAGTCCTTCTTCAAATCTGCTTCACTTCCACCTATGTAGTCTCACTCTCACTGAGACTTGTTCTGTTTAGCTCTGGTGGAACTCGTAGAGTCAACACTATAGAATTCCAACAACTCAACGATCCTTCAACTCTACAACCCTTGATCTTTGAAGCTCTTGCTGATATATTCTCCTTCCCAATCTTACCGTTGGAATATAGCCATTGAAAGCTATTTGAATTGCTTCATATATCTCGAGTTATTTGGTGCAGACTGCTTGATGTGACATGACAACTCCTTTATGACTTTACTGACACATCAGTCTGTTACCTTACCTACCACCTTAGAGTTGTCACCTTTCCATGTCAGGTAGGTAGTCATCTTTATTTCTTCTTTCTGACTTCTCGATTAGAACATCAGAAATTATCTTTTTGCATCGATGCTCTCAATTAGAAATGTTTAAATATCAGTCTTTAGATTGAATCGTTGCCAATGCTTCAATCTTCAGATGACCGAACTCTATGATTCTGATGCATAAGTTCTTGGACCTGATCATAGTGTGTCATGTTAAATGTTGCTCATTGACTGATCGAGACAACACTATGATCATGAAGAGTGTTCATTGGATCTTCAATGTAGAACAGCTCTTCCTTCACTTGTGCAGTGCTTCAACACTTCTGTTTGCCTCGACTGATCTCAGGAACTAATAGCTTGACTCCTTGTTTTGGTCTCTTCTTAATAGCAATACACATCAGATTTGTGGCATGCCCAGCTCACTTTCTCCTTGTGATCTCCCATTCACTTATCATCAATGGACTGACCCATGCTTAATCACTTTCGCCTTATTCTTCAAAAGTTGACCAGTATCTCTGTGTAAACTGCATCAGGTCTTGCTTTGTTTGGGAAACATTACGATCCTGTTTAACTCCAAGATCGTTGTCTTCTATTCTCTTAACAGCTACTGCATCTGCTGACTTTCCTTAGTCAGACACTTTTACTTAAGTCTTTTTTTGATCTACTTGTGGAAGACTTCATCTTGAATGGCTTCACAACTCAATCTGGATGCTGATTGGGTTGGTTCTTAAGTCTTCTGTTAGCTTGTAAGCCACCCGTTGAGTGTTCTCTAGTTACCTTAAGGTGGAATGTATCTTTGGAACTCAGACCAGAGGCTTCATCCTTTGGATATTCTGGGAGTGCTCATTTGTTAAGAATTGTGTTTACTTTATGATTTTGCCTTGGCGTTGTGAGCACTTATGTTGAGGCCTTAGTTCTGCACTCTACGATTTAGCTTGGGTTCTGCAGAAACTACGACACCTAGATCAGATCTTGACACTCTAGGATTTTTGTCTTTAAGCTTGTTGTCTTTGTCTGATCTAGCTCGACTACGATTTCTGCCTCTGATATGATCAGTAGACTCTACGACTCTGAGTGTGGTCTACGATTCTTGACTTGGCTTTGGCAGATGCTCGTTTAGCTCTTAAACAGGCTATCTCTACGATTTTGAATATAACTTCCTCAACAGACTACGGCTTTGAGGAAGTTCTTCTCAACACACTACGATCCATTCTCGTCTCTCCTGGCAGTCTACGAACTCCGAGATCTACTATCTTGCAGACTACGATTTCGCCTTGATAGTTCTCGAGCTTTCCTTGACTCTCTCGGCAGACTATTATTTCTGGTGCAGCGCTCGATGATCAGACATGCCTATCTATTACAATATATGATCAACCTAACAAGCTTGAACTTTCTATATTTATAGTCCTTGTACATCATTTCTTTTTAAGGACTTTACAAAGTTGTTTTGCTTATGTAGGATCAACCTAACATATTTGATCAATTCATTCTAAGTCCTTGTACATATGTTCATATTATCTATCAAAGGACTTTACAGCTTTTCTTAATGTAAGCATACTTTCATATTCATTCATTTATATCATAATCAAATTATATGTAAATAGGAATATCATTCACATGCTTATTACTAACAGTATGCCTTCTTGTGTGCGAAACTCCTGCCATCTCAACACACTAGTGAAGTGACGAAAGAAAAGATGTTACTGTTATATTCTATTATTAATGATTTCGACATCAACATTGGAGAAGTCATCAGCATCTCTATGAGGCGTTGTTTGAGAGGATCGATTTCAGGAGGGCTGCCACATCCATCGCTTATCTATGGTCTGTGTCGTCAAGTAGGGGTTACGTGGACTGCTGACAAACCTGTACAACAACCTCTTCAGCTACTGGACCCTAGGCTTATTGCTAGATATTTAGTGTGGCCAGGAGGTGAGTCTCATTCACGAGGACTTGGGTTCATATTTCCTGAGGCTTCGGAGGATGATGAGGAAGAAGTTGTCGATTCTAAGGATGAGGATTTTCGGGCTGATGAAGTTCCTGAGGGTGAGGAGTCTACTGCAACTACCTCATCGCGCAAGACCAAGTTCATGTTTAGCACTCAGTTCAAGAGTCTTCAACATCATTTGGATGCGAGGGACAAAGTTGAGGATAGAAAACTCAAGAGAATCGCAGCAAGGCATGACCATGTATTTGCCACTCAGAACACCTTCAATGCATCCTTGGCGGAAGCGTTTTCCCTACTGAATCCTAATGTTGAGCCGTTCCAATTTCCTGTTCCACAGCCATTGCCTGCTTATCCACCCTCTGACTCCGATGTTGAGGTTCAACCTGATGCTTAGCCACTTAAGGGAAGTCCTCTGTACTTCAATTCTGTTTATTTTTCACAATGAGGACATTGTTTAATTTAAAGTTTGAGGGTGTCTGCCTTTGCATTTTAGTTCATATTTAGTGTAATTTTGCATTTAGTTTGCATTGCATAGTAGTTGCATGTAGTTGTTCTTTTTGTTGATTAGTTTTGTTTTTAGTTATTTGTATTTATTTATAAGTTTTTAGTTGTTATTATTATTATTAAAAAAAATTAAAAATAACTTGAAAAATGGAAAATCACAAAAATATAGTAGTTAGGGTTAATATTATGTGTTTCATATAGTTAGTGCATTCTGCATGATTCTAGCTTGTTAGTTAGTTTGAAGTTAATTTGGCCGATGATGAGACTGGAGTTGCTTAGACAAGGAGTAGTATTGACAGCTAGGACATAAAGTAATTTCATAGCATGAACAAAATTTGTGCCTGTTTGAAACTGATGTAATCGGTTAGCACAATAAGATGACCATGTTGACTGACTTAGTTGAAATATACTCGTAATTGACTTCTTTAGGGAAATTGAGAGTTTAATGAAAGAAATTTATGAAATAGTGGTGAAGGCTAAGATTAGGCGGAGACCTAAGTTTGGGGGAAGATATGGGATTTATCTACATGAAAAAAAAGAAAAAAAAAGAAAAAAAGGAAAATAATGAAAAAAATTAATGAATAAACACCGTGACTAGTTTAGTTTGGTGGCCTTTGTTACTTGAGTAAGTACGCCCTTGGGGATGTCTCTACACCTAGCGCCCTAAAGCCATCTGGTTTGGGAGTCATTGGTTGAAAGCTCATTAATGGGTAACACTGAAAAGCCTAAGAGGACTAGACATTGCACAGTCATATGTCAGTAAGAAATACGAGAAAAAGGAGCAAAATGCCCTCGTAATTAAATAAAGGTAGTAAAAATATCCCATATTAACGTATGATTTACTATTTCTTAAGTTTTAGCTCGAGCTTTACTTGTTTATAGATTTCTTTATGTTAAACTGTGTTTTCTCTTTAAAGAAACATATTATGTGGCATATTTGATTTACAGTCCGTTTTCATGGTTGTTGAGCACACACACACACTACGTCAGTGATAACAAGTGTTGATTAAGAGATTGATATGAGATTGTTGATGTGTCTTAGTGAGATTTACTATTCATGTCTATTGGAATTTCTTTGAGGCAGTCTGGTTAACTTTATATTAGCTAACAGCTGGATTCGTAGGCGTATAGGTAGTTTGCATGTGCATTGTGTTGTGCTCAAGGACAAACACTGTTTAAGTTTGGGGGTATTTGATGAGTGGATTTTATACCTATGAATTGGGTATTTTTTGGACTTAAACATTTGTTATTTCATGTTATTTTTAGTATTGTTTTATGTGTTGTGTTCGTATTGCAGTGTCAGGTTGAGATGGCTAAAGCAGTAATTGGGGGCAAGAAAGGGCAAAAGCTCAAAAATTACAGCAAGCATACCCGCCAGGGCAGGCCTTGTTCACTAAGCTTAAACACCCGCCGGTGCGGGGGTACACATCAGCAGTTGATTTTAATTACCCGTAGTGGCGGGCTTTCTCAGTTCAAAAACACCAGCCGGGGCGGGCTACGCGGTTGTTACATGTAAGACCCCAACTTTTTATAAAATTGGATTTCCTTTATTTTGAAATATAAGGGGTTGATTTGATTAATGTGGTTAGTTATAGGTAAAATGCGCAAATATTTTAAATAAGTAAGTGGCTATAAAATTCTCATTATTGTCGGGCAATATTCATGGAATATTCTTGCTGTCGGAGAATATTCGTACAACGACGCAACCATTTGTGGGCCCCATAATAGAAAACTGTCGGATGAAGAAAACGACAAATATGAGTTTTTTTTAATAATGGTGTAGTTGTTACCTTTAAAACTGTTGGAATACCCCGTGGTTAAAATACATTATACGCGGGATTGCACAGTAGCACATGGTATTGCACAATAATTCTAATTATTGATTTTTACGTAAGAAGTCACTACTCAATAATTGTTATAGTAATTACCGTTCAATATTTTCTTTTATTGATTCAGTAATTTCTACGTTGATATTTTATATTGTTGATTCAATAATTGTCATTGCAAAGTATTTTCCATTATCAAATTAATAATTCATATTATTTGAATAATATTTTTAGATAGCATTATTGGCAATATCTAATGAAGTTCTGTTTAGGAAAGGAGTTTGGTCACCTAATTACGCGCCAGTAAGGAGAAATCCTTATTGGAAAGCCCCCTCTTTCTTGGGAACGACCTGGTTGTCAATATTGTAGTTCTGTAATATTATTTGTGAATAATTAATTGTTGATTTATATGATAAGGAAATATTTATTTAATGTGGATATAAATTAAGAAATTTTTAGAAAAGTGACAATTGTTGAAAATTGATATTTTATCTTTTCTGATAAAATAATTCATTCAAATATGTTATTGTAATATTACATTATGAGTGTATGATGTAATAATATAATAACGGTGATATTTTTATAATGAATGCACGATATATGAATAAATGAGGAGGAAGAGAGCAAATTGGGTCCGGAGTATTTTTGTTATAAAAAACATGTTAAATATATTGGTGGGCCCCATTTTTGACTGAAATTTAATTATAGCATGCAAGATCCGTATGAAGATTTCGGTCATTTTCCGTTTAAAATTTAGAAAAATTTTCTTCTACAAAGTTGTAGAGAATTAAATTTCCTATGGAATGGATATAAAATTCGTATTTTTCTGATAAAAGGGCTATTTATTATGAATTATTGAAGTTCCGGAATATTGGATCTGAATTGATTTTGGGGTTATAAATATTTTCTTAATAAAAAAACGTTTTTTGTGAGGTGGGCCCCATTTGTGTGGGCTGATGAAATGGTCAGGAGGTGTGTGGAAATTTTTTTGTAAATATAATATTTTATTAAATTTTCTACTTTGGCGTTCTAAGCATTTTTCTATAAATAGGGTGCTTAGGTTAGAATTAAAAATCACACCAGAATCAGAAGTTTCTCTCTCTATAATATCGAGCGTATTTTTGTGAGTATTTAAATACTTGAAGTGTTACTATTCAATGTAAGTTTTCTTCAGTATTATATCTAATATTCCAGCCTGAAGTACTATTCTTTTGAGGTAAGGGATGTATTTGGCGACTCAGAATGGATTGTGTGGACCTATTTTGAGACCATCACAGTTGGTATCAGTGTGACGCCCCCAAAATAAGTATACGTCACCCATTCTGAGTCGCAAAATACATGGTACAAAATACAAATACAAACTTAAATATACAATATGAGCTGTGAGTTTTAATACAAATATTGTCTTCTAGTCAGTATTCAAACTCAAAATAAGTCCTCATTACATTTATTATCACACTATTTTACAGAAGAGTGAGGACCACTAATGCTACCATCTGGATCGTCACTCCGTTCCCCGACTAGTCCCAGCTATATTCTCATTTCCTGAAGAGAACAAAGAAAGCAAAAGGGTGAGCTCAACTAGCCCAGTAAGATATATTATGACTAAGATAATGCAGAATAAGTTATCGTTAGCCTTCAACAATGTTAAACTGATAAAATATAATAGACAACAAGTTTAATTGCAGTGGAACAAGCAATCCATTAGAAGAGTCAAGTAGAGTATGATATCTACTATCTTCTATGATTTAAAAAGTTTTTCATCAACTTTATCGTTGAGACTCAGCTTAATAAATAATCCACATCATCGAATCACCCATACATTATGGCCAAGGATATTCATTAGTATCACGACCATAAATTATCCATGCACTACGGGTCAAGGATATTCGTGTTTTCATCAATGGTCATGATTATGCCAACAACTGTCCATCAATGCACTACGGGCCAATAAGGACTTTTACCGCATCATTTGTAACATTACGGTCATGATTATACCGAATAATCGCTGGTCATAATCATACAAAGTCCATCTATGCACTACGGGCCAAAGATGACTTTCATAACAATATAAGCGTGGGGATGATGACAATGATATAAGAATTCAATTAAAAGAAAGTAAAGGATAAATTTGTAAAGATTTATAATTTAATTTATCCAGAATTCAATAATGTCCAAATTGTCAACATGATACTGCTTTGTGGAGTAAAATTTAAGAATAATATTGTATCAAAAATGATTTGGACCTAGAAGAAATCAATTTTTGTCATGAATAGTACCCCAGGTGAATAGTAACCGAGTGAATACTACCCCATGAATAGTACTCTGACATGAAAAAGTTAAAACTTATCAAGAATGCTTAGAATAATATTTCTATGAAAAGATACTTGATGAAGCGCAAATATAAAGGATATTCTACTACTTTCATGAAGTATAGAAGCCAAAACTTTAACAAAATGAGTGTAGAATTCAAAATCTAAAATGAAATAATATTACCTACATACTATAGAGTATGGAAAAAAATATTATTTTATATGAATACTGAACAAAAATAATATCCCTTACCTTAGAAAGGAGAGTATTTCAACTGGTATAGCGGGAATATTCTTGAAGGGAACTTGAACTGTTTTCTACGCTCAAAGCTTTCTTAAACTCTAAAGAAATACGCTCAATATTATAGAAGAAGAATTCTCTGATTCTGGTGTGATTTTCAATTCTAACTAAGCATCCTATTTATAAGAGAATGGAAGGATACTATTTGGAAAAGTTTTTCGAATTTTGACCACATGATAAAGAATGTTTTTTGACGATTTAACGTATCATGGTAGGAGAAAAAAAACTTAGACGTCCGTTTTTGAAATTATAAATATAATATTCAATAAAATCTAATATATTCTATTTTTTGATATAAAACAAAACTTATTATATATATATATATATATATATATATATATATATATATACTGAATCATCTTCTACCGATTATTTTGAAAAATGGGTAAATGGGGCTCCATAAAATAAACTAAAATTACCACAAATACTTCATAAAAATTACCTCAATATTTTTAACAAAATTTATCATCATTATTATAATTCGTAATATTTAACAACCAAATCATTCCCAGGAAAGAGGGGGCTTTCCGATAAGAATTTCTCCCTATTGGCGCGCATTTAGGTTACCAAACCTTTGCTCAACAGAACTTTCTACACATCGTCAATATTGAAAATAATAATATGAATAACTTTGTCATCTAAATTATTGATTTAATAATATATAAAATATTGACAATAATTGAATCAAATAACGTCAGATACTATGCGGCAATTATCTATAGTAATAATTGAATATAACCTGAGTGACTTCTCGTAAGCATCAAGCATCAATATTGTGTGCTACTATGCAACCACGTGTATTACTGTACTTTTAACACCGGGTATGTCAACAGTTAACGATAAAACTTTCGCCGTTATTTTTTTTATAAAAATATATTTTTGTCATTTTCTCATTCCAACAATAATTCCGTTGTGGGGTCCACCAATGATTGTGTCGTCGCATTTAATATTCCCCTGTCAAAACGAATATTCCCCGACCAATCGAATATTATATAACAACTTGCATACTTTGCAAAATTTATAAATATTATCCACAACTATAACATTATATCAAATTCACTCCTTAATATTCAAAAAAAATATATATAGAAAATTAATCTTTATTTATAAAAGTTGAGGTCTTACAACCTCCCCTTCTTATGAAATTTTTCTCTCAAAATTAGGGTACATACCTAGTATGACGAAGAGGTGAGGATACATTGATTTCATTTCAGATTTTAACTCCTAGGTTATTTCCTCAACATCGTGGTTTCTCCGTAAAACTTTGACTTGAGGTATAACCTTGGAGTGTAGAATATGTTCCTTCTTATCCAAGATTTTAACAAGAACCTCTTTATACGTTAAATCTTCCGCTATTTCATCCGGTTCTAACTTAATAATGTGGTTCGGGTCTTCCACATATTTACGTAACATGGATATGTGAAAAACGTTATGAACACGAGACATACTTGGCGGTAAAGCGAGTCTATAGACCACAGTTCCTACTCGGTCAATGATTTCGAATGGGCCAACGAATCGAGGATTGAGCTTTCCTCTCTTTTCAAGTCTCGTAACTCCCTTCCATGGAGCAACACGTAACAACACATGTTCTCCAACATTGAATTTTACGTCCTTTTGATGAAGATCAACATAACTCTTTTGTCGATCTTGTGATGTTTTTATACGTTGCCAGATCATTTGAATCTTTTATGTTGTCATGCATACCAATTTCGATCCCAACAACGTTGCTTCACCCACCTCGTCCCAGCATACTAGAGAACGACACTTTCTTCCATACAACGCCTCAAATGGAGCCATGCCGATACTTGCTTGATAACTGTTGTTGTAAGAGAATTTCACCAATGGCAAGAACTTGTCCCAACTTCCTTTGAAGTCAAGGACACAAAGTCTTAATAGATCCTCAAGAGTTTGAATAGTTCTTTCTGACTGCCCGTCTATCTAAGGGTGATATGCCGAACTAAATCGTAAATCCATGCCCATAGCTTTCTGCAAACTAACCCAAAATCGTGAAGTGAATCTTGGGTCTCGATCAGAAACTATGGATACTGGCATATTATGCAGTCTTACAATCTCATTTAAGTATATACGAGCAAGACGTTCAAGTGTATAAGTTTTTCGTATAGGTAAGAAATGAGCTGACTTGGTCAATCTATCAACAATGACCCAAATTACATCTATGCCTTGAGAAACCTTCGAAAGACCAGTAACGAAATCCATGGTAATGTGCTCCCACTCTGGAATTTCAAGTGGTTGCAATGGACCTTTTGGCACTTGATGCTCCGCCTTGACACGTTGACAAGTTAAACACCTTGAGATAAACTCTAAGATCTCTCTCTTTATATTGCTCCATGAAAATATATGTCGAAGATCATTATACATTTTGGTACTCCTAGGATGGATTGCAAACGGTGTGTTGTATGCCTCCATCGTGATTTTATACTTTAAATCAAGGTCGTTAGGAACACAAAGTCTATAGTTGACTCGTACTATTCCTTTTTCATCGATTCTTGCTTCCGGAATAGCACCTTCTTGCACTTTCTTCCTCAAACGCATCAGCTCCAGGTCTTTAACTTGAGCAGCTTTAACTTTATCGATTAAAGTCGGTTCTACTCGTATGTTTGTCATCATCACGTGGGTCCCTAGAGTCTTTAACTCTATCTCCATCCTTTGTAAGTCATACAAGATGGGCCTTTGCGTTGACAATAACGCACTCATACCTGCATATGATCTTCTACTCAACGCGTCCGCTACCACATTCGCTTTTCCAGGGTGGTATTGAATGGTATGATCATAATCTTTCAATAGTTCAAGTCAACATCATTGTCGCATGTTGATTTCCTTTTGGGTGAATAAATATTTGAGGCTTTTATGATCCATATAGATCTCCATTTTCTCCCCTATACAGGTAATGCCTCCAAATTTTAAGTGTGAAGACAACAGCTGCCAACTCTAGATCATAAGTAAGATAATTCTTTGAGTTGTCGAGAGGCATATGCTATGACTTTCCCATGTTGCATGAGAACACATCCTAACCCTTTGATCAAGCAAAGATTTGTAGATGACAAATCCCTCCGAGCCAGATGGTATTATTAGAACAGGTGTTGAAATGAGTCTCCTCTTAAGTTTTTAAAAACTCTTTTCACATTCCTCGCTCTAATCGAGTTTTGTATCTTTCTGAGTTAGCTGAGTTAATGGAGTAGCAATTCGAGAAAACCCTTCTACGAATCTCCGATAATAACCAGCTAAGCCGAGAAAGCTACGTACTTTGGTTACTGATTTAGGTTGCTCCCAGCTTTGAATTGCTTCAATATTTGCCGGGTCAATAGATATTTCGTGATTGGATATCACGTGCCCAAGAAATGCTACTTTCTCAAGCCAGAACTTGCATTTCTTCAACTTGGCATATAACTTGTTCTCACAAAGCTTTTGGAGTATCAGGCTCAAGTGTTGCTCATGATCTTCATGACTTTTGGAGTAAATGAGGATTTCATCAATAAAGATAACTACAAAGTGATCCAAATATTCCTTGAATACTCGGTTCATCATATCCATGAAGGCAGCAGGAGCATTAGTCAACCCAAAAGACATGACTAGGAATTTGTAATGTCCGTACTGAGTTCTAAAATCCATCTTTGGAATGTCATCGGTTCTAATCTTCAATTGGTGATATCCGGAACGAAGATCAATCTTTGAAAAGAATTTGGCACCTTGCAACTGGTCAAACAGGTCATCAATACGTGGCAACGGGTACCTATTTTTGATGGTGATATGGTTCAACTACCGATAATCAATACAAAGTCGTATACTTCCATCTTTCTTCTTCACGAATAGAACAGGAGCACCCAAAGGAGACGTACTAGGACGAATCAAACCGATGTCTAACAATTCCTGCAGTTGAGTCTTTAACTCCTGAAGTTCAATAGGAGCCATTCGATATGGGGCTTTGGAAATGGGTTTCGTACCTGGTTCAAGGTCGATACAAAATTTAATTTCACGCTCTGGGGGTAGACTAGGAAGTTCATCAGGGAATACGTCAGGAAATTTATTAGCAACAGAAATATCATTCAAAACTGACGTATTTTTGTTTAAATCTGTGACATGAGCTAAGAAAGCTTGACATCCGTTTTTCAATAAACGAATAACTTTATGGCTTGAGATGACAATGATTGATTTTAATGGGTTGGTTGCTAGAATTCACATAATAGGTTGGTTCAGAATATGAAAGCTAACAACCTTACAAAAACAATCAATTTTTGCATGATGAGTAGTTAACCAATCAATCCCTAGAATTACGTCAAATGCAAGTATTTTCATTGAAATAAGATCAACAGGTAATGTGAGGGTACCGATTTGAACCAAACAAGACTTATAAATAATGGATGTAATGAAGGTTTCTCCTAACGGAGTTTCAACAGATAAGTCAAAGTCTAATTTCTCCGGAGTCAAATTTAAACGTTGAGTGCAAGTAGGAGAAATAAAAGAATGGGTAGAACTGGTATCAAATAAGGTATAGACTTCGCTAGAGTTTATAATTAGCTTATCCATGATGACCTCGTTCGGGTTCCTTGCTTTCTGAGAGGTCACAACAAACGCTCTCCCTTGAACAATTGGTTTTGACTTGTCTGGGACGATATTTGGTGTCACCGTTCCAACTGGACTTGGCTTCCCTGTATGACAAAATCTAGCTAGGTGACCTTCTCTTCCACAATTGTAACACATTTTGGACTGCTACGCATAGTTTAGACTGATGTGTCCCTCCCATCCGCATTTGAAGCATATGATAGGTGGTCGTTCTCCTTTCTTAACAACGGGTGTTGGTGCCGACGTCTTTCCGATAATTGTTGAATCTCCTCTTCGTGAAATGTCAACTTTTATTATCTTGGTCATGATTGCCACCGAAGTGGTTACCATTTCTAGCATGTTGATTCCCTCCACGTTTGTTGTCACCGCTTCAATGACTGCTTCCACTGGTATTATCATTTTGTCGGCTGCTCTCCCTTGGTTGGGTTGTCTCATTATCGCGCTCAAATAATTGAGCCCTATTTACAACATCTGAATACAAACATAGTTTTTGAGAGATAAGGTATTGACGTATCTCGGGTTTCAAACCTCTTAGAAACATCTGCGTCATTCTCTCCTCATTATCAACTAAGTGGGATGCAAACCGGGACAACTCGATAAACTTGGCTTCGTACTGTGACACGGTCATATTATTTTGCTCCAGCTTGATGAACTCTACCTCTTTCATGTGACGAATACTTTCGGGAAAGTACTTGTCGTTGAACAGTTCTTGGAACTTCTCCCAAGAAATTTTGAGTGCGGCAGGCTGGGTACGCTTTACAGATTCCCACCAGTAATCTGCCTCTCCTCGCAACATGAAGGTTGAAAAGGGAACCTTTTGGTCCTCTTGGTGATCTACTTTATCCAAGTCTCCGCCTTAAGTGGTTTTGGCTCTCCCAAAAACTCCGGTGGTCCCAGCTCCTTGAACTACTTAGCGGTAACCATCCGGGAGTTGCCTGTGTTTCCACCTGTATTTTGGACAGAAGCCGCTCTCGCCTGATGTTGCATGAATTGCATAAAGCATCTGAACATCCCATCATTCATCATTTGATCGGTGTTGTTGTTTACCTGAGGATTATTGTCTTCCTGTTGCACATTATCCTGGGTATTGATCTGTGGTGACTCAACGGTCTCATGTGCTCCATTGCTATTCTCAACATTCTCAGATGTCATTTTCAAATACTGCCACAAAACAAGGGTTAATTGACATAACACATATTATCCCTATATTCTGACCGACCAATTAAATAACAAATAAACTTAGATAGGTCATACTAGCGAAGGAATTACTCGTCTCTCCCCCCTAGTTCTAGTCTCACATATTGGCCAGGGATCATATCCCTAAGCTTTGATACCAACTATGACGCCCCCAAAATAGGTATACATCACCCATTCGAGTTGCCAAATACATGGTATGCGAAATAAATACAAACTTAAAATATACAACATGAAGTTGTGAGTTTTAATACAAATATTGTATTCTAGATAGTATTCGAACTCAATATAAGTCCTCATTACATTTATTATCACACTATTTCACAGAATAGTGAGGACCACTAATGCTACCATCTGAACCGTCACTCCGTTCCCCAACTAATCCCAGCTATATTCTCATTTTCTGAAGAGAACAATGAAAGCAAGAGGGTGAGCTCAACTAGCCCAGTAAGAAATATTATGACTAAGATAATGCAGAATAAGTTATCGTTAGCCTTCAACAATGTTAAACTGATAGAATATAATAGAAAATAATTTTAACTGCAGCGGAACAAGCAATCCATTAGAAGAGTCAAGTAGAGCATGATATCTACTATCTTCTATGATTTAAAAAGTTTTTCATCAACTTTATCGCTGAGATACAACTTAATAAATAATCCACATCATCGAATCACCCCTACATTGTGACCAAGGATATTCATTAGTATCACGACCATAAATTATCCATGCACTATGGGCCAAGGATATTCGTGTTTTCATCAATGGTCATGATCATGCCAACAACTGTCCATCAATGCACTACAGGCTAATGAGGACTTTTACCACATCATGTGTAACATTACGGTCATGATTACACCGATTAATCCCTGGTCATAATCATATCAAGTCCATCTATGCACTACGGGCCAAAGATGACTTTCATAACAATATAAGTGTGAGGATGATGACAATGATATAAGAATTCAATTAAAAGAAAGTAAAGGATAAATTTTTAAAGATTTATAATTTAATTTATCCAAAATTCAATAATGTCTAAATTGTCAACATGATACTACTTTGTGGAGTAAAATTCAAGAATAATATTGTATCAAAAATGATTTCGACCGAAAAGAAATCAATTTTTGTCATGAATAGTACTCTGGGTGAATAGTACCCCGTGAATAGTACTTCGGGAATAGTACCCCGTGAATAGTACTCCGACATGAAAAAGTTAAAACTTATCAAGAATGCTCAGAATAATATTTTTATGAAAAGATACTTGATGAAGCGCAAATATCAAGGATATTCTACTAATTTCATAGTGTATAGAAGCCAAAACTTTAACAAAATGAGTGTAGAATTCAAAATCTAAAATGAAATAATATTACCTATATACTACAAAGTATGGAAGAAAATATTATTTCGTATGAATACTGAACAAAAATAATATCCCTTACCTTAAAAATAAGAGTATTCCAGCTGGTATAGCGGGGATATTCTTGAAGAGAACTTGAACTGTTTTCTACGCTCAAAGCTTTCTTAAACTCTAAAGAAATATGCTTAATATTATAGAAGAAGAATTCTCTAATTCTGGTGTGATTTTCAATTCTAACTAAGCATCCTATTTATAGGAGAATGGAAGGATACTATTTGAAAAAGTTTTTCACGGACTGCATAGTAATGTTTTAGGACGAACGCATCACGGGCAGAGAAAAAAAAACTTAGACGTCCGTTTTTCAAATTATAAATATAATATTCAATAAAATATAATATATTCTATTTTTCATATAAAAAAAAACTTATTATATATATATATATATATATATATATATATATATAATTAAGTACTCCGCCCATGACTCCTTAGATTTTCCTCCTACCCCCATCTTTTTTCTTTACTTATGGGCCCCACCTGTCATTATCCCACACACATCACACACACACAAATATGGGTAAATGGGGGTCCAAAAAATAAACTAAAATTACCACAAATACTTCATAAAAATTACCTCAATATTTTTAACAACATTTATTATCATTATTATAATTCGCAATACTTAACAACCAGATCGTTCCCAGGAAAGAGGGGGCTTTCCGATAAGGATTTCTCCCTATTGGCGTGCGGTAACACCCAATAACATCAAAAATCTTCTCCAAGTGGACGATCCAATTCTCCGCATCAATTGGAGTCGAAGCAAAACGAAAAGATTTGGGCTTTTGCTTAATGAACCTCTCCAACAACACATATAATGGCTGCACTGGCTGACCCACTTGATCCTCGGGAGGAACATTCTGCTCATGTTGTTGTATCTTTGCATCATCCCCCATGCCATTTGTATTATGATTTCCTTGCATCTGCGGAACACCTTGTATAGCCTGTGCCATGGCCTGCGTAACTGCCTCATTCACCATTGCTGCTACCATAGCCGGGGTTATTATTGCATTACCCCGATTCCCATCGTTTCCACCCTGGTTAACAACCTCAACACAGGTGCGCCTCGACCCTCCCATTGTTGTTACCTTGCCTCCCAACAATTCTCGAAGACCTACGAGCCATCTATGATATAAAATCAAACAGACAAGAATAAACAGATCAAAACAAATAATCAAGGCCAAATTTATGCAGAACGATAATCAAACGCAATATAAATCTTATATCTACCCAGTGGTCTACCCATAACTCATAGGTCAAGCCTAAAAGGCAATCTACAAGATCATAACCTAAGCTCTAATACCAACTCTATAACACCCTCTTTCCGAAAAGGAAAAAGAATGTCACGCACAAAACATAATAAACACAAACCTCTAATAAATCTCAAAATATCTCTAATAAAATTGAACATTAATTGTCACATACTCCAATTTAAATAGAAGGAACTCCACACTTACATAGTCTCTACTAATAAGAAATAAATGCCAAAATGGCCCAAACATCCATATACAAAATATTAAGAAAACCAAGTCTAATGATAAGTCTCAAAACTAATCTAATCATTTGGATCAAAGGTAGCTCTCATCCCACAAATCATGATCACCCCTGATTACCTGCCAGAAAAAGAACACAACGTGAGCCAATTGCCTAGTACGGATATAAAGATAAACAAATATATCACAATATATGATGTAACTTAAAGAGTCGAATGAATGATCACAAGTGAATTACAAACGAATTACGAATATATCACAATTAGTGAGACCATTTACAAATGATTAACACTATCGAACGAATAATTATAGCAAAAAATTATCCCAATCAAATAAGGCTGAATCAAATAGTTAAAAGGTATTCAATTTCATACTGAGCTCAAATATAAATAGTTAAAGGCTAACAAAATACATCGGTACCATGATGTATATGTTAGAGTTTATGCCCTAGAGGCCAATTATTTGATATAATTGCTTAACGTTTTGATATTATATTTGATTGAATAAATGAATGATTTTATTATGGTTTTATTCTATCGTTATATAAATGTTAACATAATAAAATCCTTAGAATAGTGATACAAAATATATAGTTTCAAGTATGTGACTTGAACATGAGATTATATAATTATAATTAGTATCATTGTTCTTAAATGTCCTTAGTCGAGTATCATTGTTGATGGGACAACAATGATGCATTGAGACTAGTATGTGGATTGACTGATGACCAAATCTCATTGGTCATAAATATATGAAATATTAAGTCAATGCATAGGTACATGTTAGAGAACGATGTATTGGACAGACCCACCATGAGAATTCTATGTGGAGCATTATGCGAAGTGTCATTAGCAATTCTCATAGTGACAATGATGTAATGGTCCTTTGACCTGAAATCACTATATTACTGCACGGGAATTTATGTACTTTGATATCATCAAATGTCACCTTTAATAAGGTGGACTATAAAGGTGATTATTAGGTACATCATGAATCGTGTGAGGAATATGAGTGATCTAGATGGAATTTAACCTTCCTATATATTAGGGACGATATCCATAGGCCTCTTGATTGAGTAGGACTATGAAATGCATGGCCATGCTCAAATAGTAATTTGTTTCATATAGTCTACTCATTGATCAAGAAAACTCAGATTAAATTATGAAGAATATGACACATTCCATGACTCGAGTTTAATCTAGGATATTAAGGTTAAAAGGATTAAATTACATTAAAACATTGGTCACGAAAATGTTGCATCGAATCATCGATCTTATTATTACTTGGGTAGCAGTGATGCATTACTAGATGTAAGCATTGCTTTTAATTTTAAAATATGATTTTAAAATTATTGCCAACGTAATAATAACCTATAGGGTCACACACATAGAACGTTATTAAAAGGGAATTAATTTAAATTATAAGAATTTAAATATATCAATATGATTGATAGTATTTAAATCGCGAATTTAAATTAAAAGGATGATATATATATATATATATATATATATATAAATTCAAATTTTATTTTAATTAGATTAGGGTTTTGATTAATTCCGTTTTATTGCTATATATATGATATATCAGCATATTAGGTAGGTTAATCAAAACAAAAATCCTAGCCGCTCTTAGAGAGAGACTAGAAAAAAATAGAAAATTCATTCCTTTTAGTGGCTAATACCGCAATTCCTTCTTCTGCAGATCGTAGGACGATTTGTGCGGAGCATTCGTGTGGATACCGTAGAGTCGCAGTCCGTTTGAATTGAGTTGGAGATTTGACCGCATCGATTCAACCATAATAATCGGTATAATTTTTAAACCACTGGATTAATTTCTGTTTTGCATGGATCCTGTTTTTGGGTTTCAGAAATTGCTTTGAATTATTCTATTTCTGTTGTGTTTTATGTGCCGAAACCCTACAATATACAAATCAAATCGGATAATACGCAAGACACATACGTCACTAATCTGCCAAATAAATCGAATCAAATCAAATACTGGGTCGACCCATACATATTGTGACGCCCCCAAATTCAGGTACTTGAAACCCGAACTCAGTGCTTCACGATACCATTTCTATGAGTGGAATAATACTAATAATAATAACAATAATATAAATTATCAAATTTAATTTACATATTATCAGAGTCTTCAAATCCCAAGTACGTAACCTTTAAACATTCATCACATGATAATTAATATATATCATCATTATCCTAATAAAGTCTAGTTATTACATAAGATAGCATAAATATTCATTCAGCGACCTTCCCTTTTTCCTTGTTCTTGGCAGATCCTTCAGGTTGTTCACACTTAGCTAAAAATATTTAAATTAAGCAAGGATGAGCATTTGAGTGCCTAGCAAGTAGTAGCAATCAATAACAATTAGCTGAAGGATTAAATGTTTTCTTTGAATGACACTTCTACAACGAATCAACAGTTGTGAAGTAAGCTGAACCAATAATATACAACATATCATTTCGATTTCAAATTTTTGAAACTACGTACTGACTATAAATGAGGATCAGTTGACAGACTAGGAACATTGTTTTCTATTTTTGAAAAGGTTAAATAGAACTTCATCTGTAAACCGTCATAACTTACGGGCACGGGGGTGATCAGTCCGTTATGCCATGTATTGATCAATACTACATACAAGGACGATATTCTCGTCCAGCATATCCGCCTTAGGCGCATAAAAGTTTCACATATTTGGGATGTTCATACCAGTCTAGAATCTGAACCAAAACAATTTGGTTGGATAACAATAAAGTTCTATCTTGTTCAACAATAATTTTAAGTTTGTGTCTAGCCGGATCAAATAGCTTAGACGGCTTTTAATTCAACATATACATATTGGACACTGATAAGTATGTATCAACATGTGATAAAATATAATGATTATCTAAGTGAGGACACTTGTATAACCATGTTTGGAAATTAATGAAAAGAATATATATCTTGATCTACAATAACAGAATTAGGGAACTTGTACAACAAATTATGATTTAATAACTTACTTATACATAATCATTGCATAAGTATATACAAAGGTTGAAATATTTGAACAATGAAAAAGAATAGTTCAGATATTATCATACACATGTCCATTGCATAAAGTAAATGCAAAAGGTTAGATACTTGCTTGATCTGCTGCTTACAGTTATGTAACTTAGTTTTATCTTTTATATCAAGCCCTATAATTAATAAGATAATTTATCCGATTAGAATAAAATATCATATCATATTGTACTGCTATTTGCAGTTAGCACATAACTTAATCACAGTGTCACATATGTTTAACAACCATTGAATCACAAATAAACACTTATCAAGTCAACCTATCTAAGTCTAGATCAATTTCTGAAATATGTCGGTGTACCGACAACTTTATCGGGTAATTATCGAGTCGGAGACTCTATACAGTAGTTCAATATCCATTTAGATAACTTATATAATTTTTAAATAATTATTACAATTTATCATAATTTTTAAATAATTATTACAATTTATCATAATTTTTGAAACACCGGAATCATTATTAAATGATTTAAATATTAAGTAATTTCATTATTATTAATATTTAATTAACATTAAACTATTAATGAAATCATTGCTAAAATATTAAGTTATTTAAAATAACTTCAAATATTTTTAAAGCATTTATATTACCTTTAAATGATTTTTAAAACAATTAAAATTATTTTTAAATAATTATCATTAATAATAAAATATTAATGTATTATTTATCCAAATATTAAAAGTTATTAATTATAACTTAAAATATTTTTAATTCATTTATATCCCTTTTTAAATGATTTTTAAATCAATAAAATCATTTTAAAACTATTTATTTAATATAATTAATAAATAAGTCTAATATCATTAATATTAAATTATTAATGAAACTCTCTTTAAATATTAAAAGTTATATTTTATAACTTCAAATATTTTATAATACTTAAATAATTTTTTATATTATTTTTAAATCATTAATTATATTTTTCCATAATATATTTAATATAGTTATTAAATAAATTAATTACAATTAATATTAATTAATTAATGAAATTCATCACCTAATATTAAAAGTCATTGAAAATAACTTAAAATATTTTCTTATACCATAATATATTTTTAAATGATTTTTCATGTATTAAAATCATTTTAAATAATTTATTTAATATTATAATTAAATAAATTAAATACCATTAATATTCCAAAAATATTAAATATTAAAGAAATATATTCAAAATTATTAAAAACTATTTTTTAAGCTTTAAAATATTTTTTTGTAATTTATTATGTATTTTTAATAATTAAAAACTAATTTTCTTTAATTATTTAATAAAAATAATAATTTTATAAATAAAGTATTGCTAAAGATTGACTATAGCGACATAACCGTCGCTATAGGTGTTCTTCATGTTATTGATGAAACCCAGATCTTCATGGACAGTGAACGAGGGACCATGTTTAACCATCAATTAATCTTTGTATAGTGTGTTTCTGGGCATGTTGGTGGTCAGATATTGTAGTACCAATGCTAGACTACAAGATCCAACAACAAACATGACAAAACAACATAAAACAAACGAGATCTAAGCCTTCAAAGTAGCTGTCAGAGTTGTTCTTCATTTTCTGGGTTACCCAGAAATGAAGAACAGTTCATGTAGCCTACTTTGGGCTTCAACAACTTACATTTTTTTTTCTTTTTGTGATTTAAAACTTTCAGTGTGTAGCCAACATGTAAGAGAGTAGATCTATTGCATAAAACCACCATAACAACAACAGAATAGCCAGATCTTGTCCGGTCAAACCTTGTCAGAAGCCACGATCTTGAGTTTTCTAGGTTACCTAGAAAACTCAATCCGGGATCTTCTTTTTGGTTTGACCATCCCCCAAATCCACTCTGTTTGTAATATAAGCAATATAAAAGCATTAAGCTGTAATATAACTACCATACTATGACTAGAATACAACAACAAACACAAATTAACAACAACTTGCAAGATCCGTGCCCCTAAACTTTTTGTCAGACAGATTTGGGCATGTTCTGGGTTACCCAGAACTTGTTCAGTCATGGTCAGTCAATGTGTTTTGACCACCCATATCTTGAAATCTGGATCTGATATATGTATGATTTCAAGTCCAGATCAAATACCACATTACAAACTACAAGTATAAACTTTCAAAACACAAAAATCATTAACAATCACTGAGATATAAGGTCTGACATTCGTTGTCGGACATCAAAAATATTTTTTTTCAGATTTGCAAAAACATCAAATCTGAGCCTATAGATGTTATGGATCTAACATCTATCAATTCAGATCATCATTATACACTACTTATAACATGTTTTAACACTAAAACACAATATTAACACATCAATCAAGATCAGATTCTTAATTGGGTTTTATACCTTTCTATGAATAAATCTTGATTCTATGCTTATGATCTGATAGAGGAGATAGTGGGGCTTGATTCAAGGACTGATATGCTAAGAGAATTTGTGGGTTTTAGAGAGAGAGGGAGTCTTGGAGGAGTGTTGTGACCAAATGGATTAAAATATGAACATTTCTCTCTCTTTGATCTTATATATATGCCTTGTATGCAATGTATTTGGCTGATGAATGGCTAAATTGTTGAGTTTGTAGGCACATGGCTATGTGTAGGATGGTTCACCAACTAAAGCCTTAGCCAATTTGACAAGTTAGCTTAAATAATTCAATAAGGGCATAATGGTCTTTTGGCTAGCAATTTTAATGGCATGTTGGTAACTTAGCAAACCCTTAGGGTTTGACCCTTAGGATTTAACCCTAAGGTTTGGCACAAAGAATTTATAGGATTTCTAATTAGGTTTGAAAATAAAATTTTTAGTTTCTAAATTTCCAAATTAGGGTTTATTAATTAGATTAGGTTTTTTAATTATATAAACTTAAAAATTAGGTTTATGTATTCACTAATTATAATTGAGATCACTTATTTAGCAACTAGGGCTCCAATTTGATAATTAGGGTTAAAATTTTGTAATTAGGATTAAAAATTTGTAATTAGAGTTTTCAAATTAATAATTAGGGTTTCCCTAATTAACATTTAGCTGCATACATTAGCGATTATAGATTTAGTTTAGTAATTAGGGTTTCTAATTACTAAATAAGGTTTATAATTTCAAAGTTAGAGTTCCTAAATAACAATTAGGGTTTTACTTTTACAATTAGGGTTTCGAGTCAATAATTAGGGTTTACCTAATTAGTATTTATATTTATAATATCAGACATTGATCACATTATCAAGATTACCTAATAATCTTGAACTCTAATTTGTGTTTTAAATTAAGGTTTCTCACAATAATACTAGGGTTTTTCATAATACACCACAATTGACCAACCATTGTCAGTCCACATACATATATTACATATTTATAGTACTGAAAAATTAAAATATAATTAATATTATATTACTATTCTCATTCCTTGATCAAAATCCAAAATTAGGGTTTGGATTCCATATCTGATTTACCTTGCATAAACAACATTATTAATTAAGTTAAAATACTTAATTTAATAATATGAAATAAATTCATATAATAAATAAATTATTATAATAATTACAATAATCATTCCATATATCATTTAAATAATATAATATCATATTTTCTTGAAAAATAAATAATAAAAACATTTCTACAATAAAATTAATTATTATAAGAATATAGTTTATAATGATCAATAATTTTAAAATAAAATTATTTGTAATTATTCATGTAATAAATATATTTTCATTAATCACATAAATACATAAGCTTTGACTTTTACATATTCTCCATACTTATTTTTAAAAAAAATAAAAAATAAAATAAATTTATACGCAAAATTTCTGATTTATTTATATAGAAAATATCGAGTTATTACAGTCACCTTCCCTTATAAAGATTTCGTCCCCGGAATCACCGTTTCAAAACCAATACATACCAGGGTACATAGCATACACAATCATTGCAAGTAGATCTCGATCATAATTGATCGAGCCGATTTTTAACATAAAACTTGTCTATTTGATTAAACGAAAATTTGATTTCTAATAGAACTCAAATTCCTCCTTCAAAATTTCTTTATAAAATAATTTACTATTAATAGGAAAATCACATATATAAGAAAGTAAAAGTTATATGAATAATACCTGAAGTTCCATCACCAGCTGTCGTGGTATCCTGGACCGTCATTGTGAAGACCCGTGTGGTAGATTTTGTCGGCTTTCTAGATGACGTTAGTCCTGTGATGGCCAAAGTCCCGCTGCCTTTCCCCATGTTCACGCTTTCTGTCTCCATTCTCTTTTTCGGACAGTCCTTCACCTTAAGCTCCTTCGATCGGCATAGAAAACACCCACTATTCATTTTAGGATTGGGGAAGTTGGGAGAGATATGGCCCTCCTTCCCGAACTTGAAACATGCAAATTTACCTTTCAGACATTCCCCCAAATGATTCTTCCCACAGTTCCCACATTGCACCACATGTTTTTGAAAGTAGTATGCACACAAGCCAATCATGTTTGATGATAAAGCAAATAATTTATGGGGTTGTTGACTTTTACAAATACGTAATAATTCCAATTTGTGGGAGAGTACGCCTTTTCTATAGAGAAAGAAAACTAGGGTTGAGCCAATACCCCTTCTTCTTGAATTCCTATTCTTCCTTGGTGGATCACCTCTAGAGGCCAAACACATGGGTGGCTAACGTTGATCAAAGGAAGGAACCAAACCCGGTGGATTCAAGTTGAGCCTTAAAAGGATTTGGAGGTGAACTTGTACCTGAGGAAGCTCGATCTTCAAGGGTATGATTTTATTCTTTATCTTTTCGTTTAATTAATAATTGTGCATAAAGGGTGATCCGGGTATATGGTTTGTAAATTTTTTTAAACTCTGATTTTTCACGTTTCCGCACTTTTTATGCAATTTGATTGCGTTCATGAATATCACAAACCCTAATGCATGGCATCGAGCCAAACCTTTATGCGAATTATTAATTATTTTAATTTGATATGTATATTGATATGTGTTTAGAATAATTTAATTGGGCATAATTTTGTTATATAAAATTTAAAAAAAAAAAAAAAGACTATTCGCGTAGTTTTTTTTTTTTGAAAAACGATTTTCATTTGGTTACTTTCCGGATCTGGTGACTCACGTGGGGCATCTGCATATTAGTTATACCATAAGATTCATTGTACCATTTTTTTATAATATATATATTATACTTTATATATATATATATATATACTGGTATATACTATATATATATTATGGTATAATATGTCATACTTATAAGCACACGGAAATCAAGGAACATGATAAGGGATTACAAGAGATGCACGAAAATATAATATATATACGTGAATTGCAATGGATTTGGTGATTATATATATTATATATATTAACGTAATATATATTTATATATATATAATAATAATAATTTTATAATTAAAATAAAAGTTTATTTTAATTTTAAAATAAAAGGTTTATTTTAATATTAAAATAAAAGAGTTTATTTTAATTTTAAAATTAAATTTCATGCTAACTAATTAGAGTTGGAATTGGATTCCATGATAACTAATTGGAGTTGAAATTGGATTACATGTTTCCTTAAAATAAATGAGTTTATTTAGATATGAAATAAGATTTCATATTATTCAAAATAAAAGAGTTTATTTGTGAATAGGAAATAGAATCCTAATTTCCTTAAATAAAGGAGTTTATTTAGATATGAAATAAGATTTCATATTATTCAAAATAAAAGAGTTTATTTGTGAATAGGAAAGAGAATCCTAATTTCCTTAAATAAAGGAGTTTATTTAGATATAAAATATGATTTCATATTATTCAAAATAAAGGAGTTTATTTATGAATAGGAAAGAGAATCCGTGTTTCCTTTAACAATTTTTTTTTACATGGAATTGGATTCCATAATTAATTAAAATAAAGGAGTTTATTTTGATTAAAGATTTTGATTAAAATAAAATAGTTTATTTTATTCAAAATTAGATAAATTAAAATAAAATAGTTTTATTTTGATTTAAATTTGGATTAAAATAAAGGAGTTTATTTTGATTCAAAAATAGATTTTATACTAACTAAATTTGCCCATTAAATGATATCAATATATATATTAAATGTTTATTATTCATATGATGAATGTTATTTATTGATGCATATGATGATGTGTATGATAATAAATGGGATTGATTATGGACTATTGACCAATGCGATTGGATTTTATTTTAGTTGGATGCATGAATGTATGGGTTTTATTAAATGGGGTCTGCGTACCTCGTCTTCTCTAATTTTTCTTAATGTAAATTCTATTCTCCTCCTATGTACTTCCCCTTGACTGCTGATCAAGGTTTCTATTTATTTTAAATAGTTTTGTAATAGGAATAGTTAGAATTATTTTGAAGAATTGGAGATTAAGGGACAAGAAGCGCTTGCAGACCCGTTTGTAATGGAGCCCGGGTTTAAATGTAATAGTTATATTTAAATATTATTTCTTGCACCCCTAGGGTTTTACCTTTTGGTTCACTTGGTGGCTCTAGTGAACCAAACTAGAATAAAAGTCCATAATCAATCCGGGTAGAATATAGTATTCTATATGTGCATGCTTATACTATATATATTATATATTATGCAAACATGCTTCGCATGTTCATTAATATGACGCGTATTTTATTATATATATATATATGCATGCTAAACAAGATGAGACAAATTAATAACAAACCCCTCAATTTTTATATTAAGTCCTAAGCGTTCAAAGATATTTGGAATATCGAACGTCGCCTTTTAGCATGATAAAATTAATAGAGTATTAAATATTTAATATGAGTTTGTTGTGTCACCACAAGGCAAGTATTAAGTATTTAAGATGTTAATTTATCACATTTGATGCTTATAAAGAAAATTGAACAATATTATTTTGTTGTGTCACCACAAGGATGATATTTTTCTTTTTTGAATATATGGAGTGCTAGGTCGGACTTAACTTGTATAATTTTGATTCGGATGTGCCACCACTTGATCAAAATAATCTAAGAGGCAAAAGAAAAGGAGTTGCATAGTTGATGTAATTGACAAAAGTTGTCTACCTATTTATTTATATATAGTTTGTTGTGTCACCACAAGGCTATATACATTTGAAATGGGATCCTTATTCTCACTAGCAAATTTTTAATTAGATTTTGCCGAACTATATAAGTGAGGGTAATATAGTTTGAAGAAAATAGTGGGAGATACCAATTTAAAACAAGACCTAAATTATTTTGGTAATTAATAAAAGAATGTATGTTAAAATGTTGTTAATTACAAATTCATTTACAGAATTTTACAATGTCTAAAATTACTATCACTGCGAAGCATATTAGATGTTAAATTAACTGAATAGAATTAAATGGATTGGTTAAGGAATTTGAGAATAGTTCTCATGGTGTAAAAGCTATCTTATGTCCTTAATACGCCTATCCCCGCAATGGTTGCAGCATAATGCCTACGAGGAAGAGATTGCTACTTTTAGAAAGTGGCAAGATGATGCACACTGATTAGCTCGATGCATCATGCTCGCATCCATGAGTAACGAGCTTCAGCGTCAGCTTGAAACTATGGATGCTCTTACAAAATTCCTGCACATCAAGTAGTTGATGGTTAGGAAAGTAGGACTGATAGATATCTAATATCTAAGGAGCTCTTCCGATCTAGAATGGCCAATGGCACTACAGTACAGATAAAAGTCCTTAACATTATCAATTTGATTGATCAATTAGGACAATGGGTTTTGTCATGGATGGAGAGTTGAGCCAAGATTTGATCTTGCACTCACTCCCGGACTCCTTTCACAATTGTTGTGAATTTTTCATATGAACAAGCTAGATATCGCCTTCATTCCATTTGATTTGCTTAACATGTTGAAAATGTTGTGAGTCACTTTCCAACCAAGAAAGACCATGTCTTACTGGTAGAGGCCAAAGGATCTTCTGAAAAGAAGAACGATTCAAAGAAAGTATATAGAAAGGCATAAACAAAGGATAATAAGAACAAAACTGATACGGATAGCAAAAGAGTTTGCTTCCAATCGCAATAAGCACGGACAATTGGAAAGAAAGCTGCGAGAAGCATCTTGCGAGAGGCTAACCAAAGAAGCTTAGTGAAGTTTCGGTTCATAATACGCTTTTTGTTCATGATTGAAATAAATTTTCTTTAAGTCAAGGTTCTACTTGGGTATTGGATACCGACTTTGGTTATCATAAATATAGATTTATGAAGGGACCAAGAAGTAGAAAGCTAAACATATATAAGTAATCCTATGTATGGGAAATGAAGCAAAGGTTGCAACATTAGCCATAGAAACTTATAGTTTAAGCACGCTTACGAAGGCAAATCTATTAAGTCAATAAGTTGTTATTTTATTCCAGTTCTCGTTGAAAACATTATTTCCATTTTATTGTTGGACAATGAAATCTTTGGTATTATATTTAAGAACAATTGTTGTTCTATTTATAATAATAATGTTTTGTATAGAAATGAAATATTACTTAATAGATTTTGTATACTTGACTTATGTAAGACCCCAAATTATTAATAAATGAAATTTATTTTCCTCTCTATTTATTATTTTGAAATAATAAGGGTCGATTTGATTAATGTGGATAGTTATGGGTAAAATACATAAATATTTGAATAAGCAAGTGGTTATAAAATATTCATTATCGTCGGGGAATATTCGTTTGGTCGTGGAATATTAAATCGTCGGGAATATTAAATCTGACATTATGTACTAGATCTTTTTGTGGGCCCCATAACTTGAAAAGCGATTGGATGAAGAAAGCGACAAATATAAGTTGTTTATAAATAACGGCGTAGTTGTTATTCAGATTATCTTGTTGGAATACGGTGGTTAAAAACACACTAATACGCGTTGTTGAGCGTAGCATTGCAGTATTGCACCAATTATTGATTCTTACGTGAAGGCACTACTCAATAATTGTTACGATAATTCTTATTCGAAGATTTTATTTTATTGATTCAATAATTGTTGCGTTGATATTTTATATTCTTTGTTGTTTCAATAATTGTCATCACACGGTATTTTTTATTATCGAAGCAATAATTCATATTATCTGAATAATATTATTGGATAACATTATTGGCAATGTCTAGAAAGTTACATCTAAGGAGAGGTTTGGTCACCTAATTTGCGCCGATGAAGGAGAAATTCTTATTGGAAAGCCCCTCTTTCCGGGAGGCGCACGGTTGTCAATAATGTGATTCTGTAATATTATTTGTGAATAATTAATTATTGATTTATATGATGAGGAAAATATTGATTTTATGTGGATATAGATGGAGAAAATTTTTAAAATGACAATTATTGAAAATTAATATTTTATCTTTTTACGATAAAATAATTCATTTAAATATATTATTTTAATAATATATTAACGGTGATATTTTTACAATGAATGTGGGATATATGAGTATATGAGGAGGAAGAGTATTTTTGTTGCAATAAATGTTTAAAACATGTTAAACATGTCGGTGGAGCCCATTTCTTGTGATGAAATTTGATTACTTTTGTAAAATTGTCCGTATGTGGATTTTGGTCAATTTACATTTGGAATTTGAAAAACTTTCTTCGTAAAGTTGTAGAGAATTGAATTTCCTATAAAAAGTCGCGAGATTAGAATTTTCTGATAAAATGGCTATTTATTATGAATTATTGAAGTTCTGAAGTTCCGAAATAATTGATTTTTGGAAGTTTTATTTATTTTTATTAATAAAAACGTTTTTTTTTATATGTTGTGGGCATATTTAACATGTGCATGGTGGCTGAATTCAGATTCAAGATGTGGGCGTATGAATTTTGTTTATATATAATATTATTATATTCAATTTTACGCTTTGGTGTTCTAAGCAATTTTCTATAAATAGGGTGCTTAGGTTAGAATTAAAATCACACGTAAGCTGAAGTTTTTCTCTCTATATTATCGAGCGTATTCTTGTGAGTATTTTGAGTATACTTTGAGTATTGCTATCTGGTGCAAGTTCAAGTCATAGCTTTATTCCAGGTGTTTCAACTAGAAATCTTGTCTTTCGAGGTAAGGGATGTTATTTTCTTCTCAAATGATATTATTTCTTCAATATCATTATCTTTGAAATATTGGTTGGAACTTTTTATCAAATTTGGAACTTTTTCATGTGGGGTTCTTATTCATGAGTTACTTATTCACGAGTTACTATTCATGAGTTACTATTTACGAGTTTCTTATTCACGAGTACTATTCATGAAGCGTGAAGATGTTTTTTGTAGAATTTCTATCTTTTGGTGTTGAGAGTTACTATTCACGATATCGGCACTATTCACGTATCTGACCTTATTCACGAATACGGTACATTATTCATTTAGAAAAATGAAATTTCTTCTTTTAAGTCAAAATATCTATTACGGATACTAGCTTTTATTGTATCCATGTTTTGATCATTCTTGAATTTTACACCACTATGATTATTTTTGAGGTATTGTTGGACATGGATAAAACAAAGTACTGAATCCTTAATCCTTAATCCTTGTCATTTTGTTTCTTTGGATTCGTTTCTTTAAAAATATTTTTCATCATCCGCAATCTTAAATGATGATATTATTGAATATCTTTGGCTGTAGTGCAAAGATGAATGATTTCTTGATGAATATCTTTGGCCCATAGTGCAAAGATGAGCAGTGTTGAGATGAACATGATGATCGATGAATGTGTAGTAGTGCAAAGATGAGCAGTGTTTAGATGAACATGACCGGTGATGAATATCTTTGGCACGTAGAAAAAAGATGAATATTTGATTCCGGATGTATGTTGATTGATGTTACTGAGGATAAAAGATGAGCGATTTGAACTTTTAAATTCATACATAGAAGATAGTAGTTGCATTCTCTACTTAACTCTTCTAATGAATTATTATTTCGCTGCGAATATTGGTTAAAAACTTGTTGTCTATTGTATTCTATTAGTTTTTTTCCTGTTGAAGACTAATGATAATTTGTTGTATATTATCTTAGTCATAATATTCTTCTTGGGTTAGTTGAGCTCACCCTTTTCCTTTTTGTTCCATTTTTCTTCTCAGGAGGCGAGAATGTAGCGAGTACTAGTCGGGGTATGGAATGAAGGTTCTAGAGAGAGTTGTTTAGTAGTCCTCACCATTTTTGTAAAATAATGTATCAATAATTATGATGGGGATTTATTTGCGTGTGGATATTGTCTAGATAGCAATATCTGTATTTAAACTCACAGTTTATATGTTGTAATAATAAAGTTGTAGTTATTTCTGTACCATGTATTTGGCGACTCAGAATGGGTTGGATGGAATGGACCTATTTTGGGGGCGTCACAGTTGGTATCAGAGCTATAAGTAAAGAGCCCCGAGCCTCTCGCTGGTGACTTCCTGTTTATGGGGGATGCACCGAAGCCAGACTCTCCGTAGGGGACGCCATTTGTTTTCTTGGTGGCAAACCGATAGATACCATTGTGAGGTCTTTGTGGTTGAAAGCACCATGAGGGTCAGGTTGGTATCGAGCTTAGGGATATGATCTCTGGCGGAGATCGGGGGAATAGAACTAGGAGGGAGAGCGAGTAAATCCTTCGCTAGTGTGTCCTACCTAAGCTTATTTGTTAGTTGGTAAGTATATAGGGATATTATGTGATATATTGATTTCTTAGTTAACCCTTGTTTTATGGCGGTATTTGAGAATGTCGAATTGAGAATATTAATGATTGGAGTAAATGAGATCGTGGAGATGCTGTGATTTTACCAACGAGGAGAACATGCAACAACAGTTGGCAATGTACCTCCTGTGAACAATACCAATTGGCGAGATGATGAACGAGGAGATGTTTAGAAGCTTTTTGCGAGTTCATGCAAAATCGAGACGAGGAGACTCGTGTTCAAAATCTGAGGAGGAAATGATAGCAATTCACGGGTGGTCACAACCAAGCAGTTCAAAGAGTTGGACCACCATTTTGGGAGGAAAGCGGATCCGATTAAAGGCGGAGACTTGGGTCAAACAAATTACCAAGATATTCGATGTCTTGGGATGCGGGAGAACGAAAGTTCCATTCGCTACTTTTTATGTTCGTAATGAGGAAGTGATTCTTGGTGGGAATCTGTGAAGCGTACCCATCCAGCTGCACTCAGCATGTCATTGGGGATGTTTCAGAAACAGTTCAATGACAAGTACTTCCCTGAAAGTATTCGTCATATGAAGGAAGTGGAGTTTATTAGACTGGAGCGAGAATAACATGGCGGTGTCCCGATCGAGGCAAAAAGTTCGCGGAGTTATCGAGTTTGCACCTCATTTGGTGGAGAATGAGGAGCGTATGATACGGATGTTTCGAGAGGTTTGAAACTTCGGATACGTCGATATCTTATTTCTCATAAATTTTCTCTCTATTCAGATGTTGTCAATAGGGCTCAGTTGTTAGAGCGAGATAACGAGTACGTTCAACCGAGGGACCATAACCAGGATCATACCGAAGATAACAGTCATCAGAATAACGATAACCAGCGGAGAAAGAAGAATACGGACAAAGGCGGTAACCACTCTGGTGGTAATCATGGCCATGAAAATAGAAGAAGCGAGTCGGGAGGAGATTTTAAAAGAGGAGATTCAACAACGACCATTTGAAGGCGTCGGCGCCGAAGAGCAACTAGTTCAAGGAGGAGAAAGACCACCGGTCGTATATGTTACAAATGCGGAAAGAGGGACATATTAGCCCAAAGCGCCCCTAGCAGTTAAAGGTATGCTATAATTGTGGAAAAGAAGGACATATCGCTCGAGATTATGCGATATCGAAACCCGATCCGGTAGGAATGGTGACTCAAAAGGATGTCCGAGAAAAGTCAAAGTCAAGCGGTTCTCGGAAGAGGCGTTTGTCGTGATCGGTCAAAATGCGAAGAACCCGAACGAAGTTAGCACGGGTTAGTTAATTATAAATTCTTGCGAAGTTTATACCTTACTAGATACCGGTTCTACCCATTCTTTTATCTCTCTTTCTTGCGCTCAACGTTTGAACTTGACTACGGAGAAATTAAACTTTGACCTATCTGTGGAGACTCCATTAGGAAAAACTTTTATTACATTCGTTATTTAAAAATCTTGCTTGATTCAGGTTGGCACTATCACATTACCTGTTAACCTTATTTCTATAGAGATATTTGCTTTTGATGTGATTTTAAGGTTAACTACTCATCATGCCGAAATTGATTACTTTCGTAAGGTTGTTAGTTTTCATATTCCTAAGCAACTTTGTTATTGAATTCAAAAATCAAACCATTGTAGTCAAACATTTTCATATCAAGCCATGAAGTCATTCGTTTATTACGGATGTCAAGTTTTCTTAGTCCATGTTATGGATTTGAATAAAGACACGTCAGATTTGAATAATATTCCTGTTGTTATTGATTTTTCCTGATGTATTTCCTGAAGAATTTCTTGGCTTACTCCCAAAGCCTGATATTAAATTTTGTATCGAATTTGAACCCGGTACAAAACTCATTTCTAAAATCTCATATCAAATGGCTCCTATTGAACTTCAGGAGTTAAAAATTCAACTATAGAATTTGGTACCTGAGCCTTTATCTGGTGACTTCCTTTGTGGAATGCAAAGCCGGACTCTCTCGTAGGGGACACCATATTCGATGCGATAGTAAAGCGATAGGTGTCATTGTAACGTCTTTATCAAGGTTGGGATATGAGTCACGATTGAGAACAACCTAAGTTCATGTAATCGAAATACGTAGCTTTTTAGGCTTAGTTGGTTATTATCGGAGTTTCTTTGAAGGATATTCTCGAATCGCTATTCCATTAACGCGGTGACTCGTAGAGATACAAAATTGAATGGAGCAAGGAATGTGGGAAGAGCTTGAAGAACTCAAGAGGAGACTCATTTTAGCACATGTTACGACAATGCCATCTGGAAAAGCGAGCGTGGTAGGCGGCGTGTTGAGTAGAAGATCGTATACAATCACGAGTACGATATTGTCAAAGACTAATTTCAGTATAATTTACAAATAATAGAGATGGAGATGAAAACTCTAGGTACCCACGTGATGATATCTGAGTATAATCGACTTTAATCGATAAAGTTAAAGTTATTTCAAGCTACACACGGGTGATGAATTTGAAGAAGGAGGTGCAAGAAGTTGTTATTTCAAAAGTGAGAATCGGTGAGGTGAGGAAAGCTCAAACCTTCGATTTATTAATCCATTTGAAATTCTCGATCGAATAGGGCTGTGGCCTATAGACTCGCGTTTTACCGCATAGTATAGTATGGCGTGTTCATAACGTTTTTCACGTATCGATGTTACGTAAATATGTGGACGATTTCGAACCATGTCATTGAGTTTAGAACCGGACGAGATAGTGAAGACTTAACGTCACGAGGAGGTACTGTCAAGATCTTGGATAGGAAAGAACATGTCCTATGTACCGAGGTTATACCACAAGTTAAAGTTTTGTGGAGAAACCATGCTATTGAGGAAATGACACGGGAGTTGGAAAGCGGAAATGAAAGCGAGGTATTCTCATCTTTTGAAACACCAGAATCGTCACGTCAATTTCGAGGACGAAATTTCATAAGGAGGGAGGTTGTAAGACCCCAAATTATTAATAAATGAAATTTATTTTCCTCTATTTATTATTTTGAAATAGTAAGGGTCGATTTGATTAATGTGGATAGTTATGGGTAAAATAGGCAAATATTTGAATAAGCAAGTGGTTATAAAATATTCATTATCGTCGGGAATATTCGTTTGGTCGTGGAATATTAAATGATTGTCGGGGAATATTAAATACGACAGTATTGATCTTTTATCGGCCCCATAACGAGCGATTGGATGAAGAAAGCGACAAATATAAGTTGTTTATAAATAACTTGGCGTAGTTATTACAGATTATCTTGTTGGAATACCGGTGGTTAAAACACACTATCTACAGCGTTGTTGAGCAGGTAGCACAGTATTGCACCAATTATTGATTCTTACGTAAGAAGGCACTACTCAATAATTATTTACAGTAATTCTTTATTCGATATTTTATTTTATTGATTCAATAATTGTTGCGTTGATATTTTATATTCTTTGTTGTTTCAATAATTGTCATTACAGTATTTTTTATTATCGAAGCAATAATTCATATTATCTCGAATAATATTATTGGATAACATTATTGGCAATGTCTAGAAAGTTACATCTAAGAGAGGTTTGGTCACCTAATTGCGGCGCGAGAAGGAGAAATTCTTATTGGAAAGCCCCTCTTTCACAGAGGCGCACGGTTGTCAATAATGTGATTACATAATATTATTTGTGAATAATTAATTATTGATTTATATGATGAGGAAAATATTGATTTTATGTGGATATAGATGGAGAAAATTTTTAAAATGACAATTATTGAAAATTAATATTTTATCTTTTTACGATAAAATAATTCATTTAAATATATTATTTTAATAATATATTAAGCGGTGATATTTTTACAACGAATGTGGGATATGAGTATATGAGGAGGAGGAAGAGTATTTTTGTTGCAATAAATGTTTAAAATATGTTAAACATGTCGGTGGACCCCATTTCTTGGTTGAAATTTGATTATAGCTTGTAAAATTGTCCGTATGTGGATTTGGTCAATTTCATTTGGAATTTAGAAAAACTTTCTTACGTAAAGTTGTAGAGAATTGAATTTTCTATAAAAAGTCGCGAGATTTGAATTTTCTGATAAAATGGCTATTTATTATGAATTATTGAAGTTACGAAGTTTAAAATAATTGATTTTTGGAAGTTTTATTTATTTTTATTAATAAAACGTTTTTTATATGTTGTGGGCATATTTAACATGTGCATGGTGGCGTATTCAGATTCAAGATGTGGGCATATGAATTTTGTTTATATATAATATTATTATATTCATTTTTTCCTTTTTGGTGTTCTACTTAATTTTCTATAAATAGGTGCTTAGGTTAGAATTGAAAATCACACTTAAAGCTGAAGTTTTTCTCTCTATATTATCGAGCGTATTCTTGTGAGTATTTTGAGTATACTTTGAGTATTGCTATACGGTGCAAGTTCAAGTCATAGCCTATTTAGGTGTTTCAACTAGAAATCTTGTCTTTTCGAGGTAAGGGATGTTATTTTCTTCTCAAATGATATTATTTCTTCAATATCATTATCTTTGAAATATTGGTTGGAACTTTTTATCAAATTTGAAACTTTTTCATGTAGGGTTACTATTCATGAGTTACTTATTCACGAGTTACTATTCATGAGTTACTATTTACTGAGTTACTATTCACGAGTACTATTCATGAAAGCGTGAAGATGTTGTTTTTGTGGAATTTCTATCTTTTGGTGCTCTGAGTTACTATTCACGATATACGGACTATTCACGAATACTGCATTATTCATCGAAAAATGAAATTTCTTCTTTTTCGTCAAAAATATCTATTACGGATACTAGCTTTGATTGTATCCATGTTTTGATCATTCTTGAATTTTACACCACTATGATTATTTTTGAGGTATTGTTGGACATGGATAAAACAAAGTACGAATCCTTAATCCTTAATCCTTGTCATTTTGTTTCCTTTGGATTCGTTTCTTTAAAAATATTTTTCATCATCCTCGGTTTTAAATGATGATATTCTTGAATATCTTTGGCTTTGTAGTGCAAAGATGAATGATTTCTTGATGAATATCTTTGGCCCATAGTGCAAAGATGAGCAGTGTTGAGATGAACATACGACCGATCGATGAATATCTTTGGCCGTAGTGCAAAGATGAGCAGTGTTTAGATGAACATGATGACGGTGATGAATATCTTTGGCTGTAGTGCAAAGATGAATATTTGATTCGAGATGTATGTTGATTGATGTTCTGAGGGGATAAAAGATGAGCGACGAACTTTTAAATTCATACATAGAAGATAGTAGTTGCATTCTCTACTTAACTCTTCTAATGAATTATTATTTCATTGTGAATATTGGTTTAAAAACTTGTTGTCTATTGTATTCTATTAGTTTTTTTTCCTGTTGAAGACTAATGATAATTTGTTGTATATTATCTTAGTCATAATATTCTTCTTTGGGCTAGTTGAGCTCACCCTTTTCCTTTTTGTTCCATTTTTCTTCTCGGGGAGGCGAGAATGTAGCGAGTACTAGTGGGGTATGGAATGAAGGTTCTAGAGAGAGTTGTTTAGTAGTCCTCACCATTTTGTAAAATAATGTATCAATAATTATGATGGGGATTTATTTGCGTGTGGATATTGTCAGATGGCAATATCTCGTATTTAAACTCACAGTTTATATGTTGTAATAATAAAGTTGTAGTTATTTCTGTACCATGTATTTGGCGACTCAGAATAGGTTGGATGGAATGGACCTATTTTGGGGGCGTCACAACTTACGTGGAAAATTATTTTATAAATTGAACAAAATAATATAAGAAAAGGAGATGATCATTCAAAGAGTTGAATATGTGTATTTGCTAAAATACAAGTGTGAATTATTTGAAAGGTTCAAAGAATTCAGAAGTGAAACAAATTGGCAATGTATTAAGATTCTTTGATTAGATAAAGGAATAAATACTTGTGCAATAAGTTTCTAAATCATCTCAAATGGTTTTCTCATAATGGAAACATCGATCACGTAATAATTGATTGATGTATCTGAATGGAAAATTCGTACCTTGTTGGACATGGTGCGGTCCATAATGATTTTACCGACATTCCAGTATCCTTCTAGGGTTATGTCCTAGAAATGGCTGCATATCTATGGAAAATGGTAACCTCAAAATCCCCCCAAGACTCCATAAAAGTTATGGATGGGGAGGATTCTAATCTTAAGTATGTTAAGATAAGGGGTTGTCCAACTTATGTGAAAAGGTTTCAAAGGATAAGCTTGGGACAAGATTTGACAAGTGCGTGATTTGTGGGACATCCTAAAATAAGTTTAGGGTATATGTTCTATAATCCTACATAGCAAAAGGTGTTTATTATGAAACACGCTACCTTCTAAAAAATAAAGGTGTTTATCATTGAAGGGGCTAGTGGGAGGATAATAGATCTTGAAGAGTTCAAGAACCACAAAACACTATAAGTCAAACAAGAGGAACTCATGAGATGAACTATCTGTACCACCAACCGAATCGTAAATTTGGAATAGTACCAAAGATACCTAGGAGGTATGGATTCATCATGGATGATGATGATGAGGTACGATCATGAAGATGATGATCCAAGAGTTACATACGATGAGGTAAGAGTTCTAGTGTGTACAAAAGGGATTTTATCAAAATTGGAGACATCGTGACATTCCTAGTACTATATATTGATATACTACGGATAAGGAATGACATACCAATGCTACAATCAGTAATGATAAAGTTGTCTAAACATTCCTCCATGAATGGTTTGGGAAGAGTATCTTAATTGGGGATAAAATCTATATAGATAGATACAACAGGATGCTCGACTTAACCCAAGGAACGTATATTCATTTGATGCTAAAGTCGTTTAGCATGGCAAACTCAAGAGATGTCTCATGTCGATGAGCTATGGAGTGTATCTCTTAATAGTCCCCACAGACTCGAAAAGAGAGGTCGCATGAATGACAATCATGCATGCAATGAAATGTACGAGACACGATATTGATCGGTCATATTATGGAGAAGTTCACTATGAGTCGGTGAAAACATCTTAAAGTGCTTAACCAAGCACTAAGGATGTGATCATATTCATGGTGGGTCTAAATTAAAACTAGAGGGCTTAATGCAGACTCAAGTTTTCAGACATGATCAAGATGATGTAAAATCCACTTTAAGGTAAAGCGTTATCTTGAGCAATTGGTGCGTTGAATTGGAAAGGTTCCAAACAAAGAAAGAGTTCTTTGGTTTAGTGATAAAGACAAAGTAAATAGCTATAAATGAAGGCGCAAGTTGTTTGTTTGGATTAAAGTTCATTACGGAACTAGAATAGTTCCTAAGTCTCATCTTGGATCTAAACATGTGTTGTGGCACTTTCATTTGATTATTAGAATCATTGAAAGATGGGAAATCACTATACAGATAGTGGACTCTCATGAACAACATTACATATCCATTAACTAAAGCTTATCCAACAGCAGGATAATCGTCACTTAGAGAAGAAGAGTATAAGATACCATGACGATTGACTTTAGTGCAAGTGGGAGATTGAAAGTAGTATGCACACAAGCCAATCATGTTTGATGATAAAGCATATAATTTGTGGGGTTGTTGACTTTTACAAATACGTAATAATTCCAATTTGTGGGAGAGTACGCCTTTTCTATAGAGAAAGAAAACTAGGGTTGAGCCAATACCCCTTCTTCTTGAATTCCTATTCTTCCTTGGTGGATCACCTCTAGAGGCCAAACACATGGGTGGCTAACGTTGATCAAAGGAAGGAACAAAACCCGGTGGATTCAAGTTGAACGCGAAAGGATTTGGAGGTGAACTTATACCCGAGGAAGCTCGATCTTCAAGGGTATGATTTTATTCTTTATTTTTTCGTTTAATTAATAATTGTGCATAAAGGGTGATCCGGGTATATGGTTTGTAAATTTTTTTAAACTCTGATTTTTCACATTTCCGTACTTTTTATGCAATTTGATTGCGTTCATGAATATTACAAACCTAACAGTTTCTTCTTCACACCTTTCTACTTCACATGCACATTCCCAAAGTTGTTTCCCTTCTTCTTCCCATTTCCACTCCTACTCCCACTATTTGTTTCCACCTTCCCAGCTCCCACGACCTTTCCCTTGTTCCTTTTCTCTTTGTTATAGAGGCACATGGCCTCACTCCCCTCCTCAACAATAATAACTTTTTCCAACAGTGTTGCAAAAGTGTTTATCTGTAACACCGCCACTTTATTGTAGAGCTAGGGTTTTAATCCCAGTTCAAACCTCCTTGCTTTTCTAGCCTCCGTATCAACCTGATGCGAAACAAACCTAGCCAACTCATTAAACTTTGCGATGTATTCTGACACCGTTATATTGTCCTGCTTTAAATCCAAAAATTTTACCTCCATCCTAGCCTGCATACTAGATTAAAAATAATTTTCGAAAAACAAAGTTTTGTACCTAGCCCAAGTAACTACTCCTTCTCCTGCCCTCGCCTGATTTGTTTCCTACCAAAAATTTGCCTCTCCTTTCACCATGTAGGTGGAAAAAGCGGTCTTTTGCCCCTCAGCTACCCTAACTATTACAAACGCCTTTTCAATCTCCTTAACCCAAGTTTTGGCTTCTACAGGGTCAGTTGTACCTCTAAATTCAGGAGGTCCTACAGCCTTGAAGTCTTTGACGTTTGCTAAGTGATTATCTGGTTGGTTCCCTACGGCTGGTATTCCTTGTTACATAGCCTGAGCTACCATGTTTACAAAGTGTTGCATCGGGTCTGCTTGTTGTCCCCCAGCGTTATTGACAGATTCTTCTGCCCTTTGATTTCGAGTTTGACGTCTTGACGGCATTATCTGGTTAAATAAGACCATAAATTATTCTTTACATTTTAAACCCTATTATATAAGTTGCACGTATCAAACTTATTTCATTAATCAAACATAGATTCATATTCATTTGATTAATTCAAAGTAATTTACATAACATAGCCCATACTGCTATCCCTTTGTGACCACAAAAGTTGGGATTTACGGCTTTGACTCATACGAAAGTTGAGAATATTACATTACACAGACATACTTATCACACATATTACATTAAACACACCTACACCACAGAACCTATACTATCTATTCACTACGCCTTTTTCTTGATCTTAGACAACCTTTCGCCTGATGACCTTCTACCCCACAAATAACACAGACACCTTGCTTTGGATTGGGATAATGAGGAGAAAAATGTCCCTCACGTCCGCAATTGTAGCAAACATTCTCCCCTTTCCTGCACACGCCTTCATGTTTCTTGTAACAATTTGTATATTTTTTTATTCGATTAAGGTTCCTTTGGATGTTATCGTAATTTCCTAAGTCAGGATCTTTCATCTTTCTTTTCCCCTTCTTGCTCGGAGCTGCACCCAACTTGTTGCTTTTAGCTCCCATTTGATCAATTTGGATTTTAAGCTTATCTTGTTCTTCCATTGTTACAATTAATGCTTTCCGCAGTTGACTATTTAGTATTTTTTCTATTTCCCACAGCTTTTCCAAAGAAGAAACACGGTCCCATGATTTTGCACTTCTATTGATGCTTGATCACTCAACTTCAAGTGTAATCGAATCACTATCTGTCAGTTCCACCATTTTTGGATCTAGTACTACATTTACCATAATAACCACCTCATCGAGGTTGCTTTCCACTTGAGCCTCTATTTCAGCTATTGGCTTTGATATTGGCTCCTTCTTTACGGTCTGAGGGTATCCTAATCCTTTTTCACCTGACATCTACACACATAAATTATCCTGATTAACATATAATATATACACACAACAAATAATAGTTTTATAAAAGTTATCTTTTAGTTTGCTTGACGATGAATTTATTCGATTCATCTCTTTTTAAACTCTGTATGAGTTATTTATATTTTCAACATTTCCCTCTGTCCTAAGGTTATAGCCTAAGGTCTATCCCACCTAAGGTTTCTAACCATATACCTCTAATACCATGATGTGACGCCCCCAAATTCAGGTACTTAAAACCCGAACTCGGTGCTTCACGATACCATTTCTATGAGCGGAATAATACTAATAATAATAACAATAATATAGATTATCAAATTTAATTTACATATTATTAGAGTCTTTAAATCCCAAGTACGCAACCTTTAAACATTCATTACATGATAATTAATATAGATCATCATTATCCTAATAAAGTCTAGTTATTACATAAGATAGCATAAATATTCATTCAGCGACCTTCCCTTTTTCCTTGTTCTTGGAAGATCCTTCAGGTTGTTCACACTTAGCTGAAAATATTTAAATTAAGCAAGGATGAGCATTTGAGTGCCTAGCAAGTAGTAGCAATCAATAACAATTAGCTGAAAGATTAAATGTTTTCTTTGAATGATACTTCTACAACGAATCAACAGTTGTGAAGTAAGCTGAACCAATAATATACAACATATCATTTCGATTTCAAATATTTGAAGCTACGTACTGACTATAAACGAGGATCAGTTGACAGACTATGAATATTGTTTTCTATTTTCAAAAAGGTTAAACAGAACTTCATTTGTAAACCGTCATAACTTAAGGGCACGGGGGTGATCAGCCCATTATGCCATATATTAATCAATACTACATACAAGGATGATATTTTTGTCCAGCATATCCGCCTTAGGCGCATAAAAGTTTCCCATATTTGGGATGTTCAAACCAGTCTAGAATTCGAACCAAAACAATTTGATTGGATAACAATAAAGTTCTATCTTGTTCAACAACAATTTAAAGTTTGTGTCTAGCCGGATCAAATAGCTTAGACGACTTTTAATTCAACGTATACATACTGGACACCGATAAGTATGTATCAACATGAGATAAAATATAATGATTATTCAAGTGAGGACACTTGTATAACCATGTTTGGAAATTAACAAAAAGAATATATATCTTGATCTACAATAACAGAATTAAGGAACTTGTATAACAAATTATGATTTAATAACTTACTTATACAGAATCATTGAATAAGTATATACAAAGGTTAAAATATTTGAACAATGAAAAAGAATAGTTCAGATATTATCTTACGCATGTCCATTGCATAAAGTAAATGCAAAGGGTTAGATACTTGCCTGATATGTTACTTACAGTTATACAACTTAGTTTTATCTTTTATATCAAGCCCTATCATTAATAAGATAATTTATCCGATTAGAATAACATATCATATCATATTGTACTATTATTTGCAGTCAGCACATAACCTAATCACATTGTCACATATGTTTAACAACCATTGAATCATAAATAAACACTTATCAAGTCAACCTATCTAAGTCCAGATCAATTTTTGAAACATGTCGGTGTACCGACAACTTTATCGGGTAATTATCGAGTCTAAGACTTTATACAGTAGTTCAATATCCATTTAGATAACTTATATATCAGTTATATTATTTTTTCATGGCCTTATAATAATTTTTAAATAATTATTACAATTTATCATAATTTTTGAAACACCGGAATCATTATTAAATGATTTAAATACTAAGTAATTTCATTATCATTAATATTTAATTAACATTAAACTATTAATGAAATCATTGCTAAAATATTAAGTTATTTAAAATAACTTCAAATATTTTTAAAGCATTTATATTACATTTAAATGATTTTTAAAATAATTAAAATCATTTTTACATAATTACCATTAATATTAAAATATTAATTTATTATTTATCCAAATATTAAAAGTCATTAATTATAACTTAAAATATTTTTAATTCATTTATATCCCTTTTAAATGATTTTTAAATCAATAAAATTATTTTTAAATTATTTATTTAATATAATTAATAAATAAGTCTAATATCGGTAATATTAAATTATTAATGAAATCTACCTTTAAATATTAAAATTTATATTTTATAACTTAAAATATTTTTATAACACTTAAATAATTTTTATATTATTTTAAATCATTAATTTATTTTTCCATAATTTATTTAATATATTTATTAAATAAATTAATTACCATTAATATAAATTAATTAATGAAATTCATTACCTAATATTAAAAGTCATTGAAAATAACTTAAATATTTTCTTATACCATAATGTATTTTTAAATGATTTTTCATGTATTAAAATCATTTTTAAATAATTTATATACCATTAATATTCCAAAAACATTAAATATTAATGAAATATATTCAAAATTATTAAAAACTAATTTTTAAGCTTTAAAATATTTTTTTGTAATTTATTATATATTTTTAATAATTAAAAACTAATTTTTTTTAATTATTTAATAAAAATAATAATTTTTTAAATAAAGTATCGCTAAAGACTGCCTATAGCGACATAACCGTCGCTATAGGTGTTCTTCATGTTGATGAAACCCAGATCTTCATGGACAGTGAACGAGGGACCATGTTTAACCATCAATTAATCTTTGTATAGTGTGTTTCTGGGCATGTTGGTGGTCAGATATTGTAGTACCAATGCTAGACTACAAGATCCAACAACAAACATGACAAAACAACATAAAACAAACGAGATCTAAGCCTTCAAAGTAGCTGTCAGAGCTGTTCTTCATTTTCTGGGTTACCCAGAAATGAAGAACAGTTCATGTATCCTACTTTGGGCTTCCACAACTTGCAATACTTGTTTTCTTTTTATGATTTTAAAACTTTCAGTGGATAACCAACATATAAGAGAGTAGATCTATTGCATAAAACCTCCATAAAATCAAGAGAATAGCCAGATCTTGTCCGGTCAAACCTTGTTAGAAGCCACGATCTTGAGTTTTCTGGGTAACCCAGAAAACTCAATCAGGGATCTTTCTGCTTGGTTTGACCATCCCCCAAATCCAATCTGTTTGTAATATAAGCAATATAAAAGCATTAAGCTGTAATATAACTACCATACTATAACTAGAATACAACAACAAACACAAATCAACAACAACTTGCAAGATCCGTGCCCCTAAACTTCTTGTCAGACCGATCTGGGCAAGTTCTGGGTTACCCAGAACTTGTTCAGTCATGGTCAGTCAACGGGTTTTGATCACCCATATCTTGAAATCTGGATCTGATATATGTATGATTTCAAGTCTAGATCAAAGACCACATTACATACTACAAGTATAAATTAACTTTCAAAACACAAAAATCATTAACAATCACTGAGATATAAGGTCTGACAATCGTTGTCAGACATCAAAAATAATTTTTTCCGGATTTGCAAAAACATCAAATCTGAGCCTATAGATGTTATAGATCTAACATCTATCAACCCAGATCATCATTATACACTACTTATAACATGTTTTAATACTAAAACACAACATTTAACACATCAATCAAGATCGATTCTTAGTAGGGTTTTATACCTTTCTATGAACAAATCTTGATTCTATGCTTATGATCTGATAGAGGAGATAGTGGGGCTTGATTCAAGGACTGATATGCTAAGAGAATTCATGGGTTTTAGAGAGAGAGAGAGAGAGTCTTGGAGGAGTGTTGTGAACAAATGGGTTAAAATATGAACATTTCTTTCTCTTTGATCTTATATATATGCCTTGTACTCAATGTATTTGGCTGATGGATGGCTAAATTGCTGAGTTTGTAGGCACATGGCTATGTGTAGGGTGGTTCACCAACTAAAGCCTTAGCCAATTTGACAAGTTAGCTTAAATAATGGTCTTTTGGCTAGCAATTTTAATGGCATGTTGGTAACTTAGCAAACCCTTAGGGTTTGACCCTTAAGGTTTAACCCTGAGGTTTGGCACAAAGAATTTATAGGATTTCTAATTAGGTTTAAAAATAAAAATTTTTGTTTCTAAATTTCCAAATTAGGGTTTATTAATTAGATTAGGTTTTCTAATTATATAAACTTGAAAATTAGGTTTATGTATTCACTAATTATAATTAAGATCACGTATTTAGCAATTAGGGCTCCATTTTGATAATTAGGGTCAAAAATTTGTAATTAGGGTTAAAAATTTGTAATTAGAGTTTACAAATTAATAATTAGGGTTTCACTAATTAACATTTAGCTGCATACATTAGCGATTATAGATTTAGTTTAGTAATTAGGGTTTCTAATTACTAAATAAGGTTTATAATTTCAAAGTTAGAGTTCCTAAATACTCCCTCCGTCCCAAATTATCTGCTATTTTAGTAAAAAAAAATTATCCCACAATATCTGGTTTTTTAAGATTCCAATGCATTTTTTCCCTTTATTTTCCAAATTTGCCCTTTACCCTAATTATTGATAATCATTACTCTCATTCATGCCTCTCCTCTTTTTTAAACATCCACATTTACTCCACTCTCCCTCTCTCTCTCTCTTCAATGAATCCTTGTTTCTCTCTCTCTCTCTCTCTCTCTCTCTCTCTCTCTCTCTCTTCAATTAATAGATGCTTTCTCTCTCTCTCTCTCTTCAATTAATCATTGATTCTCTCTCTCTTCAATGGAGTATTTGTTTTTTTTAAGATTCCAATGCACAAAGGGTATTTTAGTATTTTTATCATACATATTGGTATCTGTGTGGAACTCTAGAACAACAGATAATTTGGGACGGAGGGAGTAACAATTAGGGTTTTAATTTCACAATTAGGGTTTCGAGTCAATAATTAGGGTTTACCTCATTAGCATTTATATTTATAATATCAGACATTGATCACATTATCACGATTACCTAATAATCTTGAACTCTAATTTGTGTTTCAAATTAGAGTTTCTAACAATAATACTAGGGTTTGTCATATTACACCAAAATTGACCAACCATTGTCACTCCACATACATATAGTACATATTTATAGTACTGAAAAATCAAAATATAATTAATATTATATTACTATTCTCATTCTTGATCAAAATCCAAAATTAAGGTTTGGATTCCATATCTAATTTACCTTACATAAACAACATTATTAATTAAGTTAAAATACTTAATTTAAAAATCAAATAAATTTCATATAATAAATCAATTATTATAATAATTACAATAATCATTCCATATATCATTTAAATAATATAATATCATATTTTCTTGAAAAATAAATAATAAAAACATTTCTACAATAAAATTAATTATTAAAAGAATATAGTTTATAATGATCAATAATTCTAAAATAAAATTATTTGTAATTATTCATGTGATAAATATATTTTCATTTATCACATAAATACATATGTTTTGACTTATACATATTCCCCATAATTATTTTAATAAAAAAAAATTATACGCAAAATTTCTAATTTATTTATATAGAAAATATCGGGTTATTACACGTATCCTGAACAAATATATCAAATGACCAAAGCTCATACACAGAGCATACAAAAGGATATGTAGTGGACTAATCACACCGCCACGAAAAGTGTCATGCCCTTCTATCAAGATGACATGCTTGTGGTACCCCCACAGGTGGTTAGCTCAAGTATACCCTAATGATCAAACTACAAAATGTAAGCCAAAAGGGGTTCAAATCACAAGGCTTACATGACCATATTCAAATGAAATCAAATTATCAAATATGAACATTATTAATTATCACAATATATCAATATCGAAAAAATAGAATGTGAGCGAAAATATTCGAACAATTACAAGCGAATAAATCTGAAACATATTGACACGATTTTTAGTTAAAAAGATACTGATCTGAGGGAATTTAGCGGTGATAAAGCGAAACTATCTCAATAATTTTGACAACAAGGAATAATCAAGGTAAGCGATACCAAATTTCTAGCAGTCCAAATGAAATTAAATTTGCTCATTATAGTCATTTAGAAAAATTTGGAATCGCTTACCTTGATTATACCTTAATACAAAATCGAATCGAGATAGTTTCGCTAAACTCCCTCTGATATTAGAATTATCAAATTTGTAATTTCAATTATATGAATTTAATCGTAAAATATGTTTTGGAGACTTTATTCGCTTCATACCATTATTCGTGATATTTTCGCTCACATTCTATTTTATTTTGATCATCGATATATGTGATAATTAATAATGTTCAGATTTGATAATTAGATTTCATTTGAATATGGTCATGTATTTGTTTTGTGATTTGAACCCTTTCGCTTACATTTTATAGTTTCGTCCTTAGGTATACTTAAGCTTAACCACTTATGGGGGTACCATGTGCATGTCCTCTCGACATTAATAAGAGCATATGACACCTTCTCGTGATGGTGTGATTAGTCCACTACAGTATCCTTTTTGTATGCTCCGTATGAAGCTTTGGCCATTTGATATATTTGTTCGTGAAACGTATCGGGTCGAACCCAAAGATTTGATTTGATTCAATTTGTTTGGCGGATTAGTAACGTATGTGTCGTGCGTACTATCCGATTTGATTTGTATACATCATGATACTGATGTATTTTGTTAGCCTTTGGCTATTTGTATTTGAGCTCAGTATGAAATTGAATACCTTGCAACCATTTGATTCAACCTTATTTGATTGGGATAATTTTTGGCTATAATTATTCGTTCGATAGTGTTAATCATTTGTAAATGGTCTCACTAATTTTGATATATTCGTAATTTTTTTGTAATTCACTTGTGATCATTCATTCGACTCTTTTAGTTACATCATATATTGTGATATATTTGTTCATCTTTATATCCGTACTGGGAAATTGGCTCATGCTGTGTTCTTTTTCCGGCAGGTAATCAGGGGTGAACAGGATTTGTGGGATGAGAGCTACCTTTGATCCAAATGAGTAGATTAGTTTTAAGACTTATCATTAGACTTGGTTTTCCTAATATTTTGTATATGGATATTTGGGCCATTTTGGCATTTATTTCTTATTAATAGAGACTATGTAAGTATGGATTTCCTTCTATTTAAATTGGAGTATGTGACAATTAGTGTTCAATTTCATTGGAGATATTTTGATATTTATTAGAGGTTTGTGTTTATTATATTTTGTGTGTGACATTCCTTTTCCTTTTCGGAAAGAGGGTGTTACACGCGCAATTAGGTGACCAAACCTCTCCTCGACAGAACTTTCTAGACATCATCAATATTGTAAATAATAATATGAATAACTTTGTCATCTCAATTATTGATTTAATAATATATAAAATATTGAAAATAATTGAATCAAATAACGTCAGATACTATGCAGCAATTATTGTAGCAATAATTAAATATAATTGAGTGACTTCTCAGATAAGCATCAATAATCAATACAGTGTGCTACTATGCAACCACACGTATTACTGTACTTTTAACACCGGGTATTTCAACAGTTAACGGTAAAACTTTCGCCGTTATTTTTTTAATAAAAAGATATTTTTGTCATTTCTCATTCTGACAATAATTTTGTTGTGGGGTCCACCAATGATTGTGTCGTCGTAGGAATATTCCCTGTTAAAACGAATATTCCCCGACCAATCGAATATTATATAACAACTTGCGTACTTTGCAAAATTTATAAATATTACCCACAACTATAACATTATATCAAATTCACTCCTTAATATTCAAAAAATGATATTTATAGAAAATTCATCTTTATTCATAAAAGTTGGGGTTACAATAAGACCTTAGGGATATGATCTCTGGTGGAGATCTGGGATTAGAAATAGGAGGGGAGAGACAAGTAAATTCTTCGCTAGTGCGTCCTACCTAAGTTTATTTATTGGTCGGTCATAATATAGGGATATTATGTAGCATGTCAATTTCTTTAATTAACCCTTATTTTGTGGCAGTATTTGAGAATGGCATCTGAAAATGTTGAGATGAACAATGGAGCACATAAGACCATTTAGACATCGACAATCAATAACCAGGATAATGTGCATTAGGAAGGTAATATTCCTCCTATAAACAACACCATTGATCAAACGTGGAATGATGAGATGTTTAGAAACTTTTTGCAGTTCATGCAAAACCAGATGAGAGAGACTCCTGTTCAAAATGCAGGTGGAAACAATGGCAACTCACGGCTGGTTACTGCTAAGCAATTCAAGGAGTTGGGACCGCCCGAGTTTTTGGTAAAGCCTGATCCGATCAAGGCGAAAATGTGGGTTAAGCAAATTATCAAGATATTTGATGTTTTGGGATACACGGAGGAACATAAGGTTCCATTCGCCACCTTTATATCCTGTGGTGAGACAGATTACTAGTGGGAATCTGTGAAGCGTACCCATCCTATCGTACTCAATATGTCTTGGGAAGCATTCCAGAAACTGTTCGATGATAATTACTTTCCTGAAAGTATTCATCATATGAAAGAGGTAAAGTTTATCAGACTGGAACAAAACAACATGACTGTGTCCCAATACAAGGCTAAGTTCGTGAAGTTATCTAGGTTTGCACCTCTTTTGGTAGAGAATGAGGAACGTATGACACGGATGTTTCTGAGAGATTTGAAACCCAAAATTTGTTAATACCTCATTTCTCACAAATTTTCTCTCTATTCAGATGTTGTGAACAAGTCTCAATTATTAAAGCGAGATAATTAGTATGTTCAACCGGGGGACCACAACCAGTGTTATACAGGTGGCAGCAGTCATCGAAGCAATGATAACCAGTGGGAAAGAAAATATCTGGATAGAAGCGGTAACCACTCTGGTGGTAATCGTGGCCATGATAGTAGAAAAAGCGAGTCGGGGGGGAGATTTCAAAAAGAGAAGGTACAACAATGACAACATGAAGACGTCGGCACCAACATCAATTGTTTCTAGGGGAGGAGAACGACCACCGGTCGTATGTTATAAATGCGGGAAAGAGGGACACATCAACCCAAACTGCCCACAACAATTCAAGGTGTGTTATAACTATGGAAAGGAAGGTCATATAGCTCAAGATTATCCTGTAGTGAAACCAAGTCCAGCGGGGATGGTGACTCCAAAGGCTGTCCCAGACAATTCAAAGTCAGTGGTTCCTGGAAGAGCGTTTGTCATAACTTCCCAAAATGGGAGGAACCCAAACGAGGTGATCACGGGTAAGCTAATCATAAACTCTTGCGAAGTTTATACCTTATTAGATACCTGTTCTACCCATTCTTTTATCTATCCTCCTTGTGCTCAACATTTGAACTTGACTCCTAAGAAATTAGACTTTGACTTATCAGTTGAAACTCCGTTAGGAGAAACTTTCATTACTTCTACTTTTTATAAATCTTGCTTGATTCAAGTTGGGACCATCACATTACCTGTTGATCTCATCTCTTTAAAGATACTTGCATTTGATGTGATTTTAGGGATTGATTGGTTAACTACTCATCATGCCAAAATTGATTATTTTCATAAGGTCGTTAGTTTTCATATTCCTAACCAACCTCTTATGTGAATTTAAGCAACCAAACCACTAAAGTCAATCACTGGCATATCAAGCCATAAAGCCATTCGTTTATTAAAAAATGGATGTCAAGCTTTCTTAGCCCATGTCATGGATTTAAACAAAAATACGTCAGATTTGAATAATATTTCTGTTGTTAGTGAATTTCCTGACATATTTCCTAAAGAACTTCCAGGCCTACCCCCAGAGCGTGATATCGAATTTTGTATTAACCTTGAACCTGGTAAAATTTCCAAAACCTCATATCGAATGACTCTTATTGAACTTCAGGAGTTAAAAACCCAACTACAGGAGTTATTGGATATTGGTTTCATTCATCCTAGTACATCTCCTTGGAGTGCTCCTATTTTATTCGTAAAAAAGAAAGATGGGAGTATGCAACTTTGCATTGACTATCGCGAGTTGAACCATGCCACCATCAAAAATAGGTACCCACTACCTCGCACTGATGACCTGTTTGACCATTTGCAAGGTGCTAAATTCTTCTCAAAAATTGATCTTCATTTCGGATATCATCAGTTAAAGATTAAAACTGATGACATTCCAAAGACTACTTTCAAGACTCGGTATGGGCATTATAAATTGCTAGTCATGTCTTTTGAATTGACTAATTCTCCAGCGGCCTTCATAGATATGATGAACCGAGTATTCAAGGAATATTTGGATCATTTTGTGGTTGTCTTTATTGATGACATCCTCATCTATTCCAAAAGTCGTGAAGATCATGAGCAATACTTGAGGCTGATACTCCAAAAGCTTTGTGAAAACAAGTTATATGCCAAGGTTAAGAAATGCGAGTTCTGGCTTGAGGAAGTAGCATTCCTTGGGCACGTGATATCGAAGTATGGAATATCAGTTGACCCGATAAAGATTGAAGTAATACAAAGTTGGGAGCAACCTAAGTCAGTAACCGAAGTACGTAGCTTTATGGGCTTAGCTGGTTATTATCAAAGATTCGTGGAAGGATTTTCTTGAATCGTTACTCCATTAACTTAGCTGACTCAAAAAGATACAAAATTCGAATGGAGCGAGGAATGTGAGAAGAGCTTCCAAGAACTCAAGAGGAGACTCATTTCGGCACATGTTCTGATAATACCATCAGGTTCGGAGGGATTTGTCATTCACAGCGATGCTTCAGGCAAAGGTTTAGGATATGTTCTCATGTAACATGGGAAAGTCATAGCCTATGCCTCGCGAAAACTCAAAGAATATGAGAGGAATTATCCTACTCATGATCTAGAGTTGGCAGCAGTCATTTTTGCGTTAAAAATCTGGAGGCACTACCTATATGGGGAGAAAGTGGAGATATATTTAGATCATAAAAGCCTCAATTATTTCTTCACTCAAAAGGAATTCAACATGTGGCAACAACACTTTGAGTTAACTAGAAGGAAGAATCGATGAAGAATGAATACTTTGAGTCAACTCCAGACTTTGTGTTCCTAACGACTATGATTTAAAGTACAAAATCATGATGGAGGCACGCAACACACCATTTCCAATTCATCCTCGAAGTACTAAAATGTATCATGATCTTTGACATAAATTTTGGTGGAGCAATATGAAGAGAGAGATCACGAAGTTTATCTCAAGATGTTTAACTTCTCAACGTGTTAAGCCGGAGCATCAAGTGCCAAAGGGTCCATTGCAACCACTTGAGATTCCAGAATGGAAGTGGGAGCACATTAACATAGATTTTGTTACTGGTTTCCTAAGGTTTCTCAAGGCATAAATGCAATTTTGGTCATTGTCGATAGATTAACCAAGTCTGCTCATTTCTTACCTATACGAGAAACTTATTCACTTGAATGTCTTGTTCGTATGTACATAAATGAGATTGTGAGATTGCATGATATTCCAGTATCCATAGTTTCTAATTGAGACCCAAGATTCACTTCACGATTTTGGGTTAGCTTGCAGAAAGCTATGGGTACGAATTTATGATTCAGTTCGGCATACCATCCTCAAACGGGCGGGCAATCGAAAAGGACTGTTCAAACTCTTGAAGATATATTGAGACTTTATGTTCTAGACTTCAAAAGGAGTTGGGATAAGTACTTACCATTGGTGAAACTTGTGACGACCCCAAAATAGGTCCATTCCACCCAACCCATTCTGAGTCGCCAAATACATGGTACAGAAACAACTACAACTTTATTATCACAACAATAAAACTGTGAGTTTAAATACAAATATTATCTTCTAGACAATATTTATACTCAAATAAATCCTCATCACATTTATTGATACATTATTTTACAATAATGGTGAGGACTACTAAACAACTCTCTCTAGAACCTTCATTCCATACCCCGACTAGTACTCGCTACATTCTCGCCTCCTGAGAAGAAAAATGGAACAACAAGGAAAAGGGTGAGCTCAACTAGCCCAAGTAAAGAATGTTATGACTAAGATAATATACAACAAATTATCGTTAGTCTCCAACAGGAAAAATCGATGAATACAATAGACAACAAGTTTCGGATCAATATTCGCAATGAAATAATAATTCATAGAAGAGTTATGTAGAGAATGAAATCTACTATAATCTATGAATTTAACGATCTATCATCAATATTTTATCCCTGTAACATCAATCAATATTCATCTCAAATCAAATATTCATCTTTGCACTCTGAGCCAAAGATATTCATCAATCGGTCATGTTCATCTCAACACTGCTCATCTTTGCACTAAAGGCCAAAGATATTCATCAATCGGTCATGTTCATCTCAACACTGCTCATCTTTGCACTAAAGGCCAAAGATATTCATCGATCCATCATGTTCATTTAAACACTGCTCATCTTTTGCACTCTGGGCCAAAGATATTCTTCAGAAATCATTCATCTTGCACCTCTGTGCCAAAGATATTCAATAATATCATCATTTAAGACCGAGGATGATGAAAAATATTTTTAAAGAAACGAATCCGGTGAAACAAAATGACAAATATTATGGCTTCGTACTTTAAACAATCAGGAGTTCAAAAATACTTCATAAATAATCATAGTGAAGTAAAATTCAAGAATGATCAAAACATGGATACAATCAAAGCTAGTATCCGAGAATAGATATTTTAGATTTAAAAGAAAAATTTTCATTTTTCTATTGAATAGTGCCGTGATTCGTGAATAGTAGTCAGATATCGTGAATAGTCTTAGTATACGTGAATAGTAACTCAGACACCCAAAGATAGAAATTCCACAAAAACATCTTCACGCTTCATGAATAGTACTCGTGAATAGTAACTCGTGAATAGTAACTCATGAATAGTAATCGTGAATAGTAATTCATGAATAGTAACCCGAACATGAAAAAGTTCTAAATTTGATAAAAAGTTCCAACCAATATTTCAAAGATAATGATATTGAAGAAATAATATCATTTAAGAAGAAAATAACATCCCTTACCGAAAAGATTAGTACTTCTAAATTGAAACACAGGATATAGTCTTTGAAGGGAACTTGCACCGTCTAACAATACTCAAAGTATACTCAAAATACTCACAAAATACACTTGATAATATAGAGAGAGAAAGAGAGAAAACTTTGTTTCTGGTGTGATTTTCAATTCTAACTTAGCCCTCTATTTATAGGAAAATGTTAGCCCAGCCAAGGCAGGACTTGACTGCAACCGATGGCTTTTTACCGCTATTATTGCCACCCACCACATTTGAAATAAAATTCAGCACATTTTTCACCAACCACAAGTGGGGCCCACTCAATTCTAGAATTTTCCACCAAAATCAATTATAAACCTAATTTCCGAATCCGACACCTCTTAAAATTCACAACAAATCATTCGTGCATTTTTAACGGTTCAAAATTTGTGGACATATACTCAACTTATGTATGTATAACATACCCAAAATTACCACAATCCAGCGGTCGGATTAAAAATTATAACCCCCGCAATATATCTAAAACCCCCGATTTGATTTTTAACACCTCAATCAGATAAAATCTTGATAAAACACCTCAACATTAATTCCTTCATTAATAACCACATAAATAAATCCATCATTTATATTCATATAAAATAAATATTTCTTTATCATATGAATCAATAATTAATTATTCACAAATAATATTACTGAGAATCACATTTATGACAACCAGTTGTTCCTCAGGAAAGAGGGGCTTTCAATAAGGATCTCTCCTTCTTGGCGCCGCAATTAGGTGACCAAACCTCTCCTTGATGAACTTTCTAGACATTGCCAATAATGTTATCTAATAATATTATTCAAATAATATGAATTATTGATCCGATAATGGGAAATCTTTTGTGCGGTGACAATTATTGAAACAAACAATAATATAAAATACCAACGTATGACAATTATTGAATCAATAAAATAAACTATTGAGCAATAACACTTGTAATAATTATTGAGTAGTGCCTTCTTACGTAAGGATCAATAATTCAACAATCATGCAATACCGTCTGGTATTCTTTCTTTGTGCAAACCACGCGTAGACATCGTATTTTAACCACCGGGTATTCCAACAGTCTTAACAGTAACAACTACGCCGTTATTTATAACCACCCAAACTTTGTCGTTTTCCTCATCCAATCGCTTTCCGTTATGGGGCCACACACATGGCATCTCTTGCCGTCGCATGCGAATATTCCCCGACGATGCGAATATTCCACGACAAACGAATATTCCCAAGCAAAAATGAATATTTTATAACCACTTGCTTATTTTGAAATATTTGCGTATTTAACCCTTAACTATCCACATTAATCAAATCAACCCTTACTATTTCAAAATAATAAATAAAGGAAATTCCTTTTATTTAAAAAAATTCGAGTCTTACAACCTCCCTCCTTATGAAATTTCGTCCTCGAAATTAACGACGTACACTGGTGTTTCAAAAGGTAAAGATACCTCGCTTTCATTTTCGTTTCCAACTCCCGTGTCATTTCCTCTATAGCATGATTCCTCCACAAAACTTTAACTTGTGGTATGACCTTTCTTAGCGTAGGGACATGCTCCTTCCTATCCAAAATCTTGATGGTACCTCCTCATACGTTAAGTCTTGACTATCTCGTGGGTTCTAACTCAATGGCGTAGTTAAGGTCGTCGTCACATATTTACGTAACATCGATACGTGAAAAGCGTTATGAACACGCGTCATACTTGGTGGTAAAAGCGAGTCTATAGGCCACGATTCCTATTCGATCGAGAATTTCAAATAGATTAATAAATCGAAGGTTTGAGCTTTCCTCACCTCACCGATTCTCGCTTTTAAAATAACAACTTCTTGCACCTCCTTCTTCAAATTCATCACTCGATTGTGTAGCTTGAAGCGACTTTAACTTATATCGATTAAAGTCGATTATACTCGTATATCATCACGCACTCAGTATATCATCATGTGGGTACCTAGAGTTTTCATCTCCATCTCTATTATTTGTATATTATACGAAATGAGTCTTTGACAATATCGTACTCGTACTTGTATACGATCTTCTACTCAACACGTCAGCTACCACGTTCGCTTTTCCAGGATGGCATGGTCGAACATGTCTTTGAAATGAGTCTCCTCTTGAGTTCTTGAAGCTCTTACCACATTCCTTGCTCCATTCGAATTTTGTATCTCTCTGAGTTAGCTACGTTAATGGAATAGCGATTCGAGAATACCCTTCAACGTATCTCCGATAATAACCAACTAAGCCTAGAAAACTACGCATTTCGATTCTGAAGCTTAGGTTGCTCTCAAACGTGACTCATATCCCAATCTTGGATAAATGCGTCACAATGACACCTATCGATTTACTATCGCTTGCGAATATAGCGTCCCCTACAGAGAGTGCGGCGGTGCATTCCACAAAGGAAGTCACCAGATAAAGGCTCATGTACCAAATTCTATAGTTGAATTTTTAACTCACGAAGTTCAATAGAGCCATTCGATATGAGATTTTAGAAATGAGTTTTGTCTAGGGTTCAAAGTCGATACAAAATTTAATATCGATCTTTGGGAGTAAGCTTGATAAATTCTTGAAATACGCCGGGAAAAATCAACAACAACAAGAATATTATTCAAATCGGCGTGTCTTTATTCAAATCCATAACATGGACTAAGAAAACTTGACATCCGTAATAAGCGAATGACTTCATGGCTCGATATGAAAATGTTTGACTACAATGGTTTGATCGCTTGAGTTGAATAACGGGTTGCTTAGGAATATGAAAACTAACAACCTTACAAAAGCAATCAATTTTGGCATGATGAGTAGTTAACCAATCAATCCCCAAAAGCAAGTATCTTTAAAGAGATAAGGTCAACAGTAAGGTAATGGTGCCAACTTGAATCAAACAAGATTTTTAAACAACGGATGTAATGAAAGTTTCTCCTAACTGAGTCTCCATAAATAGGTCAAAGTCTAATTTCTCCGTAGTCAAGTTCAAACGTTGGAGCGCAAGCAAAGAGATAAAAGAATGGGTAGAACCAGGTATCTAGTAAGGTATAAACTTCGCAAGAATTTATAATTAACTAACGTGCTAACCGTTCGGGTTCCTCGTATTTTGATGAAGTCACGACAAACGCTCTTCCGAGAATCGTTGACTTTGACTTTTCGGGACATCCTTTTGAGTCACCATTCCCATTGGGTTTGGTTTCGATATCGTCATAATCTCGGCGATATGTCCTTCTTTTCCACAATTATAGCATACCTTAAGCTGTTGTTGTAGGCGGTCAATGATATGTCCCTCTTTCCGCATTTGTAACATATGACCGGTGGTCTTTCTCCTCCTTGGAACCCGGTTGCCCTTTGGCGGCAGCGTCTTCACATGGTCGTTGTTGAATCTCTTCTTTTTAAAATCTCCTCCCAACTCGCTTCTTCTATTTTCATGGCCACGATTACCACGGAGTGGTTACCGCCTTTGTCCGTATTCTTCTTTCTCCCTTTGGTTATCGTTATTACGATGGACTGCTTATCTTTGGTATGATCACGGTTATGGTCCCTCGGTTGAGCGTACTCGTTATCTCGCTCTAACAAGCGAGCCACATTTACAACATCTGAATAGAGAGAAAATTTTGAGAAATGAGATCTTGGCGTATGCCGGTTTCAAACCTCTCGAAACATCCGCGTCATCGTTCCTCATTCTCCACCAAATGAGGTCTGAACACTGGATAACTCATGAACTTCGCCTCGTCTTTGGGATACCGTCATATTATTCTCGCTCGGTCTAATAAATTCCACTTCCTTCATATGACGAATACTTTCGGGGAAGTACTTGTCATTGAATGCTTTTCAAACGTCTCCCATGACACGTTTGAGTCTTGTTTGGATGGGTACGCTTCACGATTCCACCAAGATGTCTGCCTCGCCACGGAACATAAAAGTAGCGAATGGAACTTTCGTTCCTTCATGCATCCCAAGACATCGAATATCTTGGTAATTTGCTTGACCCATGTTTACGCCATGATCGGATCGCTTTCCCTGCACTGGTGGTCCCGACTCTTTGAGCTGCTTTTGTTTGTGACCACCGTGAATTGCTATCATTTCCTCTCGTATTTTGAACACGAGTCTCCATCGTCTAATTTTGCATGAAGCGCAAAAAGCTTCTAAACATCCCTCGTTCATCATACGCTTTCGGTGGTGTTATTCACGGGAGGTACATTGCCCACTTTTACACGTTCTCCTCGTTGTTAAGTCTGAGGCATCTCCACGGTCTCATTTACTCCACTATTAATATTCTCGATTCGACATTCTCAATTCTTTGTCATAAAATAAGGGTTAATTAAGGAAATCAATCACATAATATCCCTATATCTTGACCAACTAACAAATAAGCTTAGGTAGGACACACTAGCGAAGGATTTACTCGTCTCTCCCTCCTAGTTTTATTCCCGATCTCCGCTAGAGATCATATCCTAAGCTCGATACCCAACCGTGGCGACCCCAAAATAGGTCCATTCCACCCAACCCATTACGAGTCGCCAAATACATGGTACGTAAACAACTACAACTTTATTATCACAACAATAAAAGCTGTGAGTTTAAATACAAATATTATCTTCTAGACAATATTTATACTCAAATAAATCCTCATCACATTTATTGATACATTATTTTACAATAATGGTGAGGACTACTAAACAACTCTCTCTAGAACCTTCATTCCATACCCCCGACTAGTACTTTCATTACATTCTCGCCTCACGAGAAGAAAAATGGAACAACAAGGAAAAGGGTGAGCTCAACTAGTCCGGTAAAGAATGTTATGACTAAGATAATATACAACAAATTATCGTTAGTCTCCAACGAGGAAAAATCGATAGAATACAATAGACAACAAGTTTCGGATCAATATTATATAATGAAATAATAATTCATAGAAGAGTTACGTAGAGAATGAAATCTACTATAATCTATGAATTTAACGAGTCTATCATCAATATTTTATCACGTAACATCAATCAATATTCATCTCAAATCAAATATTCATCTTTGCACTACAGCCAAAGATATTCATCAATCGGTCGTATTTCATCTCAACACTGTTCATCTTTGCACTAAAGGCCAAAGATATTCATCAATCGGTCATGTTCATCTCAACACTGTTCATCTTTGCACTAAAGGCCAAAGATATTCATCGATCGATCGTATTCATTTAAAACACTGTTCATCTTTGCACTCTGAGCCAAAGATATTCTTGAGAAATCATTCATCTTTGCACTACTGGGCCAAAGATATTCAATAATATCATCATTTAAAGGCGAGGATGATGAAAAATATTTTAAAAAAGCGAATCCGGTGAAACAAAATGACAAATATTATGGATTTGTACTTTAAACAATCCGAGTTCAAAAATACTTCATAAATAATCATAGTGAAGTAAAATTCAAGAATGATCAAAACATGGATACAATCAAAGCTAGTATCCGAATAGATATTTTAGGCGAAAGAAAAAATTTTCATTTTTCGGTGAATAGTTCAAGTATTCGTGAATAGTGCAGTATATCGTGAATAGTAACTCAAACACCCAAAGATAGAAATTCCACAAAAAACATCTTCACGCTTCATGAATAGTACTCGTGAATAGTAACTTCGTGAATAGTAACTCATGAATAGTAACTTCGTGAATAGTAATTCATGAATAGTAACCAGACATGAAAAAGTTCTAAATTTGATAAAAAGTTCCAACCAATATTTCAAAGATAATGATATTGAAGAAATAATATCATTTAAGAAGAAAATAACATCCCTTACCTCGAAAGATTAGTACTTCTAATTTGAAACAGGATATAGTCAAGAAGGAACTTGCACCGTCTAACAATACTCAAAGTATACTCAAAATACTCACAAAATACACTTGATAATATAGAGAGAGAAAGAGAAAACTTTGTTTACGGTGTGATTTTCAATTCTAACTTAGCCCTCTATTTATAGGAAAATGTTAGCCTTAGAAAAGCAGACTTGACACTGCTACGATGGCTTTACACGCTACTATTGCCACCCACCACATTTGAAATAAAATTCAGCACATTTTTCACCAACCACAAGTGGGGCCCACTCAATTCTAGAATTTTCCACCAAAATCAATTATAAACCTAATTTAGAATCCGACACCTCTTAAAATTCACAACAAATCATTCGTGCATTTTTAACGGTTCAAAATTTGTGGACATATACTCAACTTATGTATGTATAACATACCCAAAAATTACCACAATCCAAGCGGTCGGATTAAAAATTATAACCCCATAATATATCTCAAAACCCACGATTTGATTTTTAACACCTCCAATCAGATAAAATCTTGATAAAACACCTCAACATTAATTCCTTCATTAATAACCACATAAATAAATCCATCATTTATATTCATATAAAATAAATATTTCTTTATCATATGAATCAATAATTAATTATTCACAAATAATATTACGAATCACATTTATATATTGAGAGTGTTCCCGGGAAGAGGGGCTTTCAATAAGGATCTCTCCTTCTTGGTAGCGCAATTAGGTGACCAAACCTCTCCTTAGAGCGAACTTTCTAGACATTGCCAATAATGTTATCTAATAATATTATTCAAATAATATGAATTATTGATCGATAATGGGAAATTTGTGCGGTGACAATTATTGAAACAATGATAATATAAAATACCAATGACAATTATTGAATCAATAAAATAAACTATTGAGCGGTAACTCGTAATAATTATTGAGTAGTGCCTTCTTACGTAAGGATCAATAATTCAACAATCAATATCGTCTGGTGTCTTCTCTTGTGCAACCATGCATATTATTCACGTATTTTAACCATAAGGGTATTCCAAGCATCTTAACGGTAACAACTACTGCGTTATTTATAACCACCCAAACTTTGTGCGTTTTCCTCATCCAATCGCTTTCAGTTATGGGGCCCCACATATGGCTTGGTCAGTAAATGCGAATATTCCCCGAAGCGATCAGAATATTCCACGACCAAACGAATATTCGTAAAACGAAAAATGAATATTTTATAACCACTTGCTTATTTTGAAATATTTGCGTATTTAACCCTTAACTATCCACATTAATCAAATCAACCCTTACTATTTCAAAATAATAAATAAAGGAAATTCCTTTTTATTTAAAAAAATTCGGGGTCTTACAAAACTCTCCTACAATAACAGTTATCAGGCAAGTATAGGTGTGGCTCCATTCGAAGCATTGTATGGACGAAATTGTCGCTCTCCAGTATTTTGGGATGAGGTGGGTGAAGCAACATTGTTGGGACCAAAGTTGGTACGTATGACTACAAAAAAGATCCAAATAATATGACAATGTATACAAATGGCACAGGATCTACAAAAAAGTTGTGTGGATCTTCATCGAAAGGACATGAAATTTAATATTAGGGATCATGTATTGTTACGTGTTGCTCCATGGAAGGGAGTTACAAAATTCGGGAAGAGAGGAAAGCTTAATCCACGATTTGTTGGTCCATTTGAGATTCTTGACCGAGTAGGAAATGTGGCCTATAGACTCACATTACCTCCAAGCATGTCTCGTGTTCATAATGTTTTTCACATAATTGTGCTTCGTAAATATGTGAAAGACCCAATCCACATTATTGAGTTGGAACCAGACGAGATAGCCGAATATTTAACGTACAAAGAGGTAACTATCAAGATCTTGGATAGGAAAGAGCATGTCATATGCACAAAGGTTATACCATAAGTAAAAGTTTTGTGGAGGAACCATGCTATTGAGGAATGAGAGTTCGAATTGGAAATGAAAGCGAGGTATCCTCAACTTTTTGAAATACCAGTTACGTACATCAATTTTGAAGATGAAATTTCATAAGGAGTTGAGGTTGTAAGACCCCAACTTTTTATAAAATTGAATTTCCTCTATTTTGAAATAGTAAGAGGTTGATTTGATTAATGTGGTTAGTTATGGGTAAAATATGCAAATATTTTAAATAAGCAAGTGATTATAAAATACTTATTGTTGTCGGGAAATATTCGTGGAATATTCTTGTTGTCGGGGAATATTCGTACGACGGAGCAGTCATTTATGGGCCCTATAACAAAAAACTGTCAGATGAAGAAAATGAAAAGTATGAATTTTCTTTAAATAATGATGTTGTTGTTACCGTTAAAACTGTTGGAATACCCGGTGGTTAAAATACAGTAATACACTGTGTTGCACAGTAGCACACAGTATTGCACAATAATTCTAATTATTGATTCTTACATAAGAAGTCACTATTCAATAGTTGTTACAGTAATTACTGTTCAATATTTTATTTTATTGATTCAATAATTGCTACGTTAATATTTTATATTATTGATTCAATAAGTGTCACTGCATAGTATTTTCCATTATCAGATCAATAATTCATATTATTTGAATAATATTATTAGATAGCATTATTGGTAATTTCTAAGGAAGTTCTATCTAGGAATGGGGTTTGGTCACCTAATTGCGCGCTAGTAAGGAGAAATCCTTATCTAAAAGCCCCCCTTTCGGAAACGACACGGTTGTCAATATTATAGTTACGTAATATTATTTATGAATAATTAATTGTTGTTTATATGATAAGGAAATATTTATTTAATGTGGATATACATGGAAGAATTTTTAAAAAACTGACAATTGTTGAAAATTGATATTTTAATCTTTTACGATAAAATAATTCATTCAAATATATTATTGTAATATTACATTATAAGTGTATGATGTAATAATATAATAATATAATAACGGTGATATTTTTATAATGAATGAACGATATATATGAATAAATGAGGAGGAAGAGAGCAAATTGGGTCCGAAATATTTTTGTTACAAAAAATATGTTAAATATGTTAGTGGGCTCTATTTTTGACTGAAATTTGATTATAGCCTGCAAGATCATCTGTATGTGGATTTCGGTCATTTTTTGTTTAGAATTTGAAAAAAACTTTCTTCTACAAAGTTATAGAGAATTAAATTTCATATGGAATGGATATAAAATTCGTATTTTTCTGATAAAAGGGCTAGTTATTATAAATTATTGAAGTTCCGGAATATGTGGTCTGAATTGATTTTGGGGTTATAAATATTTTCTTAATAAAAAATTGTTTTTTGTGAGGTGGGCCCTACTTGTGTGGGTTGATGAAATGGTTAAGGAGGTGTGCGGAATTTTTTTTATAAATATAATATTTTATTAAATTTTTTGCTTTGGCATTCTAAGCATTTTCCTATAAATAATGTGCTTAAGTTAGAATTAAAAATCACACCAGAATCAGAAGTTTCTCTCTCTATAATATTGATCATATTTTTGTGAGTATTTAAATACTTTGAGTGATACTATTCAGTGTATGTTTTCTTCAGTATTATATACAATATTCCAGCCAAAAGTACAATTCTTTTGAGTTAAAGGATGTTATTTTTTTCATAAATGATATTATTTCTTTTAATATCCTTATCTCGAAATATTGATATGATTTTTATTGTGAAAATTTTACCTTTTCGTGTCGGGGTTACCACTCACGTATACGACACTATTCATGTATACGACACTATTCATAGAAAAATTAAATTTTCTTTTCTTTGTCCAAGTTGTCTATTATGGTTACTATCTTTGATTGTATCCATGTTTTGATCTTCATTCTTAAATTTTGCTCTATAATTGTTTATTATGGAGTATTTTTAAACTTGGATAAACTGAAGTACGAATCCCTAATCTTTGTCCTTTTATCTCACTGGATTCGTTTTCTTTAAAATATTTTTATCATCCTCAGTCCTAAATGGTGATATAACTGAATATCTTTGGCCTATAGTGCAAAGATAAATGATTACTTGATGAATATCTTTGGCTTGTAGTGCAAAGATGAATGATTACTTGATGAATATCCTTAGCCCGTAGTGCAAAGACGGACAGGTGTTGAGATGAACATGATCAACTGGTGATACAAATGAATATCTTTGGCCCATGGTGCAAAGATAAATATTTGGTTCAATATGTATATTCATTGATGTCACAGGGATAAAATATTGATGATGAACTTTTAAATCATAGAAGATAGTAGACTTCATTCTCTACTTAACTCTTCTAATGAATTGTTATTTCCGCTGTGAATATTGATTTGAAATTTTTGTCCATTATATTTTATCTGATTTATTGAAGGCTAACGATAAAAAAAATTTCATTATCTTAGTCATAATATTCTTTACTGGCTAATTGAGCTCATCCTTTTCCTTTTTATTCCATTCTTCTTCTCAAGATGTAAGAATATAGCGGGAACTAGTCGGGGGTGTAGAGTGATGGTTCAAGACAGTTGTTTTAACAATCCTCACTATTTGTAAAATAGTGTATCAATAATTGTAATGATAACTTTATTTGAGTTTAGATATTGTCTAGAAGACAATATTTGTATTAAAACTCACGACATATGTGTTGTCGTATTTTGCACTACAATTGTAATATTGAAGTTGTAGTTTTTTTTGTACCATGTATTTGGCGACTCAGAATGGGTTGTGTGGACTTATTTTGGGGGCGTCACAAATATACCTATACATCATGCGTAATCTTATGAGTACTTGTGATTAAACCTTCTTGAATTGTAATTCACATAGAGATATGATAAATTAGTTAATTAGGGTGTTCTACTTAATTCTATCATTTGTGGATTTAAGTTGATATGGGTATAATGCATTGAGAGATGGTTATATCTAATGTTGTTATCTTGATTAACAAACTGGAATAGTTAATGTGAATTAAAAGGAAGTATGTTAGTTGAAGTGATGCATAAAGTGAAAGTGTAGGCTTAATTCTCCAATATTTGATTAAAGTTTGTGGTAGTTAGTTAATTTTTCTTTAATTAGTAGTTTTTCATAAATTTCATCACTTAATCATTAGTTTAATAAAAATAAGATACTTATATAAAATTGGTAATTGTTAGGATAAAATTCAGTTATTTTTTATGTGGAAACGATACTTTACTCATCACTTTATTACTTATTGACCACGTATACTTGCATGTTATGCGTAATTGCATTTTAAGCCCAAAAGCTATGTAGCCACGGGTCACCCACCCATTTGAAAACCAGTCATGCTTCTGGTAGCTTAGATTACACTATAATGTGGCACTGCAGCGCCAGTTACCATAAACTATTTTTCCAGTTTCGCGAAAATCCAGTTTTTCTCTAAAAACATGATTCTATACCAACAATTATGCTCAGAAAATTTGTTCTAAACACATATCAACATACATATTAAAACTGAATAATTAATAACTCGCATAAAGGTTTGGCTCTTATACCACTGTTAGGTTTTTAATGTTCATGAACATAATCAAATTGCATCAAAGTAAAGCAAAAACATAAAAATAGAGTTTTAAAATTTTATAAACCATGTACCCGGATCATCCTTTATGCATAATTATTAATTAGATTAAAAGAGATGAAGATTAAATTCATACCCTTGTAGAACTAACTTCCTCAGGTACAAGTTCACCTGCAATCCTTTTCGCGTTCAACTTGAATCCACCAGGGTTGATTTCTTCCTTTGATCAACATTAGCCACTCAAGTGTTTGACCTCTAGAGGTGATCCACCAAGGAAGAAGAAGTATTCAAGAAGATGGGTGTTTGGCAAAATCATAGTTTTTCTATCTCTATAAAAAATACATACTCTCCCCAACTCTTGGAATTGTTATTTACGTGTGTTGTGAAAAACATCAACCCTCGCCCATAATAAGACTCCTCTTATTTATAGATGTAGACAACCCTCCTTAAAAATTAAGGAACTGAGTTTTATTTTAATTAATTAAACTCTTTTAATTAATTAGGCTCCTAATCTTATTTGGAATAATTAATTAAACTCTTTTTAATTAATTAGCCTCCTAATCTTAATACGAATATATGAGAGTACTTTTATTAATTAATTTCAAAACTCCTTTAGGAATTAAATAATAATAATAATAATAAGACTCCTCTTATTAATTTTTATTTAATATTTATAAAATATTAAATAATAAATATTAAGTTATTTAATTTAGTCTATCACCATAGATTAAATTAAATACACTTAACTTATTATTATGATTATGTCATTTACTTCTTAAATAAATATTCTTCATTTTATGGTTTGACCCTTTAGGTTCTCCATATTAAATGGGTTGTGAATAAATCAATTGGAACAAATCTAATCTTATTTAAATAAATAAATAAAATTATTAATTCATTTAAATAAATAACATTTATTCTACAATAAAGATAAGCCTCCTTAGCGATCAACAACTTTCCAGATAATATAGATTTAAACACTAATCATAAAAGAACCTTTAAGTAAATAGTTACCATACAATTAAATCCTTTCACCATACAATGTCTCAATTACATATAAGACATGGAATTCTTTGTCACAAGTCTTATTTTATTTAATTATATGTATTTCAATTCTTAAATGCACAACTCCAAATAATGCAAATTAGAAACTCCTTTCTAATTTCATTCTGTCTTGGACAAGGACTATTGGGTTGTCATTTATCAAATCACATAGGACATTCTCTTCTTTTACTAGAAGCGGTAGATTCTTTATTGATCATACATTATCTCCATGTACAACTTATTACACTCAAGCATAACCTTTGATATACCCTAAGGGTCTTAAGGAATATATCAAAGTATAACTCATCATACACAAGATACTATGATGATCTCAAGTCTAAGGATCACTTGTACTACTATCACTACAGGAATTCCTATTGACAAACGAGTAAAACTCCATTAGGTATTCCTTAGCAAGCCACGTTCAGTGTACTTATTCTCCAATAAGCACCTACATACTTTCTTTAGTGTCTCTACACAAATGATCATGAGATCAATCATCCTCATCCAATGAGTAAGCAACGTATTTACCAATCTATCCAGATTCACTAATTCCCTTTTTAGTAATCCATTGATAGGGAACATTTTAGTTTTTAAGCTATCTAAGAATTTAGATCTCATTAGTATAATCATCATGATTCTAAAAGCATTGCTCAAAACTATTGGTTTATCACATATTATAAAACAACACCATCTAGATAAATTAAAAGCCTTTAATTAAACAATTCTTTTATTAATAAATGAATAAGATTATTACAAAGTATAAGCTTTATCATTAAACATGATAAACTTGTGTGCATACTACTTTCAGGATGAGCCAGCTCTTCCTAATTGTGGATTTTGTCATTGTCAAGTCAACCATACCAAGTTCTGGCCTCTCCCGTTAGACTTTCTAGAATAATTGTATTCTGAGCTTCTCATCCTCTGCATAGGATCTGAGTTCCCCAATATACACTTTCAGAGGGGTATAAAGATCGCTTTTTCCATTTTACTTTTCAAGATCTAGGACTTGGAATTTATTTGGGTATCTGGCTCTTGCAAAGATACATAGATCTGAATAGTTAACACTTCCATAAGTTCCACTCCCTTTGATTGACCGGATGGTTTCTTCCATTTGTTGGACTTTCTTTCTTATGTCCCTAGTTTTCTGGTCTTCCTTGAGATTTGTGATTTCAGGGGTTTTGTTAGTTCTTTTATTGGAATGAGGTTCAGGTGTCTGGGTTTCCATCTTTCTATCAGTTCCCTGATTGTCCCCTTGTGTGGATAACTCTAGCTGAGTGGGAGTTGTCTGGCCCTGAGTGCTTTTACTTTGTTCTTTCAGGAGGATAGCTAATTTTTCTATTTAATTCTTAAGTCCCTCAAACTCTTTTTGAGATACTAAACCTGATTCCTGTTGGGAATTTTTCGATTCATATCGGTGCATAGGCTTTGTTATATTTCGATGCGGTAATGGGAAGTATCTTACCTATAAGAAGAGTAGGTAGTTTAGTCTTCATAAGAATTAACAACATGCATTGATGCAATGTCTTAGTTTTTTATGGTTTTTAATATTGTCTTGCAAAACAAACGTAATTTATTTTGACAACATGATAACATAACAGGATTTGATATTTTTACAATAATTGAATTGACAAGGAATGGAAATGATATTTATATTTAATTGATATTTACATGGAATTGAAATTTATATTGAATTGAAAGAGAAAGGCATGAAGAGACTTTCCTTCGCGTTTGGTTTATCAGATGTTAACCTATCTTAGGGTTACTCTCACGGGATTTTGGGCATGAAGGTTCTAGATCGCCATAATCTACTAGATGGGAAGTTAATCGATCTTTCAATTAGAGAGGATCTGAGTGGTGCCTTTCCTGAGCCTCGTGGGATTAGTCTCCTCTTGAGTCCAGTAATCAACCACCGACAGGATTGCCTACTAATGGAGGGACCACACAACATACATTCATCACGTCTCACCGCATGTAATATGATGACATTCTGCGAATCACTAATATAAAGCATTGTAAAGAGACATTTATTCACATCCATTCAATATAAAGACAACTTTCACACACATGCAGATAAAAAAGGAATTAAAAAATTGAAATGCGACTTAAGCCCTCTAACATCCCCAACAGAGTCGCCACCTATCGACACTGGGAAAATTCCTAAATTCCTAGGTGTTTGGTTCTTACCCTTTATATTTTCTATGTGGTTTAATTTATCTTGCTTTAAATAGTGAGATTTTAGGAAGAGGCCGACAAAAAATGTCGACGATTTGAAAAGTTTGATTTTAATTGATTGGGGAAAATTAGACAGAGGCGCCAGTTGGTATGAGTTAAATAGTTGTACCAAATCAATCGAATTTTGAAAGATTTTCGCAATATGGCCCAATATGTGACTCTATTTAATTGGTCTGGAAACCGAGATTTATAGAGTTTGGGGGTTTGCTTAAGCGAGGGGAAGGTGTTAGGCACCCCCCCCCATGACTTCCGTGAAAAAAGGTTACCGCGTCTTTTCATTCCCTATGCATCGATTATGTGTGTGCGATGCAGATAAATGTGATCAAAGTGCTTTATTTGAAAGTAGTGTTATGTCTCTTTTGCACCTATATACAATGGGTTTTAAAAATAGGTTTTCAAACCCTTATGCTCAAATAGGAATTAAGGCCTTTGATACTTTTCATTTTATTCCGTATTCAGCTTGATTTGATTTTATTCAAGATGTGAAGCATCTTTGATAGTATATATATATATATATATATATATATATATAAGTGTCGGAGTTCTTATTGGTATGAGAGCCATCGAAGTAAGCCCGAACACCACAACCATAGTTTTCACTATTTTGGGGCCTTAAACCCCTATAACCATTTTTAAGGACCTGAATTTACAAGTACAAAATTTGCAAGCTAGCTGTACAATCGAAAAGGTCCATCACGGGAACCGGATCTAGATTCATTGATTGAATCATAGATCTTATAGCTCATAGGCTCATAGGATATCACATAAACAGCCTGCATAACGAATATATAGAAATAAAACATATATTTATACTAGACATCGTTGGACGAAGGATTCATCAGTTAAATCCTTGTATGCGAGTAGCTCAAAACTTCCAGTTTCCTCTAGATACAGATCTAGGGTCATATGGTTGCTAAATACTTATAAAAAATATAAAGGAAAATAGATCTATAAAGATCTTAGCCATTCTAGCTTTTAGGTTCAAGTTTTACAACTTTTGAACCAGGTGAAAGCTAAATCTGGCTAGATCCAGTCCATATCTAGTCAATAAAGTTTAAATACTGACTATTTACAAGAAATGAACGGTTAAAAAGTCAAATCTGATGAATATAAGTTACTAACTATATATATATATAAAGAGAGAGAGAGAGAGAGCACTTATATACGTATTAGAGTAAGTGAAATAAGCAGATATGGCGAAAATCTTACAATATTGCGCAAGAATAGCTATTAAATGACTTCTGGCGCCTCAAAACTCGTTTTCTACCGGTCAAAATTTGATATGTTGTATTATATATATTTATAAGTGTTTACAAAGAAATTTTACAAAAATCAGAGTAAGATAGAAGCTCCATTTAGATCTCCTAGCCACTTTTTCTCTCTCCTAAGCCTTATCCTTCTCTATTCTCTCTTTTAGAAGAAAAGGGGGAGGCCCTATTTATAGACCTGGTCAACAGCGGGTCTACTTGAAGTAGCCCTAGGTAGTGTTGCGGCTGGGCCTTGTGGGCTTCGTTATCTCGAAGTATGTGCACTCTGACCAACATGCAGTCTACTTGAACCTTCATAACTTGCAATCTGGGAATCCAATGGTGGCATGCCATACCTTTCCAGAAAGCTCTTTCCGAGAGCTATGCAATTACATGGGGATTAAATTTTTTTAAATCCAGGAAGATGGGTCTATGACCATATCTTCAAGTCTTCTTAATCAGTCCATTAAGCTTTCTGGAACAGTTTTCACTCGGGATTATTGTGATGGTTCTATATGACATTATTCACAATAGTTTGATCAGGGTTGATGTTGAGTTGGAGGAATTATCCTTTTGCCCTTTTGGGTTAGTTTCTGGGCTAAACACAGTTGCAGATGTCGTCCCTCAAGATTATCTTCGGGGTTTGACTGTTGTTGACTTTTGTTTGTCCTCGGGGTTGTCTTTGACGTTGATTTGATGATTTTCCAGAGCTGTCTCCGGGGGTCTAGTTTTATGATGTAGACTTCCAGGGTTGTCTTCGGAAGATAAAATACGGGTTTCCCTCCTGCATGGTTAGTAATAAGAATGCAAAGTTTCGAGTGTCTAAATAAAATAACCCCTCATGATGGTCAGGAACAGATGTCACAAGATACGATCTCTCTCCACTAAGTCCTTGGGTAAAGGCTCCTGCAAAGTTCCTCGAGTCGCATCCACACTCAAAGAGCCTAACCGGATACTATAGGCCTTGAAGGTTCGCTCCTGAGGAGGAAACTGAGAATAGTGCGAACAGCAGTGGTAGTGATATTAACCTCCAAAGGCACCCGGTACCCAATAAACTATAAACCAATGATGTACCATTAATCCATGGGTGTCATCATAACCTCACGTCTAATAGATGAAGGGGTTGGCTCTAATGAAACCACCTCTCAGAAAAAAGCTTAAAGATAGCCCCTAGGGCAGAGACAAGAAGCAATTGTGAGGAAGTCATGAAAACCCCATGAATCTACTCGAGCCCGATAGTCAACATGAAGCGACCAGTACAATGAGTACATACTAAACCAGTTACCCCTGGGCTAGGTAAACTCTGAAACCTACGCGACATTAAGGTCAAAAATTGATTGTTGGCATGAATGGAGAATTAAAGCAAATCCATATAAAAACTCTTATACCTCGTTCGCATGCAAATGAACAGATGGATGACGACTCAAGTTGGTACCCATCAAGTCTAGAACAGATACATGGATACCCAGAAGGAATCTAGGCACAACAGTATGACGAGGTGGAACCTCAGGCTTAGGGATATCACCCTCCTCATGTAAATGGGACATATCCTTATTAAGAGAACGATGTACCGACTCTGTTAAGCGACGAACCTGTCAGGTAATCCGCGGAATGGGAGTATCTGAAGCAGGCCTACGTAGGCGAACTCCGGATGAAGCCCTATGGGAAGAAGAGCTACTAGGTCTATCTGAATCCATACTGAACAATGAGTCCATGGAATTGAGAATAAGACAAGTGTGACGTACCGAATTTTATAAATTATTAAAATAAGAATTTAATAATTAAAATTCTTATTATGAGATGTTTGAGTTTGAGTAGGTATATATCGTCTTATATATATTTTGAAATATGTGACTGGTGTGAATATATATATATATATATATATATATATATATATATTCATATATTGGAAAAGTGAGGTTTAATAGTTAAGTTAACTATTGAAGAAATTAAATGAATCAGTAATTATTTTAAATATTTATTGAATTAAATAAATATTTTAAATAAATTATTTATTGAGAAAAAAATAATTTATGAAATTGTGGTATAATAATTTAGTTATGTGTGTATGATAATTAAATTAAAGCAAAGGTAAATTTTATTCTTTAAAGATTTAATTTAATGAATTAATTAAATTAAATGAATTGTTTAATATTAAAGAGAATGAATAAATTAAATAAAGTGATGTTTCTAATTTATTAATTAAATTAGATATATAATTATTTATTAATTATAAGTATAATGATAATAAGATTTTTATTATTAATATGAGTTATTTAAATTAACTAAACTATGTTATTTAAATTAATCAACTAAGGGTGTGACATGAAACTATATAATATAAGATAATATAAAAATAATTTAGTTTGGGGAGAAAAAAGGTGGTAGCCAAACAAGGCCTTATGGCCTTTGGCTTGTTTAACTGACGTGTTTTGTTTTTTTCTAACGGAAGAGTACGTGGGGTGACCAGTTTCTTATACGCATCTTATTTTCTAAGGAGAAATAACAGAGGTTTAGAAAGAGGGCTTGGAAGAAGAGAGGAAATACAATGGAAATTAAGAGATTAAGCCTATGAGATTTTGGCCAAGAGGAAGGAGATTCACCATCTTTTTGCTAAACCTATAATCTAGAGGATTAAAGGTATAATTTATCTTAATTTTCTTTGCAATACCTATTCTCTATTAATTGGAAATTTTGTTGGATAGGGTTTTTGTGTTTGTATGTTGTTGCTAAACTTGTTAGTTATCATCTATAATCCTTGGTTGATGTTCAAATTCGTGAGAATTGGTTTATAGGAAGAAATGTAAAATAACAGTGTTTATATTATAGAATATGGCTTAGAAAGTACAAAATTTCATGGTCAATACTTTTTATAATCTGTGAATTGATGTTGGATTATGTTAGTATGTTAAGAAACGAAAGCGACATAGTTTGAATCATGTCAATTGGTTAAAAAACGAAGCCATGGTGATCGAATTCGCTAAATGTGTTTAAAATATGAAAATATAGCATGAACATTGAATTGGAATCCTTAAATTGATTTGTTAAAGTTTTTGAAATGTTAAAATTATTATGTAGATGAGTAGTTCAGTGTTTCACGAGTTCATAGAATCGAAAACCAACTAATTCCGACTTAAAACGAAGAAGTTATGAAGATTTGAAGTTTGTACATGAGAAAACTATTTACATCTTGAGCTTGGGCGGGACGCCTTGCAGGGCGCAGTATAGCTGGGCACTTCAAGTTCTTGTGGGCACACGGTATTTGTGAAGAAAAGGGGCGCGGCCGCACCCCATGTGTACTAAATGTGACTACTTTGACCTATTTTGGTAAAACGGTCATAAACTTTTCATACGAACTCCGATTGAGGTGATTCAAGATGATCCAGAACGAGGACGAATAGACCTACAACTTTTATTCTTTATGTTTTTTAATTTGAGGTCTTTAGAAAGGGTCAAAATAGTCATTTGTAGGACTATTGTGTTTTCGGGGGCAATCGGAGGGCGTCGGGCATGCACGTATGCAAGTGTGGTGCTCTTGACGATAAAAGATGTTGTTCTAAGTTATAGAACATGAATATTATGAAGTATAATGATGCTTAACATTAATAAATGATATATTAGATAAGTTATATACGCATACTAAGCACACACAAGATAGACAAATCGGGCATGTGACGAATAAACGTCGAAACGTCGTGATAAGTGTTAATGAATATAAAAAGTGTTTTAAGTCAAATGAAATGAACATTATAAAGTATGAAATGGGTTTAATATAAAACCAATAATGATTCCTAGCAAGACTTAAGCACTTGAATGAACTTGAATATGAAATATAGTGAGCTATATAAGTCGAAAGTTAACCTGATAAAATTGAACATTTTGTATTGATAATAGGAAGGGTTATGAGACGTAAATTAAAGTTTACATTACAACTACTATGCGTTGCTATGTGACTAATAGTTAATGTGAATGATTATATAATTGTGTAGAGCACGTGAAGTGCGAGATATCGTAAGTCATTAATTTGTTATTAGTAAACAACGATCAAGGCAAGTCTTTCAGTTCCTATTTACTATGTGAATTTGATTGTTCTAAATCTTAATTGCAAAAAATACATGATCTGTTATATATATGTTGAATGTATGAAACGTTAAAGTCAACTTATGACTACATTGTTTGAGTAAAGCATGCTAATTGAGTAAGGAACTCAATCTTTATACTTGATTATATGAACTGTAACGTGTATGTTACGTTAGTCTAATGTTTATGAGATATATGTCGAGCATGTCATTATGTGTTACGTGATGCATGAAAACTATTAGATTTTGTTGGACTGTCAAGTTCAACCTTGCAAATAACCATTTTTGCAGGTTAAGGATTGAAGGTAACACTATGTGGTACTTGAAAGATATGAATCAAATGTAATACACGGAGACTATTATTTTAGCCAAAGTTGTTATTCCTTTAAACCATGATTAAGGTTCATGAGATGTACTTAATTTTTTATGGTGTATACTTTATGTTGAGTTGTAAAGTTAAAGTTTGAGTTGGCCAATGTATAAAGGATATCGATTTGTTATGTAAGTATATATATGCATTAACTCCGATAGAGTGAATCATGGATTATATATGATTCAAAGACATGTAGATGATAAAGGTTTTGATTCAGGGAATTAAAGTAAGAAGTTAGAAAAATTTAAATAAAGACAAGGAGTTGGCTATGACAAAACCTTCTCACCAGTAGCGATGCTCAAGTCAATTCGGATTTTGCTTGCGATTGCAGCTTACCACGACTATAAAATCTGGCAGATGGACGTGAAAACGACCTTCCTCAATAGGAAACTTAAGGAGGATATGTATATGACACAGTCAGAGGGATTTATTTCAACGGTTGGAACAAATCAAGTTTGTAAGCTACAATGATCTATTTATGGATTGAAGCAAGCTTCTCGTAGGTGGAACATCTTTTTTGACGAGACAAATAAAAAGTTTGATTTTATCAAAAATGAGGATGAACCATGTGTGTACAAGAAGGTTAGTGGGAGTGTTGTTTCATTCTTTTTATTATATGTTGATAATATATTACTGATAGGGAATGATATTCCTATGCTTCAATTGATTAAAATCTGGTTATCTAAACACTTCTCCATGAAGGACTTGGAAGAAGCATCAAATATTTTGGGAATAAAGATCTGTAGAGATAGATCTAAAAGGATGCTTGGCTTGTCCCAATGAACGTACATTGACTCGATGCTAGAGAGGTTTAGCGTGAAAGTTTCCAAAAGAGGACTCATGCCGATGAGCCATGTAATATATCTCTCCAAGAAACAGGCCCCAAAGACTCCTAAGGAGAGAAAGCGTATGAGTAAGATTACTTATGCTTTAGCAATAGGATCTATCATGTACGGTATGATATGTACTAGACCGGATATCGTTCATGCACTTAGTGTAACAAGAAGATATCAGTCGAATCCAGGAGAAGAGCTCTGGAAGGTACTGAAAAATATCCTAAAGTACTTAAGAAGAATTAAGGATGTATTTCTTGTCTACGGTGGGTCTGAATTGAAACTAGAGGGCTTCACAGACTCAAGTTTTTAAACAGACCAAGATGACAATAAATTCTTTTTGGGGTATTTGTTTACCTTAAACGGTGGCCTTGAGTGAGTTGGAAGAGTTCAAACGACAAATAGTTGTTGATTTCAAAGGATGAGGCAAGAGTACATAGCTGTAAGTGAGGATGCAAAGGAAGCTGTTTGGATGAAGAAGTTCATAACTGAACTTGGTGTGGCTCCTAGCATTAGAGGAGCTATACCTTTATCATGTGACAACACCGAAGTTGTTGCGCAGGCTAGGGAACCCAGGTCTCATCAGAAATCCAAACATGTATTGCGGCGCTTTCATTTGATTAGAGAAATCATTGAAAGAATAATGTCACCCAGGAGCGTGTGGACTCTCAAGACAATATTTCAGATCTATTTACTAAAGCATTAACACTACAACAGTTCGATCGTCACTTAGAGAAAATGGGTATGAGATACCATGGCGATTGGCTTTAGTGTAAGTGGGAGATTAAAAGTAGTATGCATACAAGCCAACCATGTATGATGATAAAGCATATACTTTGTAATCAATCTTAATTATTTATTAATAAACGTATTTATTTACTATAGGCATTTAATTTATCTACATGGTGTTGTTTAAATAATATGTGATAAACCTATAGTTTTAGGCAATTCTTTTAGAATCATGATGAGATCATGCTAATGAGATCTAAATTCTTAGATAGCTTAAAAACTAAAATATTCCTAATCAATGGATTACTAAAAAGGGGATTAGTGAATCCGGATATATTGGTACATACGTTGCTCGCTCATTGGATGAGGATGGTTGATCTCATGATCATTTGTGTGGAGACACTAAAGCAAGTATGTAGGTGCTTATTGGAGAATAAGTTCACTAAACGTGACTCGCTAAGGAATACCTAATGGAGTTTTACTTGTTGTTCAATAGGAATTCTGAAGTGATAATAGTACAAGTGATCCTTAGACTTGAGATCATTATAGTATCTTGTATATAATGATTTATACTTTGACTTATTCCTTAAGACCCTCAGGGTATATTAAAGGTTATGCTTGGGTATAATGAGTTATATATGGAGATAATGAATGATCAATATAGAATCTACCGCTTCTAGTCAGAGAAGAGATATGTCCTATGTGATTCTATAAATGACAACCGAGGAATCCTTGGCCAAGGTGGAATAAAATTAGAAAGTAGTTTCTAATTTGCATTTATTCGGAGTTGTGCATTTGGGAATCAAAATACATATAATTAAATAAAATAAGACTTGACAGTAATTTCATATCTTATATTTAACTGGGATATTGTATGATGGAAGGATTGAATTATACGGTAACTATTTACTCAAAGGTTCTTTTATGATTAATGTTGAAATCTATATTATCTGGAAAGTCGTTAATCGCTAAGGAGGCTTATTATTATTGTAGAATAAATATTATTTATTTAAATAAATTAATATTTTTATTTATTTATTTAAATGAGATTAGAATTGTTCTAAATTATTTATTCATAACTTAGCTTAATATGGAGAACCTAAAGGGTCACACCATAAAAGGAAGAGTAATTATTTAAGAAGTTAATGGCATAATCGTAATAATATGTTAAGTGTATTTAATTTAATTTATAATGATAGAGTAAATTAAAGCGACTTAATATTTATTATTTAATATTTTGAAAATATTAAATATAAATTAATAAGAGGAGTCTTATTAATATTATTACAATTATTATTATTTTAATTTCTACTGAGGAGTTCGTGAATTAATTTAATATTAATACTCTCATTTAATCCTAATAGGACTAGGAGTCAAATTAATTAAAAAAGTTTAATTAATTATCCCTAATTAGATTAAGAAGCCTAATTAATTAAAGAAGTTTAATTAATTAATCATACCCTATTTTAATTATATTAAAAAGAGTTAACTGATATCTTTATAAGATGAGTCTTATATCAGATATTTTATATACGTAATTCTAGTAGTTGGAGAGTATGCCTCTTTTTCTATATAGATAGAAAACTAGGGTTTGAGCTAATATCTCTTCTTCTTGACTCTTCTTCTTCCTTAGTGGATCATCTCTAGAGGCCAAACATTTCGGTGGCTGACGTTGATCAAAGGAAGGAACCAAACCCGCGTATTCAAGGAGAGCACAAGGCTTAGGAGTTGAACTCGTACCTGAGGAAGCTCAGATCTTCAAAGGTATAATTCTGAATCTCCTACTCTTTTATTGACTGATAATCTAAGCACATGAACGATCTTAGTTTATGGTTTATAAGAAAATTTTATAATCCATTTTTACATCGCTTTCGTTATATTTATGTGATTTGATTGCATGCTCTTGTTTCTAGAAAACCTAACTCTTTTACCATTCCAAACGTAAAGATAGGAGCCGTAACCCACGATTACACTCCTTCACTCCCATTCTCAACCATTTTTGACCCACAATCTCCTTCCTTTATATAACCCTCTTTCGATTTCAACAACCATCCCCAATTTGAACAACTCTTCAAAATCTGGGGTTTCAACATCTCTGTCAAGCACTCAAGCAATAAGGAACTAGAAGAGGGTTTGTGAAACACTTTGAAAGCATCCCCAACTAGTAACAACAAAGAATCTAAACTTGGGTAACCATTCAAATTTGGTATTTGCTATTGTTAATTGGGGTGTGGCGAGTTTGGGGGTAGTATTGGCAACTATTCTTCATACCCATACCACGTGTTTAATATAACGCCTCAGTGAATAAGTTTGGGGGAATTGATTGGGTTAAAATGCAATGGATCCAAAAATGCCAGATAAGAGACAATGGGGCGAGGGCTCATCGCCACCAGTGAGGAATTTCGATAAGAGAAAGTTTATGAGTGCCGCAATGGTGGACAAGTTTGATTATTTGGCCATGAAAGCACTCACACCGGAGTGAGGATTGAGACCTGAGTCTTTTGATGGGCATATGAAAAGGAAAATACATGAACAAGGCTAGGATACTTTCATAGATCAACCTGAACCGGCAGTGGTGACAATGGTTAAAGAGTTTTATGTGAACACTGAGGACAAAGCCCCATTCATAGCATTCATAAGAGGAAAGATGGTTTCGTTCAGTGATGAGCCGATTAATCAATATTATGACATGAGGGCCCCAACAGTTTATCAGTATGTAGAGTTACGAGACAGTGGTCCTGACTATGACCAGATATTGAAGGAGATCTGCAAGCCTGACACTACTTGGGTGAAGGGAAAGAAGGGAGGCACCTTGTTCATAAGCAAGGATCTGAGTCGATATGGCAAAATATGGTATGTGTTAGTTCCTAGTAGGCACATAATAGATTTAGAAGGGGGGTTGAATAGATCCTTTTCATTTTCAAATACTTTTCTTATTTATTTTATATTGGTAATGAATTAGCATATGACAAACATAAGAATCTTTTCAAGCACGAGGGAATAAATAAAATATCCCCTTCATTGATATATTCACGAACATGCATACATTGTTCATAGAGTTGGTTCAGTTGCAAGCAGTTAATACATACATAGCATTTATAGCAGTTAGGTACATAATGTAAATGACTGAATGTAAAAGACACAAGGGATTTTAAGTGGTTCAGAGACTCAAGCTCCTAATCTACTCTTCTACTTTAATGAGTAAGAATTCCACTAAGAAAGGGTAGCACCCTGAATCACTAAGATTCCTTCAAGGCCAGCAGCCTTGGAACTTTAGTTCACTAAGAACTCTTCAAGCCTAGCAGGCATAGAACTCCTCTAGTTCCCAAGGAACTCTTCAAGTCCAGCAGGCTTGGAACTTCATTTAGTCCCTTCGGACAAGGACCCCTTAGGCCCTGGCTACTTGTTGTTATTGGTGTTGTTATTATTGGTGCTGAGCTGCTAAGATGTCTTTAAGCTTGATCATCTTTCGTACTTAGCAGCTTGGTGTGGTCCTCTTTGCATTATGCATAGAGTCTGAACCACTTCTTCTTTGGTGCAGCTGATCTTCATTCTTTTATGCTCATCTTCATCAGATGTCAGTTGTGCACCATCACCATTTAGGTTTGCTAAGTGTTTGAGCTTTTGGTAGACTTCGTCTGACACTTAGCATTCCCTGAACCCTTCTTGAATGGTTTGCAGACATGGTTCTGCATCTGTTCTATTTTAGCTTTTAGTTTATGGTGATTCGTAGAGTGGCTCTCTGGATCTTCTTTCTGCTTTGCCACTTTTCTGAATGTTATCTTCTTGGCCTTCTCGGCTCTCAGCTTAGCTGCCATCTTAAGTGGTATTCTTATCCTTGTGGAGTGAATCTTTAGTCTGTTCAAGTCCTTCTTCAAATCTGCTTCACTTCCACCTTTGTAGTCTCACTCTCACTGAGACTTGTTCTGTTCAGCTCTGGTGGAACTCGTAGAGTCAACACTATAGCATTCCAACAACTCAACGATCCTTCAACTCTACAACCCTTGATCTTTGAAGCTCTTTGCGATATATACTCCTTCCCAATCTTTTCGTTGGAATATAGCCATTGAAAGCTATTTGAATTGCTTCATATATCTCGAGTTATTTGGTGCAGACTGCTTGATGTGACATGACAGCTCCTTTATGACTTTATTGACACATCAGTCTGCTACCTTACCTACCACCTTAGAGTTGTCACCTTTCCATGTCAGGTAGGTAGTCATCTTTATTTCTTCTTTCTGACTTCTAGATTAGAACATCCGAATTTATCTTTTTGCATCGATGCTCTCAATTAGAAATGTTCAAATATCAGTCTTTAGATTGAATCGTTGCCAATGCTTCAATCTTCACATGACCGAACTCTATGATTCTGATGCATAAGTTCTTGGACCTGATCATAGTGTGTCATGTTAAATGTTGCTCATTGACTGATCGAGACAACACTATGATCATGAAGAGTGTTCATTGGATCTTCAATGTAGAACAGCTCTTCCTTCACTTGTTTAGTGCTTCAACACTTCTGTTTGCCTCGACTGATCTCAGGAACTAATAGCTTGACTCCTTGTTCTGGTCTCTTCTTAATAGCAATACACATCAGATTTGTGGCATTCCCAGCTTGCTTTCTCCTTGTGATCTCCCATTCACTTATCATCAATGGACTGACCCATGCTTAATCATTTTTGCCTTATTCTTCAAAAGTTGACCAGTATCTCTGTGTAAACTGCATCAGGTCTTGCTTTTTTTGGGAAACATTACGATCCTGGTTAACTCCAAGATCGTTGTCTTCTATTCTCTTAATAGCTACTGCATCTGCTGACTTTCCTTAGTCAGACACTTTTACTTAAGTCTTTTTTTGATCTACTTGTGGAAGACTTCATCTTGAATGGCTTCACAACTCAATCTGGATGCTGATTGGGTTGGTTCTTAAGTCTTCTATTAGCTTGTAAGCCATCTGTTGAGTGTTCTCTAGTTACCTTAAGGTGGAATGTATCTTTGGAACTCAGACCAGAGGCTTCATCCTTTGGATATTCTAGGAGTGCTCATTTGTTAAGAATTGTGTTTACTTTATGATTTTGCCTTGGCGTTGTGAGCACTTCTGTTGAGGCCTTAGTTCTGCACTCTACGATTTAGCTTGGGTTCTGCAGAAACTATGACACCTAGATCAGATCTTGACACTCGACGATTTTTGTCTTTAAGCTTGTTGTCTTTGTCTGATCTAGCTCGACTACGATTTCTACCTCTGATATGATCAGTAGACTCTACGACTCTGAGTGTGGTCTACGATTCTTGACTTGGCTTTGGCAGATGCTCATTTAGCTCTTAAAAAGGCTGTCTCTACGATTTTGAATATGATTTCCTCAACAGACTACGGCTTTGAGGAAGTTCTTCTCAACACACTACGATCCATTCTTGTCTCTCCTGGCAGTCTACGAACTCCGAGATCTACTATCTTTCAGACTAGGATTTCGCCTTGATAGTTCTCGAGCTTTCCTTGACTCTCTCGGCAGACTATTATTTCTGGTGCAGTGCTCAATGATAAGACATGCCTATCTATTACAATATAAGATCAACCTAACAAGCTTGAACTTTCTATATTTATAGTCCTTGTACATCATTTCTTTTTAAGGACTTTACAAAGTTGTTTTGCTTATGTAGGATCAACCTAACATATTTGATCAATTCATTCTAAGTCCTTGTACATATGTTCATATTATCTATCAAAGGACTTTACAGCTTTTCTTAATGTAAGCATACTTTCATATTCATTCATTTATATCATAATCAAATTATATGTAAATAGGAATATCATTCACATGCTTATTACTAACGGTATGCCTGCCTTCTTGTGTGTGAAACTCGCCATCTCAACACACTAGTGAAGTGACGAAAGAAAAGATGTTACTGTTATATTCTATTATCAATGATTTTGACATCAACATTGGAGAAGTCATCAGTATCTCTATGAGGCGTTGTTTGAGAGGACCGATTTCAGGAGGGCTGCCACATCCATCGCTTATCTATGGTCTGTGTCGTAAAGTAGGGGTTACGTGGACTGCTGACAAACCTGTACAACAACCTCTTCAGCTGCTGGACCCTAGGCTTATTGCTAGATATTCGGTGTGGACAGGAGGTGAGTCTCATTCACGAGGACTTGGGTTCATATTTCCTGAGGCTTCGGAGGATGATGAGGAAGAAGTTGTCGATTCTAAGGATGAGGATTTTCGGGCTGATGAAGTTCCTGAGGGTGAGGAGGCTACTGCAACTACCTCATCGCGCAAGACCAAGTTCATGTTTAGCACTCAGTTCAAGAGTCTTCAACAACATTTGGATGCGAGGGACAAAGTTGAGGATAGAAAACTCAAGAGAATCGCAGCAAGGCATGACCATGCATTTGCCACTCAGAACACCTTCAATGCATCCTTGGCGGAAGCGTTTTCCCTACTGAATCCTAATGTTGAGCCGTTCCAATTTCCTGTTCCACAGCCATTGCCTACTTATCCACCCTCTGACTCCGATGTTGAGGTTAAACCTGATGCTTAGCCACTTAAGGGAAGTCCTCTGTACTTCAATTCTGTTTATTTTTCACAATGAGGACATTGTTTAATTTAAAGTTTGGGGGTGTCTGCCTTTGCATTTTTAGTTCATATTTAATGTAATTTTGCATTTAGTTTGCATTGCATAGTAGTTGCATGTAGTTGTTCTTTTTGTTGATTAGTTTTTGTTTTTAGTTATTTGTATTTATTTATAAGTTTTTAGTTGTTATTATTATTATTAAAAAAAATTAAAAATAACTTGAAAAATGGAAAATCACAAAAATATAGTAGTTAGGGTTAATATTATGTGTTTCATATAGTTAGTGCATTCTGCATGATTTTAGCTTGTTAGTTAGTTTGAAGTTAATTTGGCCGATGATGAGACTGGAGTTGCTTAGACAAGGAGTAGTATTGACAGCTAGGACATAAAGTAATTTCATAGCATGAACCAAATTTGTGCCTGTTTGAAACTGATGTAATCGGTTAGCACAATAAGATGACCATGTTGACTGACTTAGTTGAAATACACTCATAATTAACTTCTTGAGGGAAATTGAGAGTTTAATGAAAGAAATTTATGAACTAGTGGTGAAGGCTAAGATTAGGCGGAGACCTAAGTTTGGGGGAAGATATGGGATTTATCTACATGAAAAAAAAAGAAAAAAAAGAAAAAAAGGAAAATAATGAAAAAAATTAATGAATAAACACCGTGACTAGTTTAGTCTGGTGGCCTTTGTTACTTGAGTAAGTACGCCCTTGGGGATGTCTCTACACCTAGCGTCCTAAAGCCATCTGGTTTGGGAGTCATTGGTTGAAAGCTCATTAATGGGTAACACTGAAAAGCCTAAGAGGACTAGACATTGCACAGTCATATGTAAGTAAGAAATACGAGAAAAAGGAGAAAAATGCCCTCGTAATTAAATAAAGGTAGCAAAAATATCCCATATTAACGTATGATTTACTATTTCTTGAGTTTTAGCTCGAGCTTTACTTGTTTATAGATTTCTTTATGTTAAACTGTGTTTTATCTTTAAAGAAACATATTATGTGGCATATTTGATTTATAGTCCGTTTTCATGGTTGTTGAGCACACACACACACTACGTCAGTGATAACAAGTGTTGATTAAGAGATTGATATGAGATTGTTGATGTGTCTTAGTGAGATTTACTATTCATCTCTATTGGAATTTCTCTGAGGCAGACTGGTTAACTTTATATTATCTAACAGCTGGATTCGTAGGCGTATAGGTAGTTTGCATGTGCATTGTGTTGTGCTCGAGGACAAACACTGTTTAAGTTTGGGGGTATTTGATGAGTGGATTTTATACCTACGAATTGGGTATTTTTTGAACTTAAACATTTGTTATTTCATGTTATTTTTAGTATTGTTTTATGTGTTGTGTTCGTATTGCAGTGTCAGGTTGAGATGGCTAAAGCAGTAATTGGGGGCAAGAAATGGCAAAAGCTCAAAATTACAAAGAAGCATACCGCATGAAATGAGCCTTATTCACTGACTTAAACACTTACGCCAAGGCAGAAATTTACATGTCGTGATTGATTTTAATTACCCGTAGTGGCGGGCTTTCTCAGTTCAAAAACACCAGCCGGGGCGGGCTACGCGGTTGTTACATGTAAGATCCCAACTTTTTATAAAATTGGATTTCCTTTATTTTAAAATATAAGGGGTTGATTTGATTAATGTGGTTAGTTATGGGTAAAATGCACAAATATTTTAAATAAGTAAGTGGCTATAAAATTCTCATTATTGTCGGGTAATATTCATGGAATATTCTTGCTGTCGGAGAATATTCGTACAACGACGCAACCATTTGTGAGCCCCATAATAGAAAACTGTCGGATGAAGAAAAAGACAAATATGAGTTTTTTTTTTGAATAACGGTGTAGTTGTTACCATTAAAACTGTTGGAATACCCCGTGGTTAAAATACATTTATCTGGCGGGATTCGCGATGCGCAGGTGGTATTACACAATAATTCTAATTATTGATTCTTACGTAAGAAGTCACTACTCAATAATTGTTATAGTAATTACTGTTCAATATTTTCTTTTATTGATTCAGTAATTTCTACGTTGATATTTTATATTGTTGATTCAATAATTGTCATTGCACAGTATTTTCCATTATCAGATTAAAAATTCATATTATTTGAATAATATTTTTAGATAGCATTATTGGTAATATCTAATGAAGTTCTGTTTAGGAAAGGGGTTTGGTCACCAAATTACGCGCCAGTAAGGAGAAATCCTTATTGAAAAGCCCCCTCTTTCTTGGGAACGACCTGGTTGTCAATATTGTAGTTCTGTAATATTATTTGTGAATAATTAATTGTTTATTTATATGATAAGGAAATATTTATTTAATGTGGATATAAATTAAGGAATTTTTAAAAAAATGACATTTGTTGAAAATTGATATTTTATCTTTTCTAATAAAATAATTCATTCAAATATGTTATTGTAATATTACATTATGAGTGTATGATGTAATAATATAATAACGGTGATATTTTTATAATGAATGCACGATGTATGAATAAATGAGGAGGAAGAGAGCAAATTGGGTCCGGAGTATTTTTGTTATAAAAAACATGTTAAATATGTTGGTGGGCCCCATTTTTGACTGAAATTTAATTATAGCATGCAAGATCCGTATGTAGATTTCGGTCATTTTCCGTTTAAAATTTAGAAAAATTTTCTTCTACAAAGTTGTAGAGAATTAAATTTCCTATGGAATGGATATAAAATTCGTATTTTTCTGATAAAAGGGCTATTTATTATGAATTATTGAAGTTCCAGAATATTGGATCTGAATTGATTTTAGGGTTATAAATATTTTCTTAATAAAAAACGTTTTTTGTGAGGTGGGCCCCATTTGTGTGGGCTGATGAAATGGTCAAGGAGGTGTGTGGAATTTTTTTTGTAAATATAATATTTTATTAAATTTTCTACTTTGGCATTCTAAGCATTTTCCTATAAATAGGGTGCTTAGGTTAGAATTAAAAATCACACCAGAATCAGAAGTTTCTCTCTCTATAATATCGAGCGTACTTTTGTGAGTATTTAAATACTTGAAGTGTTATTATTCAATGTAAGTTTTCTTCAGTATTATATCTAATATTCCAGCCTGAAGTACTATTCTTTTGAGGTAAGGGATGTATTTGGCGACTCAGAATGGATTGTTTGGACCTATTTTGAGACCATCACAGATGGTATCAGTGTGACGCCCCCAAAATAAGTATACGTCACCCATTTTGAGTCGCAAAATACATGGTACAAAATACAAATACAAACTTAAATATACAATATGAGCTGTGAGTTTTAATACAAATATTGTCTTCTAGTCAGTATTCAAACTCAAAATAAGTCCTCATTACATTTATTATCACACTATTTTACAGAATAGTGAGGACCACTAATGCTACCATCTGGATTGTCACTCCGTTCCCCGATTAGTCCCAGCTATATTCTCATTTCCTGAAGAGAACAATGGAAGCAAAAGGGTGAGCTCAACTAGCCCAGTAAGATATATTATGACTAAGATAATGCAGAATAAGTTATCGTTAGCCTTCAACAATATCAATCTGATAAAATATAATAGACAACAAGTTTAATTGCAGTGGAACAAGCAATCCGTTAGAAGAGTCAAGTAGAGTATGATATCTACTATCTTCTATGATTTAAAAAGTTTTTCATCAACTTTATCGTTGAGACTCAGCTTAATAAATAATCCACATCATCGAATCACCCATAAATTATGGCCAAGGATATTCATTAGTATCACGACCATAAATTATCCATGCACTACGGGTCAAGGATATTCATGTTTTCATCAATGGTCATGATCATGCCAACAACTGTCCATCAATGCACTACGGGCCAATAAGGACTTTTACCACATCATTTATAACATTACGGTCATGATTATACCGAATAATCCCTGGTCATAATCATACCAAGTCCATCTATGTACTACGGGCTAAAGATGACTTTCATAACAATATAAGCGTGAGGATGATGACAATGATATAAGAATTCAATTAAAAGAAAGTAAAGGATAAATTTGTAAAGATTTATAATTTAATTTATCCAGAATTCAATAATGTCCAAATTGTCAACATGATACTGCTTTATGGAGTAAAATTTAAGAATAATATTGTATCAAAAATGATTTGGACCGAGAAGAAATCAATTTTTGTCATGAATAGTACCCCAGGTGAATACGAGTGAATAGTAAAGTGAATACTACCCATGAATAGTACGTGAATAGTAGGCATGAAAAAGTTAAAACTTATCAAGAATGCTCAGAATAATATTTCTATGAAAGATACTTGATGAAGCGCAAATATAAAGGATATTCTACTAATTTCATGAAGTACAGAAGCCAAAACTTTAACAAAATGAGTGTAGAATTCAAAATCTAAAATGAAATAATATTACCTACATACTACAGAGTATGAAAAAAAATATTATTTTATATGAATACTGAACAAAAATAATATCCCGTACCTTAAAAAGGAGAGTATTTCAACTGGTATAGCGGGGATATTCTTGAAGGGAACTTGAACTATTTTCTACGCTCAAAGCTTTCTTAAACTCTAAAGAAATACGCTCAATATTATAGAAGAAGAATTCTCTGATTCTGGTGTGATTTTCAATTCTAACTAAGCATCCTATTTATAAGAGAATGGAAGGATACTATTTGGAAAAGTTTTTCAATTGATTTGCATATACGATAATGTTTTCAAATAAAAGACGATAACGATATCATCAGGCTAGAGAAAAAAACTTAATACGCGCTTTTCAAATTATAAATATAATATTTAATAAAATCTAATATATTCTATTTTTTGATATAAAACAAAACTTATTATAATATATATATATATATATATATATATATATATCGAATCATCTTCTACCGATTATTTTGAAAAATGGGTAAATGGGGGTCCATAAAATAAACTAAAATTACCACAAATACTTCATAAAAATTACCTCAATATTTTTAACAAAATTTATCATCATTATTATAATTCGTAATATTTAACAACCAGATCGTTCCCAGGAAAGAGGGGGCTTTCCGATAAGAATTTCTCCCTATTGGCGCGCATTTAGGTTACCAAACCTCTACTCAACAGAACTTTTTACACATCGTCAATATTGCAAATAATAATATGAATAACTTTTTCATCTAAATTATTGATTTAATAATATATAAAATATTGACAATAATTGAATCAAATAACATCAGATACTATGCAGCAATTACTGCAGCAATAATTGAATATAACTGAGTGACTTATCACGTAAGCATCAATAATCAATATTGTGTGCTACTATGCAACCACGCGTATTACTGTACTTTTAACACCGGGTATGTCAACAGTTAACGATAAAACTTTCACCGTTATTTTTTTTATAAAAATATATTTTTGTCATTTTCTCATTCCAACAATAATTCCGTTGTGGGGTCCACCAATGATTGTGTCGTCGTACGAATATTCCCTGTCAAAACGATTATTCCCCGACCAATCGAATATTATATAACAACTTGCATACTTTGCAAAATTTATAAATATTATCCACAACTATAACATTATATCAAATTCACTCCTTAATATTCAAAAAAATAATATGTATAGAAAATTAATTTTTATTTATAAAAGTTGAGGTCTTACAACCTCCTCTTCTTATGAAATTTTGCCCTCAAAATTAGGGTACATACTTGGTATGACGAAGAGGTGAGGATACATTGATTTCATTTCAGATTCTAACTCCCAAGTCATTTCCTCAACATCGTGGTTTCTCCGCAAAACTTTGACTTGAGGTATAACCTTGGAGTGTAGAATATGTTCCTTCTTATCCAAGATTTTAACAAGAACCTCTTTATACATTAAATCTTCCGCTATTTCATCCGGTTCTAACTTAATAATGTGGTTCGGGTCTTCCACATATTTACGTAACATGGATATGTGAAAAACGTTATGAACACGAGACATACTTGGCGGTAAAGCGAGTCTATAGACCACAGTTCCTACTCGGTCAATGATTTCGAATGGGCCAACAAATCGAGGATTGAGCTTTCCTCTCTTTGTAAGTCTCGTAACTCCCTTCCATGGAGCAACACATAACAACACATGTTCTTCAACATTGAATTCCACATCCTTTTGATGAAGATCAAAATAACTCTTTTGTCGATCTTGTGATGTTTTTATACGTTGCCGGATCATTTGAATCTTTTACGTTGTCATGCGTACCAATTTTGATCCCAACAACGTTGCTTCACCCACCTCGTCCCAGCATACTAGAGAACGACACTTTCTTCCATACAACGCCTCAAATGGAGCCATGTCGATACTTGCTTGATAACTGTTGTTGTAGGAGAATTTCACCAATGGCAAGAACTTGTCCCAACTTCCTTTGAAGTCAAGGACATAAAGTCTTAATAGATCCTCAAGAGTTTGAATAGTGCTTTCTGACTGCCCGTCCATCTGAGGGTGATATGTCGAACTAAATCGTAAATCCATGCCCATAGCTTTCTGCAAACTAACCCAAAACCGTGAAGTGAATCTTGGGTCTCGATCAGAAACTATGGATACTGGCATATTATGCAGTCTTACAATCTCTTTTAAGTATATACGAGTAAGATGTTCAAGAGTATATGTTTTTCGTATAGGTAAGAAATGAGCTGACTTGGTCGATCTATCAACAATGACCCAAATTGCATCTATGCCTTGAGAAACCTTTGGAAGACCAGTAACAAAATCCATGGTAATGTGCTCCCACTCTGGAATTTCAAGTGGTTGCAATGGACCTTTTGGCACTTGATGCTCCGCCTTGACACGTTGACAAGTTAAACACCTTGAGATAAACTCTATGATCTCTCTCTTTATATTGCTCCATGAAAATATATGTCAAAGATCATGATACATTTTGGTACTCCTAGGATGGATTGCAAACGGTGTGTTATATGCCTCCATCATGATTTTATACTTTAAATCAAGGTCGTTAGGAACACAAAGTCTAGAGTTGACTCGTACTATTCCTTTTTCATCGATTCTTGCTTCCGGAATAGCACCTTCTTGCACTTTCTTCCTCAAACGCATCAGCTCCAGGTCTTTAACTTGAGTAGCTTTAACTTTATCAATTAAAGTCAGTTCTACTCGTATGTTTGCCATCATCACGTGGGTCCCTAGAGTCTTTAACTCTATCTCCATCCTTTGCAAGTCATACAAGATGGGCCTTTGCGTTGACAATAACGCACTCATACCTGCATATGATCTTCTACTCAACGCGTTCGCTACCACGTTCGCTTTTCCAGGGTGGTATTGAATGGTATGATCATAATCTTTCAATAGTTCAAGTCAACATCATTGTCGCATGTTGATTTCCTTTTGGGTGAATAAATATTTGAGGCTTTTATGATCCGTATAGATCTCCATTTTCTCGCCTATACAGGTAATGCCTCCAAATTTTAAGTGTGAAGACAACAGCTGCCAACTCTAGATCATAAGTAAGATAATTCTTTGAGTTGTCGAGAGGCATAGGCTATGACTTTCCCATGTTGCATGAGAACACATCCTAACCCTTTGATCGGAGCAGCACTGTAGATGACAAATCCCTCCGAGCCAGATGGTATTATTAGAACATATGTTGAAATGAGTCTCCTCTTGAGTTTTTAAAAACTCTTTTCACATTCCTCGCTCTAATCGAGTTTTGTATCTTTCTGAGTTAGCTGAGTTAATGGAGTAGCAATTCAAGAAAACACTTCTACGAATCTCCGATAATAACCAGCTAAGCCGAGAAAGCTACGTACTTTGGTTACTGATTTAGGTTGCTCCCAGCTTTGAATTGCTTTAATATTTGCCGGGTCAATAGATATTTCGTGATTGGATATCACGTGCCCAAGAAATGCTACTTTCTCAAGCCAGAACTTGCATTTCTTCAACTTGGCATATAACTTGTTCTCACAAAACTTTTGGAGTATCAGGCTCAAGTGTTGCTCATGATCTTCATGACTTTTGGAGTAAATGAGGATGTCATCAATAAAGACGACTACAAAGTGATCCAAATATTCCTTGAATACTCGGTTCATCATATCCATGAAGGCAGCAGGAGCATTAGTCAATCCAAAAGACATGACTAGGAATTTGTAATGTCCGTACCGAGTTCTGAAATCCATCTTTGGAATGTCATCGGTTCTAATCTTCAATTGGTGATATCTGGAACGAAGATCAATCTTTGAAAAGAATTTGGCGCCTTGCAACTGGTCAAACAGGTCATCAATACGTGGCAACGGGTACCTATTTTTGATGGTGACATGGTTCAACTCCCGATAATCAATACAAAGTCGTATACTTCCATCTTTCTTCTTCACGAATAGAACAGGAGCACCCAAAGGAGACGTACTAGGATGAATCAAACCGATGTCTAACAATTCCTGCAGTTGAGTCTTTAACTCCTAAAGTTCAATAGGAGCCATTCGATATGGGGCTTTGGAAATGGGTTTCGTACCTGGTTCAAGGTCGATACAAAATTTAATTTCACGCTCACGGGGGAAGCCGGGAAGTTCTTCGGGAATCGTCCGGAAAATTTATTAGCAATAGAAATATCATTCAAAACTAACATATTTTTGTTTAAATCTGTGACATGAGCTAAGAAAGCTTGACATCCATTTTTCAATAAACGAATAGCTTTATGGCTTGAGATGACAATGATTGATTTTAATGGGTTGGTTGCTAGAATTCACATAATAGGTTGATTCAGAATATGAAAGCTAACAACCTTAAAAAATAATCAATTTTTGCATGATGAGTAGTTAACCAATCAATCCCTAGAATTACGTCAAATGAAAGTATTTTCAATGAAATAAGATCAACAGGTAATGTGAGGATACCGATTTGAACCAAACAAGACTTATAAATAATGGATGTAATGAAGGTTTCTCCTAACGGAGTTTCAACAGATAAGTCAAAGTCTAATTTCTCCGGAGTCAAATTTAAACGTTGAGTGCAAGTAGGAGAAATAAAAGAATGGGTAGAACCGGTATCAAATAAGGTATAGACTTCGCTAGAGTTTATGATTAGCTTACCCATGATGACCTCGTTTGGGTTCCTTGCTTTCTGAGAGGTCACGACAAACGCTCTCCCTTGAACTATTGGTTTTGACTTATGCGGGGCGATATTTGGTGTCCATAGTTCCCACTGGACTTGGCTCCCCTGTGTATGACAAAATCTAGCTAGGTGACCTTCTCTTCCACAATTGTAACACATTTTGGACTGCTACGCATAGTTTAGACTGATGTGTCCCTCCCATCCGCATTTGAAGCATATGATAGGTGGTCGTTCTCCTTCCTTAACAACGGGTGTTGGTGCTGACGTCTTTCCGATAATTGTTGAATCTTCTCTTCGTGAAATGTCAACTTTTATTATCTTGATCATGATTACCACCGAAGTGGTTACCATTTCTAGCATTTTGATTCCTTCCATGTTTGTTGTCACCGCTTCGATGACTGCTACCACTGGTATTATCATTTTGTCGGCTGCTCTCCCTTGGTTGGGTTGTCTCATTATCGCGCTCAAATAATTGAGCCCTATTTACAACATCTGAATACAAATATAGTTTGTGAGAGATAAGGTATTGACGTATCTCGGGTTTCAAACCTCTTAGAAACATCCGCGTCATTCTCTCCTCATTATCAACTAAGTGGGATGCAAACCGGGACAACTTCGATAAACTTGGCTTCGTCTTTGTGACACGGTCGTATTATTTTGCTCGGCTTAATGAACTCTACCTCTTTAATGTGATGAATACTTTGGGAAAGTACTTGTCGTTGAACAGTTCTTGGAACTTCTCCCAAGAAATTTTGAGTGCGGCGAAAGTTGAGTACGCTTCTGATTTCCACCGATGAATCTGCTTCTCCTCGTAACATGAAGGTTAAAAAGGGAACCTTTTGGTCCTCTTGGTGATCTACTTTATCCACGTCTCCGCCTTAAGTGGTTTTGGCTCTCCCAAAAACTCCGGTGGTCCCAGCTCCTTGAACTGCTTAGCGGTAACCGTCCGAGAGTTGCCTGTGTTTCCACCTGTATTTTGGACAGAAGCCGCTCTCGCCTTATGTTGCATGAATTGCATAAAGCCTCTGAACATCCCATCATTCATCATTTGATCGGTGTTGTTGTTTACCTGAGGATTATTGTCTTCCTGTTGCACATTATCCTGGGTATTGATCTGTGGTGACTCAACGGTCTCCTGTGCTCCATTGTTATTCTCAACATTCTCAGATGTCATTTTCAAATACTGCCACAAAACAAGGGTTAATTGACATAACACATATTATCCCTATATTACGTGAGCCAATTAAATAACAAATAAACTTAGGTAGGTCATACTAGCGAAGGAATTACTCGTCTCTCCCCCCTAGTTCTAGTCTCACATATTGGCCAGGGATCATATCCCTAAGCTTTGATACCAACTATGACGCCCCCAAAATAGGTATACATCACCCATTCTGAGTTGCCAAATACATGGTACAGAATACAAATACAAACTTAAATATACAACATGAGTTGTGAGTTTTAATACAAATATTGTATTCTAGATAGTATTCAAACTCAATATAAGTCCTCATTACATTTATTATCACACTATTTCACAGAATAGTGAGGACCACTAATGCTACCATCTGGACCGTCACTCCGTTCCCCAACTAATCCCAGCTATATTCTCATTTCCTGAAGAGAACAATGAAAGCAAGAGGGTGAGCTCAACTAGCCCAGTAAGAAATATTATGACTAAGATAATGCATAATAAGTTATCGTTAGCCTTCAACAATGTTAAACTAATAGAATATAATAGAAAACAATTTTAACTGCAGCGGAACAAGCAATCCATTAGAAGAGTCAAGTAGAGCATGATATCTACTATCTTCTATGATTTAAAAAAAATTTCATCAACTTTATCGCTGAGATACAACTTAATAAATAATCCACATCATCGAATCACCCCTACACTATGACCAAGGATATTCATTAGTATCACGACCACAAATTATCCATGCACTACGGGCCAAGGATATTCGTGTTTTCATCAATGGTCATGATCATGCCAACAACTGTCCATCAATGCACTACAGGCCAATGAGGACTTTTACCATATCATGTGTAACATTACGGTCATGATTACACCAATTAATCCCTGGTCATAATCATATCATGTCCATCTATGCACTACGGGCCAAAGATGACTTTCATAATAATATAAGTGTGAGGATGATGACAATGATATAAGAATTCAATTAAAAGAAAGTAAAGGATAAATTTTTAAAGATTTATAATTTAATTTATCCAAAATTCAATAATGTCTAAATTGTCAACATGATACTACTTTGTGGAGTAAAATTCAAGAATAATATTGTATCAAAAATGATTTCGACAAAAAAATTTTTTTTTTGTCATGAATAGTACTCTGGGTGAATAGTACCCCGTGAATAGTACTTTGGGAATAGTACTCCGGCATGAAAAATTAAAACTTATCAAGAATGCTCAGAATAATATTTTTATGAAAAGATACTTGATGAAGCGCAAATATCAAGGATATTCTACTAATTTCATAGTGTATAGAAGCCAAAACTTTAACAAAATGAGTGTAGAATTCAAAATCTAAAACGAAATAATATTACCTATATACTACAAAGTATGGAAGAAAATATTATTTCGTATGAATACTGAACAAAAATAATATCCCTTACCTTAAAAATAAGAGTATTCCAGCTGGTATAGCGGGGATATTCTTGAAGAGAACTTGAACTATTTTCTACGCTCAAAGCTTTCTTAAACTCTAAAGAAATATGCTTAATATTATAGAAGAAGAATTCTCTAATTCTGGTGTGATTTTCAATTCTAACTAAGCATCCTATTTATAGGAGAATGGAAGGATACTATTTGAAAAAGTTTTTCACGGACTGCATAGTAATGTTTTCGGACGAACGCATCACGGGCAGAGAAAAAAAAACTTAGACGTCCGTTTTTCAAATTATAAATATAATATTCAATAAAATATAATATCTTCTATTTTTCATATAAAACAAAACTTATTATAATATATATATATATATATATATATATATAATTAAGTACTCCGCCCGTGACTCCTTAGATTTTTCTCCTACCCCCATCTTTTTTCTTTACTTGTGGGCCCCACCTGTCATTATCCCACACATCACACTCACACACAAATATTATATATATATATATATATATACTAAATCTTCTTCTACCGATTATTTTGAAAAATGGGTAAATGGGGGTCCATAAAATAAACTAAAATTACCACAAATACTTCATAAAAATTACCTCAATATTTTTTTAACAACATTTATAGTCATTATTATAATTCGCAATACTTAACAACCAGATCGTTCCCAGGAAAGAGGGGGCTTTCCGATAAGGATTTCTCCCTATTGGCGTGCGGTAACACCCAATAACATCAAAAATCTTCTCCAAGTGGACGATCCAATTCTCCGCATCAATTGGAGTCGAAGCAAAACGAAAAGATTTGGGCTATTTCTTAATGAACCTCTCCAATAACACATATAATGGCTGCACTGGCTGACCCACTTGATCCTCGGGAGGAACATTCTGCTCATGTTGTTGTATCTTTGTATCATCCCCCATGCCATTTGTATGATGATTTCCTTGCATCTGAACACCTTTATAGCATGTGCCTGACCAGAATCGCGCCTCATTCACCATTCTTCTTTACCATAGTGGGGTTATTATTGCATTACCCCGATTCCCATCGTTTCCACCCTGGTTAACAACTTCAACCTGGGGCTGCCTCTGACCCCTCCTACTGTTGTTACCTTGCCTCCCAACAATTCTCGAAGACCTACGAGCCATCTATGATATAAAATCAAACAAACAAGAATAAACAGATCAAAACAAATAATCAAGGCCAAATTTATGTAGAACGATAATCAAACGCAATATAAAACTTATATCTACCTAGTGGTCTACCCATAACTCATAGATCAAGCCTAAAAGGCAATCTACAAGATCATTACCTAAGCTCTAATACCAACTCTATAACGCCCTCTTTCCGAAAAGGAAAAAGAATGTTACGCAAAAAACATAATAAACACAAACCTCTAATAAATCTCAAAATATCTCCAATGAAATTGAACACTAATTGTCATATACTACAATTTAAATAGAAGGAACTCCACACTTACATAGTCTCTACTAATAAGAAATAAATGCCAAAATGGCCCAAACATCCATATACAAAATATTAAGAAAACCAAGTCTAATGATAAGTCTCAAAACTAATCTAATCATTTGGATCAAAGGTAGCTCTCATCCCACAAATCATGATCACACCCCGATTACCTTGAGGAAAAAGAACACTGGCGTGAGCCAATTGCCTAAATACGAATATAAAGATGAACAAATATATCACAATATATGATGTAACTTAAATAGTCGAATGAATGATCACAGGTGAATTACAAATGAATTACGAATATATCACAATTAGTGAGACCATTTACAAATGATTAACACTATCGAACGAATAATTATAGCAAAAAATTATCCCAATCAAATAAGGTTGAATCAAATAGTTAAAAGGTATTCAATTTCATACTGAGCTCAAATACAAATAGTCAAAGGCTAACAAAATACATCGGTACCATGATGTATATGTTAGAGTTTATGCCCTGGAGGCCAATTATTTGATATAATTGCTTAACGTTTTGATATTATATTTGATTGAATAAATGAATGATTTTATTATGGTTTTATTCTTTGCGTTATATAAATGTTAACATAATAAAATCCTTAGAATAGTGATACAAATTATATAGTTTCAAGTATGTGACTTGAACATGAGATTATATAATTATAATTAGTATCATTGTTCTTAAATGTCCTTAGTCGAGTATCATTGTTGATGGGACAACAATGATGCATTGAGACTAGTATGTGGATTGACTGATGACCAAATCTCATTGGTCATAAATATATGAAATATTAAGTCAATGCATAGGTACATGTTAGAGAACGATGTATTGGACAGACCCACCATGAGAATTCTATGTGGAGCATTATGCGAGAAGTGTCATTAGCAATTCTCATAGTGACAATGATGTAATGGTCCTCGACATTGAAATCACTATATTCTTGCAGACGGGAATTTATGTACTTTGATATCATCAAATGTCACCTTTAATAGGGTGGACTATAAAGGTGATTATTAGGTACATCATGAATCGTGTGAGGAATATGAGTGATCTAGATGGAATTTAACCTTCCTATATATTAGGGATGATATCCATAGGCCTCTTGATTGAGTAGGACTATGAAATGCATGGCCATGCTCAAATAGTAATTTGTTTCATATAGTCTACTCATTGATCAAGAAAACTCAGATTAAATTATGAAGAATATGACACATTCCATGACTCGAGTTTAATCTGGGATATTAAGGTTAAAAGGATTAAATTACATTAAAACATTGGTCGCGAAAATGTTGCATCGAATCATCGATCTTATTATTACTTGGGTAGCAGTGATGCATTACTAGATGTCACTCACTTTGTTTATAATTTTATAATATGATTTTAAAATTATTGCCAACGTAATAATAACCTATAGGTCATATACATAGAACAGTTTGAATTGCGTTGGATAATTACCAAAATAATCGGTATAATTTCTAAACCACTAGATTAATAATTTCATATGGATCCTGTTTTGGTTTCGAAATGCTTTGAATTATTCTAATTTTTATATTATACAATATACAAATCAAATCGGATAATAATAAGACACATAATAAACAAATTGAATCAAAGTTACCCATACATATTGTGGCGCTTCAAATTGAGTACTTAAACCCGAACGGTGCTTCACGATACCATTTCTATCAGTGGAATAATACTAATAATAATAACAATATATGATAATTTAATTTACATATATATCATCGTAACCTTTATTCCATAATAATTAATATATATCATCATTATCCTATAAAAGATAGTTATTAAACATATCATAAATATTCATTCAGCGACCTTCCCTTTTTCCTTGTTCTTGGCAGATCCTTCAGTTGTTCACACTTAGCTGAAAATATTTAAATTAAGCAAGGATGAGCATTTGAGTGCCTAGCAAGTAGTAGCAATCAATAACAATTAATTTGAAAGGATTAAATGTTTTCTTTGAATGATACTTCTACAACGAATCAACAAGTTGTGAAGTAAAATTTGAACCAATAATAAACAACATATCATTTCGATTTCAAATTTTTGAAACTACGCATCGACTATAAATGAGGATCGGTTGATGACTATGAACATTGTTTTCTATTTTGAAAAGGTTAAATAGAACTTCATCATGGCCGTCATAACTTACTGAACGCAGGGGTGATCACCTGATTATACCTGTATTGATCAATACTACATACAAGGATGATATTTTTCGTCCAACATATATCCGCCTTAGGCGCATAAAATTTTCCCATATTTGGGATGTTCATACCAGTCTAGAATCTGAACCAAAACAATTTGGTTGGATAACAATAAAGCTCTATCTTGTTCAACAACAATTTTAAGTTTGTGTCTAGCCGGATCAAATAGCTTAGACGGCTTTTAATTCAACGTATATACTGGACAATCGATAAGTATGTATCAACATGTGATAAAATATAATGATTATCCAAGTGAGGACACTTGTATAACCATGTTTGGAAATTAACGAACAGAATATATATCTTGATCTACAATAACAGAATTAAGGAACTTGTACAACAAATTATAATTTAATAACTTACTTATACAGAATCATTGCATAAGTATATACAAAGGTTGAAATATTTGAACAATGAAAAGAATAGTTCAGATATTATCTTACGCATGTCCATTGCATAAAGTAAATGCAAAGGGTTAGATACTTGCCTGATCTGCTGCTTACAGTTATACAACTTAGTTTTATCTTTTATATCAAGCCCTATCATTAATAAGATAATTTATCCGATTAGAATAACATATCATATCATATCAGATCGCTATTTTCGATCAAATACATAACCTAATCACATTGTCACATATGTTTAACAACCATTGAATCACAAATAAACACTTATCAAGTCAACCTATCTAAGTCCAGATCAATTTCTAAAACATGTCGGTGTACCGACAACTTTATCGGGTAATTATCGAGTCTAAGACTCTATCTGATGAGTTCAATATCCATTTAGATAACTTATATATTTTTATATTATTTTTACAATTTATAATAATTTTTAAATAATTATTACAATTTATCATAATTTTTGAAACACTTGGAATCATTATTAAATGATTTAAATATTAAGTAATTTCATTATCATTAATATTTAATTAACATTAAACTATTAATGAAACCATTGCCAAAATATTAAGTTATTTAAAATAACTTAAAATATTTTTAAAGCATTTATATTACCTTTAAATGATTTTTAAAATAATTAAAATCATTTATAAATAATTACCATTAATATTAAAATATTAATGTATTATTTATCCAAATATTAAAAGTCATTAATTATAACTTAAAATATTTTTTAATTCATTTATATCCCTTTTAAATGATTTTTAAATCAATAAAATCATTTTTAAACTATTTATTTAATATAATTAATAAATAAGTCTAATATCATTAATATTAAATTATTAATGAAATCTACCTTTAAATATTAAAAGTTATATTTTATAACTTAAAATATTTTTATAACACTTAAATAATTTTTTATATTATTTTTAAATCATTAATTTTATTTTTCCATAATTTATTTAATATATTTATTAAATAAATTAATTACCATTAATATTAATTAATTAATGAAATTCATCACCTAATATTAAAAGTCATTGAAAATAACTTAAAATATTTTCTTATACCATAATATATTTTTAAATGATTTTTCATGTATTAAAATCATTTTTAAATAATTTATTTAATATTATAATTAAATAAATTAAATACCATTAATATTCCAAAAATATTAAATATTAATGAAATATATTCAAAATTATTAAAAACTAATTTTTAAGCTTTAAAATATTTTTTTTGTAATTTATTATGTATTTTTAATAATTAAAAACTAATTTTCTTTAATTATTTAATAAAAATAATAATTTTATAAATAAAGTGTCGCTAAAGACTGCCTATAGCGACAGAACCGTCGCTATAGGTGTTCTTCATGTTTTTGATGAAACCCAGATCTTCATGGACAGTGAACGAGGGACCATGTTTGACCATCAATTAATCTGTGTATAGTGTGTTTCTGGGCATGTTGGTGGTCAGATATTGTAGTACCAATGCTAGACTACAAGATCCAACAACAAACATGACCAAACAACATAAAACAAACGAGATCTAAGCCTTCTAAAGTAGCTGTCAGAGCTGTTCTTCATTTTCTGGGTTACCCAGAAATGAAGAACAGTTCATGTAGCCTACTTTGGGCTTCCACAACTTGCAATACTTGTTTTCTTTTTGTGATTTAAAACTTTCAGTGTGTAGCCAACATGTAAGAGAGTAGATCTATTGCATAAAACCACCATAACATCAACAGAATAGCCAGATCTTGTCCGGTCAAACCTTGTCAGAAGCCACGATCTTGAGTTTTCTAGGTTACCCAGAAAACTCAATCCGTGATCTTTCTGCTTGGTTTGACCATCCCCCAAATCCACTCTGTTTGTAATATAAGCAATATAAAAGCATTAAGCTGTAATATAACTACCATACTATAACTAGAATACAACAACAAACACAAATCAACAACAACTTGCAAGATCCGTGCCCCTAAACTTCTTGTCAGACCGATCTGGGCAAGTTTCGGGTTACCCGTAACTTGTTTTAGTCATGGTCGATCAACGATGTTTTGACCATCCATATCTTGAACTCTGGATCCGATATATGTATGATTTCAAGTCCAGATCAAAGACCACATTACATACTACAAGTATAAACTTTCAAAACACAAAAATCATTAACAATCACTGAGATATAAGGTCTAACATTCGTTGTCGGACATCAAAAATATTTTTTTTAGATTTACAAAAACATCAAATCTGAGCCTATAGATGTTATGGATCTAACATCTATCAACCCAGATCATCATTATACACTACTTATAACATGTTTTAACACTAAAACACAACATTTAACACATCAATCAAGATCAGATTCTTAGTAGGGTTTTATACCTTTCTATGAACAAATCTTGATTCTATGCTTATGATCTGATAGAGGAGATAGTGGGGCTTGATTCAAGGACTGATATGCTAAGAGAATTTGTGGGTTTTAGAGAGAGAGAGAGTCTTGGAGGAGTGTTGTGATCAAATGGGTTAAAATATGAACATTTCTCTCTCTTTGATCTTATATATATACCTTTATGCAAATTTATTTGGTGATGGATGGCTAAATTCTTTGAGTTTGTAGGCACATGGCTATGTGTAGGGTGGTTCACCAACTAAAGCCTTAGCCAATTTGACAAGTTAGCTTAAATAATTCAAGAAGGGCATAATGGTCTTTTGGCTAGCAATTTTAATGGCATGTTGGTAACTTAGCAAACCCTTAGGGTTTGACCCTTAGGGTTTAACCCTAAGGTTTGGCACAAAGAATTTGTAGGATTTCTAATTAGGTTTTAAAATAAAATTTTAGTTTCTAAATTTCCAAATTAGGGTTTATTAATTAGATTAGGTTTTTTAATTATATAAACTTGAAAATTAGGTTTATGTATTCACTAATTATAATTAAGATCACTTATTTAGCAATTAGGGCTCTAATTTGATAATTAGGGTCAAAATTTGTAATTAGGGTTAAAATTTGTAATTAGAGTTTACAAATTAATAATTAGGGTTTCCTAATTAACATTTAGTTGCATACATTAGCGATTATAGATTTAGTTTAGTAATTAGGGTTTCTAATTACTAAATAAGGTTTATAATTTCAAAGTTAGAGTTCTAAATAACAATTAGGGTTTCGAGTCAATAATTAGGGTTTACCTAATTAGCATTTATATTTATAATATCAGACATTGATCACATTATCACGATTACCTAATAATCTTGAACTCTAATTTGTGTTCCAAATTAGGGTTTCTCACAATAATACTAGGGTTTGTCATAATACACCACAATTGACCAACCATCAAATCACCATTCACATACATATAATACATATTTATAACATTGAAAAATCAAAATATAATTAATATTATATTATTATTCTCATTCCTTGATCAAAATCCAAAATTAGGGTTTGGATTCCATATCTCGATTTACCTTCATATAAACAACATTATTAATTAAGTTAAAATACTTAATTTAATAATCTAAAATAAATTCATATAATAAATCAATTATTATAATAATTACAATAATCATTCCATATATCATTTAAATAATATAATATCATATTTTCTTGAAAAATAAATAATAAAAACATTTCTACAATAAAATTAATTATTATAAGAATATAGTTTATAATGATCAATAATTCTAAAATAAAATTATTTGTAATTATTCATGTAATAAATATATTTTCATTTATCACATAAATAATACATACGCTTTGACTTATACATATTCCCTATATTTATTTTAATAAATAAATAAAATAAAAAAAATTTATCGCATAAAATTTTCGATTTATTTTTATATAAAAATATCGGGTTATTACATTCACCTCCCTTATAAAGATTTCATCCGGAATCACCGTTTCAAAACCAATACATACCAGGGTACATAGCATACACAATCATTGCAAGTAGATCTCGATCATAATTGATCGAGCTGATTTTTAACTATTTAACATAAAACTTGTCTATCTGATTAAACGAAAATTTGATTTCTAATAGAACTCAAATTCCTCCTTCAAAATTTCTTTATAAAATAATTTACTATTAATAGGAAAATCATATATAAGAAAATAAAAGTTATACTGAATAATACACGAGTTCCATCACCACCGCCATGCCGTGGTATCTCGGGGCGTCATGTTGAAGACCCTTTTGGTAGATTTTGTTGGCTTACTAGATGACGTTGGTCCTGTGATCGCCAAAGTCCCGTTGCCTTTCCCCATGTTCACGCTTTTTGTCTCCATTCTCCTTTTTGGACAGTCCTTCACCTTATGCTCCTTCGATCCGCACAGAAAACACCCACTATTCATTTTAGGATTGGGGCAGTTGGGAGAGATATGGCCCTCCCTGCCACACTTGAAACATGCAAATTTACCTTTCAGACATTCCCCCAAATGATTCTTCCCACAGTTCCCACATTGCACCACCTGTTTCTTCTTCACACCTTCTTGCTTCACCTGCACATTCCCAAAGTTGTTCCCCTTCCTCTTCCCATTTCCACTCCTACTCCCACTATTTGTTTCCACCTTCCCAGCTCCCTCGACCTTACCCTTGTTCCTTTTCTCTTTGTTATAGAGGCTCATGGCCTCACTCCCCTCCTCAACAATAATAGCTTTTTCCAACAGTGTTGCAAAAGTGTTTATCTGCAACACCGCCACTTTGTTGTAGAGCCAGGGTTTTAATTCCAACTCAAACCTCCTTGCTTTTCTAGCCTCCGTATCAACCTGATGCGAGCGAACCTAAGCCACTCAATTAAACTTTGCGCGTATATTCGACACCGTCATATTGTCCTGCTTTAACTCCAAAAATTTCACCTCCATCTAGGCCTGCATACTAGATGAAAAATAATTTTGAAAAACAAAGTTTTGAACCTAGCCCAAGTAACTACTCCTTCTCCCGCCTCACTTTGATTTGTTTCCCACAAAAATTTGCCTCTCCTTTCATCATGTAGGTGGCAAAAGAGGTCTTTTGCCTCTCAGCTACCCTAGCTATTTCAAACGCCTTTTCAATCTCCTTAACCCAAGTTTGGGCTTCTACAGGGTCAGTTGTACCTCTAAATTCAAGTGGTCCTACTGACCTTGAAGTCTTTGAAGTTTGCTAAGTGATTATCTGGTTGGTTCCTCCATATTTGGTATTCCTTGTTGCATAACTTTGAGCTACCATGTTTGCAAAGTGTCAGATCGGATGCGCTTGTTGTCCCCAAGCGTTATCGATGATTCTTCTGCCCTTTGATTTCGAGTTTGACGTCTTGACGGCATTATCTGGTTAAATAAGACCATAAATTATTTTTTACATTTTAAACCCTATTATATAAGTTGCACGTATCAAACTTATTTCATTAATCAAACATAGATTCATATTCATTTGATTAATTCAAAGTAATTTACATAACATAGCCCATACTGCTATCCCTTTGTGACCACAAAAGTTGGGATTTACTGCTTTGACTCATACAAAAGTTGAGAATATTACATTACACAGACATACTTATCACACATATTACATTAAACACACCTACACTACAGAACCTATATTATCTATTCACTACGCCTTTTTCTTAATCTTGGACAACCTTTCGCCTGATGACCTTCTACCCCACAAATAAAACAGACACCTTGCTTTGGATTGGGATAATGAGGAGAAAAATGTCCCTCACGTCCTCAATTGTAGCAAACATTCTCCCCTTTCCTGCACACGCCTTCATGTTTCTTGTCACAATTTGTACATTTTTCTATTCGATTAAGGTTCCTTTGGTTGTTATCATAATTTCCTAAGTCAGGGTCTTTCATCTTTCTTTTCCCCTTCTTGCTCGGAGTTGCACCCGACTTGTTGCTTTTAGCTCCCATTTGATCAATTTGGATTTTAAGCTTATCTTGTTCTTCCATTGTTTCAATTAATGCTTTTCGCAGTTGACTATTTAGTAGTTTTTCTATTTCCCACAGCTTTTCCAAAGAAGAAACCTGGTCCCGCAGATTTTGCACTTCGATTGATGCTTGATCAACTCCAACTTCAGTGTCTGAATCACTATCTGTCAGTTCCACCATTTTTGGATCTAGTACTACATTTTCCATAATAACCACCTCATCGAGGTTGCTTTCCACTTGAGCCTCTATTTCAAACCTATTGGCTTTGATATTGGCTCCTTCTTTACTGGTTCGAGGAGGGTATCCTAATCCTTTTCACACGACATCTACACACATAAATTATCCCGATTAGCATATAATATATACACACAACAAATAATAGTTTTATAAAAGTTATCTTTTAGTTTGTTTTGATGATGAATTTATCCGATTCATCTCTTTTTAAACTCTATATGAGTTATTTATATTTTCAACATTTTCCTCCTGTCCTAAAGGTTATAGCCTAAGGTCTATCCCACCTAAGGTTTCTAACCCTATAGCTCGATACCATGATGTGACGCCCCCAAATTCAGGTACTTGAAACCCGAACTCGGTGCTTCACGATACCATTTCTATGAAATTGGAATAATACTAATAATAATAACAATAATATAGATTATCAAATTTAATTTACATATTATTAGAGTCTTTAAATCCCAAGTACGCAACCTTTAAACATTCATTACATGATAATTAATATACATCATCATTATCCTAATAAAGTCTAGTTATTACATAAGATAACATAAACATTCATTCAGCGACCTTCCCTTTTTCCTTGTTCTTGGAAGATCCTTCAGGTTGTTCACACTTAGCTGAAAACATTTAAATTAAGCAAGGATGAGCATTTGAGTGCCCAGCAAGTAGTAGCAATCAATAACAGTTAGCTGAAAGGATTAAATGTTTTCTTTGAATGATACTTCTACAACGAATCAACAGTTGTGAAGTAAGCTGAATCAATAATAAACAACATATCATTTCGATTTCAAATATTTGAAGCTACGTACAGACTATAAATGAGGATCAGTTGACAGACTATGAACATTGTTTTCTATTTTCAAAAAGGTTAAACAGAACTTCATTTATAAACCGTCATAACTTAAGGGCACGGGGGTGATCATCCCATTATGCCATATATCGATCAATACTACATACAAGGATGATATTTTTGTCCAGCATATCCGCCTTAGGTACATAAAAGTTTCCCATATTTGGGATGTTCATACCAGTCTAGAATCCGAACCAAAATAATTTGGTTGGATAACAATAAAGTTCTATCTTTTTCAACAACAATTTTAAGTTTGTGTCTAGCCGGATCAAATAACTTTGACGGCTTTTAATTTAACGTATACATACTGGACATCGATAAGTATGTATCAGCATGTGATAAAATATAATGATTATCCAAGTGAGGACACTTGTATAACCATGTTTGGAAATTAACGAATAGAATATATATCTTGATCTACAATAATAGAATTAAGGAACTTGTACAACAAATTATAATTTAATAACTTACTTATACGTAATCATTGCATAAGTATATACAAAGGTTGAAATATTTGAACAATGAAAAGAATAGTTAGAGATATTATCTTACGCATGTCCATTGCATAAAGTAAATGCAAAGGGTTAGATACTTGCCTGATCTGTTGCTTACAGTTATGCAACTTAGTTTTATCTTTTATATCAAGCCCTATCATTAATAAGATAATTTATCCGATTAGAATAAAATATTATATCATATTATCAGATCGCTATTGCGCATTCAAGACATAACCTAATCACATTGTCACATATGTTTAACAACCATTGAATAAGAAATAAACACTTATCAAGTCAACTTATCTAAGTTCAGATCAATTTTTCGAAAATGCTTGCAAAATGAAAACAACTTTATCGGGTAATTATCGAGTCTAAGACTTTATACAGTAGTTCAATATCCATTTAGATAACTTATATATCAGTTATATTATTTTTCATGGCCTTATAATAATTTTTAAATAATTATTACAATTTATCATAATTTTTGAAACACCGGAATCATTATTAAATGATTTAAATATTAAGTAATTTCATTATCATTAATATTTAATTAACATTAAACTATTAATGAAACCATTGCCAAAATATTAAGTTATTTAAAATAACTTCAAATATTTTTAAAGCATTTATATTACCTTTAAATGATTTTTAAAATAATTAAAATCATTTTTAAATAATTACCATTAATATTAAAATATTAATGTATTATTTATCCAAATATTAAAAGTCATTAATTATAACTTAAAATATTTTTAATTCATTTATATCCCTTTTAAATGATTTTTAAATCAATAAAATCATTTTTAAACTATTTATTTAATATAATTAATAAATAAGTCTAATATCATTAATATTAAATTATTAATGAAATCTACCTTTAAATATTAAAAGTTATATTTTATAACTTAAAATATTTTTATAACACTTAAATAATTTTTTATATTATTTTTAAATCATTAATTCTATTTTTCCATAATTTATTTAATATATTTATTAAATAAATTAATTACCATTAATATTAATTAATTAATGAAATTCATCACCTAATATTAAAAGTCATTGAAAATAACTTAAAATATTTTCTTATACCATAATATATTTTTAAATGATTTTTCATGTATTAAAATCATTTTAAATAATTTATTTAATATTATAATTAAATAAATTAAATACCATTAATATTTAAAAAATATTAAATATTAATGAAATATATTCAAAATTATTAAAAACTAATTTTAAGCTTTAAAATATTTTTTTGTAATTTATTAGATATTTTTAATAATTAAAAACTAATTTTCTTTAATTATTTAATAAAAACAATAATTTTATAAATAAAGTGTCACTAAAGATCGCTTTTATAGCGTACGTAAACCGTCGCTATAGGTGTTCTTCATGTTCTTGATGAAACCCAGATCTTCATGGACTATGAACGAGGGACCATGTTTGACCATCAATTAATCCGTGTATATTGTGTTTCTGGGCATGTTGGTGGTCAGATATTGTAGTACCAATGCTAGACTACAAGATCCAATAACAACACATGACCAAACAACATAAAAAAAACGAGATCTAAGACTTCAAAGTAGCTGTCAGAGATGTTCTTCATTTTCTGGATTACCCAGAAATGAAGAACAGTTTATGTAGCCTACTTTGGGCTTCCACAACTTGCAATACTTGTTTCTTTTTGTGATTTAAAACTTTCGATTGTGTAGCCAACATATAAGAGAGTAGATCTATTGCATAAAATCACCATAACATCAAGGAATAGCAAGATCTTGATCGGTCAAACCATGTTAGAAAGACGATCTTGAAGTTTTCGGGTTACCCGTAAAACTCATCCGTGAATCTTTCGCTTGGTTTGACCATCCCTTAAATCCAAAGATGTTTATAATATAAGCAATCTAAAAGCATTAATTTGTAGTATAACTACCATACTATAACTAGATACAACAACAACAAACACAAATCAACAACAACTTGGAAGATCCGTGCCCTAAACTTCTTGTCGAGGCCGTCGGGCAAGTTCTCGGGTTACCCGTAACTTGTTTAGTCATGGTGGTCAATCAGCGGGTTTTGACCACCCATATCTTGAAATCTGGATCGATATATGTATGATTTCAAGTCCAGATCAAAGACCACATTACATACTACAAGTATAAACTTTCAAAACACAAAAATCATTAATAATCATCGAGATATAAGGTCCGACATTCGTTATCGGACATCAAAAAATATTTTTTTCCAGAATTATAAAAACATCAAACATGAGCCTATAGATGTTATGGATCTAACATCTATCTACCAATCATCATTATACACTACTTATCACCATTATACTACACACAACACTACATCAATTATAACAGTATGTTTTAACACTAAAACACAACATTTAACACATCGATCAAGATAGTATTCTTAAGTAGGGTTTTATAGAGAGAGAGAGAGAGTCTTGGATGAACAAATATGAACATTTCTTTTCTATGATCTTATATGATGCCTTGTACTCGATGTAGAGGAGATAGTGGGGCTTGATTCAAGGACTAATATACTAAGATAATTAGCTTAAATAATGGGTTTTAGAGAGAGAGAGTTGAGTCTTGGAGGAGTGTTGTGATCAAATGGGTTAACATATGAACATTTCTCTCTCTTTGATCTTATATATATTCCAAATTAGGGTTTATTAATTAGATTAGGTTTTCTAATTATATAAACTTGAAAATTAGGTTTATGTATTCACTAATTATAATTAAGATCATTTATTTAGCAATTAGGGCTCCAATTTGATAATTAAGGTCAAAAATTTGTAATTAGGGTTAAAAAATTGTAATTAGAGTTTACAAATTAATAATTAGGGTTTCACTAATTAACATTTAGCTGCATACATTAGCAATTATAGATTTAGTTTAGTAATTAGGGTTTCTAATTACTAAATAAGGTTTATAATTCAAAGTTAGAGTTCCTAAATACTCCCCCCGTCCCAAATTATCTGCTGTTTTAGTAAAAAAAAATTGTCCCACAATATCTGCTTTTTTAAGATTCCAATGCATTTTTTCCCTTTGTTTTCCAAATTTGCCCCTTTACCCTAATTATTGATAATCATTACTCTCATTCATGCCTCTCCTCTTTTTTAAACATCCACATATACTCCACTCTCCCTCTCTCTCTCTCTCTCTTCAATGAATCCTTGTTTCTCTCTCTCTCTTCAATTAATAGCTGCTTTCTCTCTCTCTCTCTTCAATTAATCATTGTTTCTCTCTCTCTTTAATGGAGTATTTGTTTTTTTTAAGATTCCAATGCACAAAGGGTATTTTAGTATTTTTATCATACATATTGGTATCTGTGTAGAACTCTAGAACAACAGATAATTTGGGACGGATGGAGTAACAATTAGGGTTTTAATTTCACAATTAGGGTTTCGAGTCAATAATTAGGGTTTACCTCATTAGCATTTATATTTATAATATCAGACATTGATCACATTATCACGATTACCTAATAATCTTGAACTCTAATTTGTGTTTCAAATTAGGGTTTCTAACAATAATACTAGGGTTTGTCATATTACACCAAAATTGACCAACCATTGTCAGTCCACATACATATAGTACATATTTATAGTACTGAAAAATCAAAATATAATTAATATTATATTACTATTCTCATTCCTTGATCAAAATCCAAAATTAAGGTTTGGATTCCATATCTAATTTACCTTACATAAACAACATTATTAATTAAGTTAAAATACTTAATTTAAAAATCAAATAAATTTCATATAATAAATCAATTATTATAATAATTACAATAATCATTCCATATATCATTTAAATAATATAATATCATATTTTCTTGAAAAATAAATAATAAAAACATTTCTACAATAAAATTAATTATTAAAAGAATATAGTTTATAATGATCAATAATTCTAAAATAAAATTATTTGTAATTATTTATGTAATAAATATATTTTCATTTATCACATAAATACATATGCTTTGATTTATACATATTCCCTATATTTATTTTAATAAAAAAAAATTATATGTAAAATTTCTAATTTATTTATATAGAAAATATCGATCAATCACATTGAGCGTCACGAAAAATTCGATAATTTAAGAATAATTCAAATAAGTCGTCAATTATCACTGCTAGATTTCTCAATCGATCTAATTATCAAAATAAAATATAATTCAAATTATTTAATTTATGAAAATATAATTTGTATATGAGTTCATAATTTAATTATATGAATTATATTTATATTTTATAATTGATCTGATCGAGGAGTTTAGCTAGTGATATTTGGATTCTAATTTACTTATTTTGGTACTATATTAAGGTACTGGATTCCATACTTTTTCAAATGATACTCCTTTAAATTTAATTCGCTCATTTTGTACTCATTTAGAAATTTGGTATCATCGCCTCGTGATTATTCCTTGTTGTCAAAATTATCGAGATAGTTTCGCTTTCACGCTTATATTAGAATTCAGATTTGCACTCTTTTGAACTAGTTAATCGTGGTCAATATGTTTTGGAGACTTTATTCGTTTGTACCATTGTTCGTGATATTTTCGCTCACATTCTATGTTATTTTGATCATCGATATATTGTGATAATTAATAATGTTCAGATTTGATAATTAGATTTCATTTGAATACGGTCATGTAAGTTTCTCAGGATTTGACCCTTTCGCTTACATTTTATAGTTTGGTCCTTAGGGTATACTTAAGCTAACCACCCATGGGGTACTACAGTGCACGTCCTCTCGACATTAAGAGCATGACACCTTCTCGTATAGTGTGATTAGTCCACGGCGTATCCTTTCAGATGCTCCGTACGAGCTTTTTGGGCCATTTGATATATTTGTTCGTGAAACGATGGATCTAATTCCAAAGATTTGATTTGATTCAATTTGTTTGGCGGATTAGTGACGTATATGTCGTGCGTACTATCCGATTTGATTTGTATACATCATGGTATTGATGTATTTTGTTAGCCTTTGGCTATTTGTATTTGAGCTCAGTATTAAATTGAATACCTTGCAACCATTTGATTCAACCTTATTTGATTGGGATAATTTTTGGCTATAATTATTCGTTCGATAGTGTTAATCATTTATAAATGGTCTCACTAATTCTGATATATTCGTAATTTGTTTGTAATTCACTTGTGATCATTCATTCAACTCTTTTAGTTACATCATATATTGTGATATATTTGTTCATCTTTATATCCGTACTGGAAAATTGGCTCATGTTGTGTTCTTTTTCCGGCAGGTAATCAGGGGTGATCAGAATTTGTGGGATGAGAGCTACCTTTGATCCAAATGAGTAGATTAGTTTTAAGACTTATCATTAGACTTGGTTTTCCTAATATTTTGTATATGGATGTTTGGGCCATTTTGGCATTTATTTCTTATTAGTAGAGACTATGTAAGTGTGGATTTCCTTCTATTTAAATTGGAGTATGTGACAATTAGTGTTCAATTTCATTGGAGATATTTTGAGATTTATTAGAGGTTTGTGTTTATTATATTTTGTGTGTGACATTCCTTTTCCTTTTCGGAAAGAGGGTGTTACACGCGCAATTAGGTGACCAAACCTCTCTTCGACAGAACTTTCTAGACATAATCAATATTGTAAATAATAATATGAATAACTTTATCATCTCAATTATTGATTTAATAATATATAAAATATTGAAAATAATTGAATCAAATAACGCCGATACTATGCAAAGAATTATCGTAGCAATAATTAAATATAATTGAGTGACTTTCGAGATAAGCATTAATAATCAATACTGGTGTGCTACTATGCAAACACACACGACATCGTACTTTTAACACCGGGTATTTCAACAGTTAACGGTAAAACTTTCGCCGTTATTTTTTTAATAAAAAGATATTTTTGTCATTTCTCATTCCGACAATAATTTTGTTGTGGGGTCCACCAATGATTGTGTCGTTGTAGGAATATTCCTGTCAAAATGAATATTCCCCACCAATCGAATATTATATAACAACTTCACATTTTTTGCAAAATTTATAAATATTACCCACAACTATAACATTATATCAAATTCACTCCTTAATATTCAAAAAATGATATTTATAGAAAATTCATCTTATTCATCATAAAAGTTGGGGTTACAATAAGACCTTAGGGGGATATGATCTCGGTGGAGATCCGGGATTAGAAATAGGAGGGGAGAGACAAGTAAATTCTTCGCTAGTGCGTCCTACCTAAGCTTATTTATTGGTCGGTCAGAATATAGGGATATTATGTAGCATATCAATTTCTTTAATTAACCCTTATTTTGTGGCAGTATTTGAGAATGGCATCTGAAAATATTGAGATGAACAATGGAGCACATAAGACCATTTAGACATCGACAATCAATAACCAGGATAATGTGCATCAGGAAGGTAATATTCCTCCTATAAACAACACCATCGATCAAACGTGGAATGATGGGATGTTTAGAAACTTTTTGCAGTTCATGCAAAACCAGACGAGAGAGACTCCTGTTCAAAATGCAGGTGGAAACAATGGCAACTCACGGCTAGTTACTGCTAAGCAATTCAAGGAGTTAGGACCGCCCGAGTTTTTGGTAAAGCCTGATCCGATCAAGGAGAAAATGTGGGTTAAGCAAATTATCAAGATATTTGATGTTTTGGGATACACGGAGGAACATAAGGTTCCATTCGCCACCTTTATATCCTATGGTGAGGCAGATTACTAGTGGGAATCTGTGAAGCGTACCCAGCCTATCGTACTTAATATGTCTTGGGCAGCATTCCAGAAATTGTTCGATGATAATTACTTTCCTGAAAGTATTCATCATATGAAAGAGGTAAAGTTTATCGATCGAGCGAAGAACAAATATGACTGTGTCCCAATACGAGGCTAAGTTCGTGAAGTTATCTAGGTTTGCACCTCTTTTGGTAGAGAATGAGGAACGTATGACACGGATGTTTCTGAGAGATTTAAAACCCAAAATTTGTTAATACCTCATTTCTCACAAATTTTCTCTCTATTCAGATGTTGTGAACAAGTCTCAATTATTAGAGCGAGATAATGAGTATGTTCAACCGGGGGACCACAACCAGTGCTATACAGGTGGCAGCAGTCATCGGAGCAATGATAACCAGTGGGAAAGAAAATATCTGGATAGAAGCGGTAACCACTCTGGTGGTAATCGTGGCCATGATAGTAGAAAAAGCTTAGTCTGGGGGGAGATTTCAAAAGAGAAGGTACAATAATGACAACATGAAGACGTCGGCACCAACATCAATTGTTTCTAGGGGAGGAGAACGACCATCGATCGTATGTTATAAATGCGGGAAAGAGGGACACATCAACCCAAACTGCCCACAACAATTCAAGGTGTGTTATAACTATGGAAAGGAAGGTCATATAGCTCGAGATTGTCCTGTACTGAAACCAAGTCCAGCGGGGATGGTGACTCCAAAGGTTGTCCCAGATAATTCAAAGTCAGTGGTTCCTGGAAGAGCGTTTGTCATAACTGCCCAAAACGGGAGGAACCCAAACGAGGTGATCACGGGTAAGCTAATCATAAACTCTTGCGAAGTTTATACCTTATTAGATACTGGTTCTACCCATTCTTTTTTCTATCCTCCTTGTGCTCAACGTTTGAACTTGACTCCAAAGAAATTAGACTTTGACTTATCTGTTGAAACTCCGTTAGGAGAAACTTTCATTACTTCTACTTTTTATAAATCTTGCTTGATTTAAGTTGGGACCATCACATTACCTGTTGATCTCATCTCTTTAAAGATACTTGCATTTGATGTGATTTTAGGGATTGATTGGTTAACTACTCATCATGCCAAAATTGATTATTTTCATAAGGTCGTTAGTTTTCATATTCCTAACCAACCTCTTATGTGAATTCAAGCAACCAAACCACTAAAGTCAATTACTGGCATATCAAGCCATAAAGCCATTCGTTTATTAAAAAATAGATGTCAAGCTTTCTTAGCCCATGTCATGGATTTAAACAAAAATACGTCAGATTTGAATAATATTTCTGTTGTTAGTGAATTTCCTGACATATTTCTTAAAGAACTTCCAGGCCTACCCCCAGAGCGTGATATCGAATTTTGTATTAACCTTGAACCTGGTAAAATTTCCAAAACCTCATATCGAATGACTCTTATTGAACTTCAGGAGTTAAAAACCCAACTACAGGAGTTATTGGATATTGGTTTCATTCGTCCTAGTACATCTCCTTGGAGTGCTCCTATTTTATTCGTAAAAAAGAAAGATGGGAGTATGCAACTTTTCATTGACTATCGCGAGTTGAACCATGCCACCATCAAAAATAGGTACCCACTACCTCACATTGATGACCTGTTTGACCAGTTGCAAGGTGCTAAATTCTTCTCAAAAATTGATCTTCATTCCGGATATCATCAGTTAAAGATTAAAAATGATGACATTCCAAAGACTACTTTCAAGACTCGGTATGGGCATCATAAATTGCTAGTCATGTCTTTTGGATTGACTAATGCTCCTGCGGCCTTCATGGATATGATGAACCGAGTATTCAAGGAATATTTGGATCATTTTATGGTTGTCTTTATTGATGACATCCTCATCTATTCCAAAAGTCGTGAAGATCATGAGCAACACTTGAGGCTGATACTCCAAAAGCTTTGTGAAAACAAGTTATATGCCAAGGTTAAGAAATGCGAGTTCTGGCTTGAGGAAGTAGCATTCCTTGGGCACGTTATATCGAAGTATGGAATATCAGTTGACCCGACAAAGATTGAAGTAATACAAAGTTGGGAGCAACCTAAGTTAGTAACCGAAGTACGTAGCTTTATGGGCTTAGCTGGTTATTATCGGAGATTCGTGGAAGGATTTTCTTGAATCGTTACTCCATTAACTTAGCTGACTCAAAAAGATACAAAATTCGAATGGAGCGAGGAATGTGAGAAGAGCTTCCAAGAACTCAAGAGGAGACTCATTTCGGCACATGTTCTGATAATACCATCAGGTTCGGAGGGATTTGTCATTCACAGTGATGCTTCAGGCAAAGGTTTAGGATATGTTCTCATGTAACATGGGAAAGTCATAGCCTATGCCTCACGAAAACTCAAAGAATATGAGAGGAATTATCCTACTCAAGATCTAGAGTTGGCAGCAGTCATTTTTGCCTTAAAAATCTGGAGGCACTACCTATATGGGGAGAAAGTAGAGATATATTCAGATCATAAAAGCCTCAAATATTTCTTCACTCAAAAGGAATTCAACATGCGGCAACAACGTTGGCTCGAGCTGTTGAAAGATTACGACCATACCATTCAATACCATCCTAGAAAAGCAAACACGGTAGCTAATGCATTGAGTAGAAGATCGTATGCGGGTACGAGTGTGATGTTGTTAACACAAAAACCCATTTTGTATGACTTTCAAAGGATGGAGATAGAGTTAAAGTCTCCAAGTACCCACGTGATGATATCAAATATACGAGTAGAACCGACTTTAACCGATAAAGTTAAAGTTGCTTAAGCCACTGACCAAGAGCTGATGCGTCTGAAGAAGAAAGTACAAGAAGGTATTATTCTAGAAGCAAGAATCGATGAAGAATGAATACTTCGAGTCAACTCCAGACTTTGTGTTCCTAACGACTCTGATTTAAAGTACAAAATCATGATGGAGGCACGCAACACACCATTTCCAATTCATCCTAGAAGTACAAAAATGTATAGTGATCTTTGACATAAATTTTGGTGGAGCAATATGAAGAGAGAGATCATGAAGTTTATCTCAAGATGTTTAACTTCTCAACGTGTTAAGCCGGAGCATCAAGTGCCAAAGGGTCCATTGCAACTACTTGAGATTCCAGAATGGAAGAGGGAGCACATTAACATAGATTTTGTTACTGGTCTTCCTAAGGTTTCTCAAGGCATAAATGCAATTTTGGTCATTGTCGATAGATTAACCAAGTCTGCTCATTTCTTACCTATACGAGAAACTTATTCACTTGAATGTCTTACTCGTATGTACATAAATGAGATTGTGAGATTGCATGGTATGCCAGTATCCATAGTTTCTGATCGAGACCCAAGATTCACTTCACGATTTTGGGTTAGCATGAAGAAAGCTATGGGTACGAATTTATGATTCAGTTCGGCATACCATCCTCAAACGGGCGGGCAATCGAAAAGGACTGTTCAAACTCTTGAAGATCTATTGAGACTTTATGTTCTAGACTTCAAAAGGAGTTGGGATAAGTACTTACCATTGGTGAAATTCTCCTACAATAACGGTTATCAGGCAAGTATAGGTGTGGCTCCATTCGAAGCATTGTATGGACGAAATTGTCGCTCTCCAGTATTTTGGGATGAGGTGGGTGAAGCAACATTGTTGGGACCAAAGTTGGTACGTATGACTACAGAAAAGATCCAAATAATTTGACAATGTATACAAATGGCACAGGATCTACAAAAAAGTTGTGTGGATCTTCATCGAAAGGACATGAAATTTAATATTAGGGATCATGTATTGTTACGTGTTGCTCCATGGAAGGGAGTTACAAAATTCGGGAAGAGAGGAAAGTTTAATTCACGATTTGTTGGTCCATTTGAGATTCTTGACTGAGTAGGAAATGTGGCCTATAGACTCACATTACCTCCAAGCATGTCTCGTGTTCATAATGTTTTTCACATAATTGTGCTTCGTAAATATGTGAAAGACCCAAACCACATTATTGAGTTGGAACCAGACGAGATAGCCGAAGATTTAACGTACAAAGAGGTAACTGTCAAGATCTTGGATAGGAAGGAGCATGTCCTATGCACAAAGGTTATACCACAAGTAAAAGTTTTGTGGAGGAACCATGCTATTGAGGAATGAGAGTTCGAATTGGAAATGAAAGTGAGGTATCCTCAACTTTTTGAAATACCAGTTACGTACATCAATTTTGAAGATGAAATTTCATAAGGAGTTAAGGTTGTAAGACCCCAACTTTTTATAAAATTGAATTTCCTCTATTTTGAAATAGTAAGGGGTTGATTTGATTAATGTGGTTAGTTATGGGTAAAATATGCAAATATTTTAAATAAGCAAGTGATTATAAAATACTCATTGTTGTCGGGAAATATTCGTGGAATATTCTTGTTGTCGGGGAATATTCGTACGACGGAGCAGTCATTTATGGGCCCTATAACAAAAAACTGTCGGATGAAGAAAATGAAAAGTATGAGTTTTCTTTAAATAATGACGTTGTTGTTACCGTTAAAACTGTTGGAATACCCGGTGGTTAAAATACAGTAATACACTGTGTTGCATAATAATTCTAATTATTGATTCTTACATAAGAAGTCACTATTCAATAGTTGTTACAGTAATTACTATTCAATATTTTATTTTATTGATTCAATAATTGCTACGTTAATAATTTATATTATTGATTCAATAAGTGTCACTGCATAGTATTTTCCATTATCAGATCAATAATTCATATTATTTGAATAATATTATTAGATAGCATTATTGGTAATTTCTAAGGAAGTTCTATCTAGGAATGGGGTTTGGTCACCTAATTGCGCGCTAGTAAGGAGAAATCCTTATCGGAAAGCCCCCTCTTTTTGGAAACGACCTGGTTGTCAATGTTATAGTTCTGTAATATTATTTATGAATAATTAATTGTTGTTTATATGATAAGGAAATATTTATTTAATGTGGATATAAATGGAAGAATTTTTAAAAAATTGACAATTGTTGAAAATTGATATTTTAATCTTTTCTGATAAAATAATTCATTCAAATATATTATTGTAATATTACATTATAAGTGAATGATGTAATAATATAATAATATAATAACGGTGATATTTTTATAATGAATGAACGATATATATGAATAAATGAGGAGGAAGAGAGCAAATTGGGTCCGAAATATTTTTGTCACAAAAAATATGTTAAATATGTTAGTGGGCTCCATTTTTGACTGAAATTTGATTATAGCCTGTAAGATCATCTGTATGTGAATTTCGGTCATTTTTCGTTTAGAATTTGAAAAAACTTTCTTCTACAAAGTTATAGAGAATTAAATTTCCTATTGAATGGATATAAAATTCGTATTTTTCTGATAAAAGGGCTAGTTATTATAAATTATTGAAGTTCCGGAATATGTGGTCTGAATTGATTTTGGGGTTATAAATATTTTCTTAATAAAAAAAATGTTTTTTGTGAGGTGGGCCCTACTTGTGTGGGCTGATGAAATGGTTAAGGAGGTGTGCAGAATTTTTTTTATAAATATAATATTTTATTAAATTTTTTGCTTTGGCATTCTAAGCATTTTCCTATAAATAATGTGCTTAAGTTAGAATTAAAAATCACACCAGAATCAGAAGTTTCTCTCTATATAATATTGATCATATTTTTGTGAGTATTTAAATACTTTGAGTGTTACTATTCAGTGTATGTTTTCTTCAGTATTATATCCAATATTACAGCCAAAAGTACAATTCTTTTGAGTTAAAGGATGTTATTTTTTTCATTAATGATATTATTTCTTTTAATATCCTTATCTCGAAATATTGATATGATTTTTATTGTGAAAATTTTACCTTTTCGTGTCGGGGTTACTACTAACATATACGACACTATTCACGTATATGGCAATATTCATAGAAAAATTAAATTTTCTTTTCTTTGTCCAAGTTGTCTATTATGGTTACTATCTTTGATTGTATCCATGTTTTGATCTTCATTCTTAAATTTTGCTCTATAATTGTTTATTATGGAGTATTTTTAAACTTGGATAAACTGAAGTACGAATCCCTAATCTTTGTCCTTTTATCTCACTGGATTCGTTTTCTTTAAAATATTTTTATCATCCTCAGTCCTAAATGGTGATATAACTGAATATCTTTAGCCTATAGTGCAAAGATAAATGATTACTTGATGAATATCTTTAGCTTGTAGTGCAAAGATGAATGATTACTTGATGAATATCCTTAGCCCGTAGTGCAAAGACAGACATGTGTTGAGATGAACATGATCAACTGGTGATACAAATGAATATCTTTGGCCCATGGTGCAAAGATAAATATTTGGTTCAATATGTATATTCATTGATGTCACAGGGATAAAATATTGATGATGAACTTTTAAATCATAGAAGATAGTAGACTTCATTCTCTACTTAACTCTTCTAATGAATTGTTATTTCCGCTGTGAATATTGATCTAAAATTTTTGTCCATTATATTTTATCTGATTTATTGAAGGCTAACGATAAAAAAAAATTCATTATCTTAGTCATAATATTCTTTACTGGCTAATTGAGCTCATCCTTTTCCTTTTTGTTCCATTCTTCTTCTCAAGATGTAAGAATATAGCGGGAACTAGTCGGGGGTGTAGAGTGATGGTTCAAGATAGTTGTTTTAGCAATCCTCACTATTTGTAAAATAGTGTATCAATAATTGTAATGATAACTTTATTTGAGTTTAGATATTGTCTAGAAGACAATATTTGTATTAAAACTCACGACATATGTGTTGTCGTATTTTGCACGACAATTGTAGTATTGAAGTTGTAGTTATTTTTTGTACCATGTATTTGGCGACTCAGAATGGGTTGTGTGGACTTATTTTGGGGGCGTCACAAATATACCTATACATCATGCGTAATCTTATAAGTACTTGTGATTAAACCTTCTTGAATTGTAATTCACATAGAGATATGATAAATTAGTTAATTAGGGTGTTCTACTTAATTCTATCATTTGTGGATTTAAGTTGATATGGGTATAATGCATTGAGAGATGGTTATATCTAATGTTGTTATCTTGATTAACAAACTGGAATAGTTAATGTGAATTAAAAGGAAGTATGTCAGTTGAAGTGATGCATAAAGTGAAAGTGTAGGCTTAATTCTCCAATATTTGATTAAAGTTTGTGGTAGTTAGTTAATTTTTCTTTAATTAGTAGTTTTTCATAAATTTCATCACTTAATCATTAGTTTAATAAAAATAAGATAATATAAAATTGGTAATTGTTAGGATAAAATTCAGTTATTTTCTATGTGGAAATGATACTCTACTCATCACTTTATTACTTATTGACCACGTATACTTGCATGTTGTGCGTAATTGCATTTTAAGCCCAACACTGCAGCGCCGGGTCACCCATTTTGAAAACCCAGGCTGGCGCTGCAACGCTTAGATTACACTATAATGTGGCACTGCAGCGCCAGTTACCATAAACTATTTTTCCAGTTTCGCGAAAATGCAGTTTTTCTCTAAAAACATGATTCTATACCAACAATTATGCTCAGAAAATTTGTTCTAAACACATATCAACATACATATTAAAACTGAATAATTAATAACTCGCATAAAGGTTTGGCTCTGATACCACTGTTAGGTTTGTAATGTTCATGAACATTATCAAATTGCATCAAAGTAAAGCAAAAGCATAAAAATAGAGTTTTAAAATTTTATAAACCATGTACCCGGATCATCCTTTATGCATAATTATTAATTAGATGAAAAGAGATGAAGATTAAATTCATACCCTTGTAGAACTAACTTCCTCAGGTACAAGTTCACCTGCAATCCTTTTCGCGTTCAACTTGAATCCACCAGGTTTGATTTCTTCCTTTGATCAACATTAGCCACTCAAGTGTTTGGCCTCTAGAGGTGATCCACCAAGGAAGAAGAAGTATTCAAGAAGATGGGTGTTTGGCAAAACCATAGTTTTTCTATCTCTATAAAAAATACATACTCTCCCCAACTCTTGGAATTGTTATTTACGTGTGTTGTGAAAAACATCAACCCTCACCCATAATAAGACTCCTCTTATTTATAGATATAGACAACCCTCCTTAAAAATTAAGGAACTGAGTTTTATTTTAATTAATTAAACTCTTTTAATTAATTAGGCTCCTAATCTTATTAGGAATAATTAATTAAACTCTTTTTAATTAATTAGCCTCCTAATCTTAATACGAATATATGAGAGTACTTTTATTAATTAATTTCAAAACTCCTTTAGGAATTAAATAATAATAATAATAATAAGACTCCTCTTATTAATTTTTATTTAATATTTATAAAATATTAAATAATAATATTAAGTTATTTAATTTAGTCTATCACCATAGATTAAATTAAATACACTTAACTTATTATTATGATTATGTCATTTACTTCTTAAATAAATATTCTTCATTTTATGGTGTGACCCTTTAGGTTCTCCATATTAAATCAGTTGTGAATAAATCAATTGGAACAAATCTAATCTTATTTAAATAAATAAATAAAATTATTAATTCATTTATATAAATAACATTTATTCTACAATAAAGATAAGCCTCCTTAGCGATCAACAACTTTCCAGATAATATAGATTTAAACACTAATCATAAAAGAACCTTTAAGTAAATAGTTACCATACAATTAAATCCTTTCACCATACAATGTCTCAATTACATATAAGACATGGAATTGATGTCAAGTCTTATTTTATTTAATTATATGTATTTCGATTCTTAAATGCACAACTCCAAATAATGCAAATTAGAAACTCCTTTCTAATTTCATTCTGTCTTGGCCAAGGACTATTGGGTTGTCATTTATCAAATCACATAGGACATTCTCTTCTTTTACTAAAAGCGGTAGATTCTTTATTGATCATACATTATCTCCATGTACAACTTATTACACTCAAGCATAACCTTTGATTTACCCTAAGGGTCTTAAGGAATATATCAAAGTATAACTCATCATACACAAGATATATGATGATCTCAAGTCTAAGGATCACTTGTACTACTATCACTACAGGAATTCCTATTGACAGACAAGTAAAACTCCATTAGGTATTCCTTAGCAAGCCACGTTCAGTGTACTTATTCTCCAATAAGCACCTACATACTTTCTTTAGTGTCTCTACACAAATGATCATGAGATCAATCATCCTCATCCAATGAGTAAGCAACGTATTTACCAATCTATCCTGATTCACTAATTCCCTTTTTAGTAATCCATTGATTGGGAACATTTTAGTTTTTAAGGTATCTAAGAATTTAGATCTAATTAGTATAATCATCATGATTCTAAAAGCATTGCTCAAAACTATTGGTTTATCACATATTAACACTTCCATAAGTTCCACTCCCTTTGATTGACCGGATGGTTTCTTCCATTTGTTGGACTTTCTTTCTTATGTCCCCAATTTTCTGGTCTTCCTTGAGATTTGTGATTTCAAGGGTTTTGTTAGTTCTTTTATTGGAATGAGGTTCAGGTGTCTGGGTTTCCATCTTTCTATCAGTTCCCTGATTGTCCCCTTGTGTGGATAACTCTAGTTGAGTGGGAGTTGTCTGGCCCTGAGTGCTTTTACTTTGTTCTTTCAGGAGGATATCCAACTTTTCTATTTAATTCTTAAGTCCCTCAAACTCTTTTTGAGATACTAAACCTGATTCCTGTTGGGAATTTTCAGTCATGTCGGTGCATAGGCTTTGTTATATTTCGATCTGGTAATGGGAAGTATCTTACCTATAAGAAGAGTAGGTAGTTTAGTCTTCATAAGAATTAACAACATGCATTGATGCAATGTCTTAGTTTTTTATGGTTTTTAATATTGTCTTGCAAAACAAACGTAATTTGTTTTGACAACATGATAACATAACAGGATTTGATATTTTTACAATAATGGAATTGACAAGGAATGGAAATGATATTTATATTTAATTGATATTTACATGGAATTGAAATTTATATTGAATTGAAAGAGAAAGGCATGAAGAGACTTTCCTTCGCGTTTGGTTTATCAGATGTTAACCTATCTTAGGGTTACTCTCACGGGATTTTGGGTATGAAGGTTCCTAGATCATCGCAATCTACTAGATGGGAAGTTAATCTGATCTTTCAATTAGAGAGGATCTGAGTGGTGCCTTTCCTGAGCCTCGTGGGATTAGTCTCCTCTTGAGTCCAGTAATCAGCCACCGACAGGATTGCCTACTAATGGAGGGACCACACAACATACATTCATCACGTCTCACCGCATGCAATATGATGACATTGTGCGAATCACTAATATAAAGCATTGTAAAGAGACATTTATTCACATCCATTCAATATAAAGACAACATTCACACACATGCAGATAAAAAGGGAATTAAAAAATTGAAATACGACTTAAGCCCTCTAACATCCCCAACAGAGTCGCCACCTATCGACACTGGGAAAAATCCTAAATTCCTAGGTGTTTGGTTCTTACCCTTTATATTTTCTATGTGGTTTAATTTATCTTGCTTTAAATGGTGAGATTTTAGGAAGAGGCCGACAAAAAATGTCGACGATTTGAAAAGTTTGATTTTAATTGATTGGGGAAAATTAGACAGAGCCGCCAGTTGGTATGAGTTAAATAGTTGTACCAAATCAATCGAATTTTGAAAGATTTTCGCAATATGGCCCAATATGTGACTCCATTTAATTGGTCTGGAAACTGAGATTTATAGAGTTTGGGGGTTTACTTAAGCGGGGGAAGGTGTTAGGCACCCCACCCCCCCGACTTCTGTGAAAAAAGGTTACCGCGTCTTTTCATTCCCTATACATCGATTGTGTGTGTGTGATGCAGATAAATGTGATCAAAGTGCTTTATTTGAAAGTAGTGTTATGTCTCTTTTGCACCTATATACAATGGGTTTTAAAAATAGGTTTTCTAACCCTTATGCTCAAATAGGAATTAAGGCCTTTGATACTTTCATTTTATTCCGTATTCGGCTTGATTTGATTTTATTCAAGATGTGAAGCATCTTTGACAGTATATATATATATATATATATATATATATATATATATAAGTGTCGGAGTTCTTATTGGTATGAGAGCCATCGAAGTAAGCCCGAACACCACAACCATAGTTTTCACTATTTTGGGGCCTTAAACCCCTATAACCATTTTTAAGGACCTGGATTTACAAGTACAAAATTTGCAAGCTAGCTGTACAATCGAAAAGGTCCATCACGGGAACCGGATCTAGATTCATTGATTGAATCATAGATCCTATAGCTCATAGGCTCATAGGATATCAAATAAGTAGCCTGCATAACGAATATATAGAAATAAAACATATATTTATACTAGACATCGTTGGACGAAGGATTCATCAGTTAAATCCTTGTATGCGAGTAGCTCAAAACTTCCAGTTTCCTCTAGATACAGATCTAGGGTCACATGGTTGCTAAATACTTATAATAAATATAAAGGAAAATAGATCTATAAAGATCTTAGCCATTCTAGCTTTTAGGTTCAAGTTGTACAACTTTTGAACCAAGTGAAAGCTAAATCTGGCTAGATCCAGTCCATATCTAGTCAATAAAGTTTAAATACTGACTATTTACAAGAAATGAACGGTTAAAAAGTCAAATCTGATGAATATAAGTTACAAACTATATATATATATATATAGCACTTATATACGTATTAGAGTAAGCGAAATAAGCAGATATGGCAAAAATCTTACAATATTTCGCAAGAATAGCTATCAAATGACTTCTGGCGCCTCAAAACTCGTTTTCTACCGGTCAAAATTTGATATGTTGTATTATATATATTTATGAGTGTTTACAAAGAAATTTTACAAAAATCAGAGTAAGATAGAAGCTCCGTTTAGATCTCCTAGCCACTTTTTCTCTCTCCTAAGCCTTATCCTTCTCTATTCTCTCTTTTAGAAGAAAAGGGGGAGGCCCTATTTATAGACACAGTCAACAAATGGGTCTACTTGAAGTAGCCCTAGGTAGTGTTAATTTGGGCCTTGTGGGCTTCAAGTTATCTCGAAGTATGTGCACTCTGACCAACGTGCAGTCTACTTGAACCTTCATAACTTGCAATCTGGGAATCCAATGGAGGCATGCCATACCTTTCCAGAAAGCTCATTCCGAGAGCTATGCAATTACATGGGGATTAAATTTTTTTAAATCCAGGAAGATGGGTCTATGACCATATCTTCAAGTCTTCTTAATCAGTTCGTTAAGCTTTCTGGCACAATTTTCACTCGGGATTATTGTGATGGTTCTATATGACATTATTCACAATAGTTTGATCAGTGTTGATGTTGAGTTGGAGGAATTATCCTTTTGCCCTTCTGGGTTAGTTTCTGGGCTAAACACAGCTGCAGATGTCTTCCCTCAAGATTATCTTCGGGGTTTGACTGTTGTTGACTTTTGTTTGTCCTCGGGGTTGTCTTTGAGGTTGATTTGATGATTTTCCAGAGCTGTCTCCGGGGGTCTAGTTTTATGATGTAGACTTCCAAGGTTGTCTTCGGAAGATAAAATACGGGTTTCCCTCCTGCATGGTTAGTAATAGGAATGCAAAGTTTTGAGTGTCTAAATAAAATAACCCCTCATGACGGTCAGGAACAGATGTCGCAAGATGCGATCTCTCTCCACTAAGTCCTTGGGTAAAGGTTCCTGCAAAGTTCCTCGAGTCGCATCCACACTCAAAGAGCCTAACCAGATACTATAGGCCTTGAAGGTTCACTCCTGAGGAGGAAAACTGAGAATAGTGCGAACAGCAGTGGTAGTGATATTAGCCTCCAAAGGCACCCGGTACCCAACAAACTATAAACCAATGATGTACCATTAATCCATGGGTATCATCATAACCTCACTTCTAATAGATGAAGGGGTTGGCTCTGATGAAACCACCTCTCAGAAAAAGCTCAAAGATAGCCCCTAGGGCAGAGACGAGAAGCAATTGTGAAGAAGTCATGAAAACCCCATGAATCTACTCGAGCCCGATAGTCAACATGAAGCGACCAGTACAATGAGTACATACTAAACCAGTTACCCCTGGGCTAGGTAAACTTTGAAACCTATGCGACATTAAGGTCAAAAACTGATTGTTGGCAAGAATGGAGAATTAAAGCAAATCTATATAAAAACTCTTATACCTCGTTCGCATACAAATGAACAGATGGATGACGACTCAAGTTGGTACCCATCAAGTCTGGAACAAATACATGGATACCCAGAAGGAATCTAGGCACAACAGTATGATGAGGTGGAACCTCAAGCTTAGGGATATCACCCTCCTCATATAAATGGGACATATCCTTATTAAGAGGGAGATGTACCGACTCTGTTAAGCGATGAACCTGTCAGGTAATCCACGGAATGGGAGTATCTGAAGCAGGCCTACGTAGGCGAACTCCGGATGAAGCCCTATGGGAAGAAGAGCAACTAGGTCTATCCGAATCCATGCCTAGACAATGAGTCCATGGAATTCAGAATAAGATAAGGTGTGACAACCCGAATTTTTATAAATTATTAAAATAAGAATTTAATAATTAAAATTCTTATTATGAGATGTTTGAGTTTGAGTAGGTATATATACGTGCTATATATTTTGAAATATGTCATCTGGTGTGAATATATATATATATATATATATATATATTCATATATTGGAAAAGTGAGGTTTAATAGTTAAGTTAACTATTGAAGAAATTAAATGAATCTGGTAATTATTTTAAATATTTATTGAATTAAATAAATATTTTAAATAAATTATTTATTGAGAAAAAAATAATTTATGAAATTGTGGTATAATAATTTAGTTATGTGTGTATGATAATTAAATTAAAGCAAAGGTAAATTTTATTCTTTAAAGATTTAATTTAATGAATTAATTAAATTAAATGAATTGTTTAATATTAAAGGGAATGAATAAATTAAATAAAGTGATGTTTCTAATTTATTAATTAAATTAGATATATAATTATTTATTAATTATAAGTATAATGATAATAAGATTTTTATTATTAATATGAGTTATTTAAATTAACTAAACTATGTTATTTAAATTAATCAACTAAGGGTGTGACATGAAACTATATAATATAAGATAATATAAAAATAATTTAGTTTGGGGGGAAAAAGGTGGTAGCCAAACAAGGCCTTATGGCCTTTGGCTTGTTTAACTGACGTGTTTTGTTTTTTTCTAACGGAATAGTACGTGGGGTGGCCAGTTTCTTATACGCATCTTATTTTCTAAGGAGAAATAACAAAAGTTTAGAAAGAGGGCTTGGAAGAAGAGATGAAATACAATGGAAATTAAGAGATTAAGCCTATGAGATTTTGGCCAAGAGGAAGGAGATTCACCATCTTTTTGCTAAACCTATAATCTAGAGGATTAAAGGTATAATTTATCTTACTTTTCTTTGCAATACCTATTCTCTATTAATTGGAAATTTTGTTGGATAGGGTTTCTATGTTTGTATGTTTTTGCTAAACTTGTTAGTTATCATCTATAATCCTTGGTTGATGTTCAAATTCGTGAGAATTGGTTTATAGGAAGAAAGGTAAAATAACAGTGTTTATATTATAGAATATGGCTTAGAAAGTACAAAATTTCATGGTCAATACTTTTTATAATCTGTGAATTGATGTTGGATTATGTTAGTATGTTAAGAAACGAAAGCGGCGTAGTTTGAATCATGTCAATTGGTTAAAAAAACGAAGCCATGGCGATCGAATTCGCTAAATGTGTTTAAAACATGAAAATATAGCATGAACATTGAATTGGAATCCTTAAATTGATTTGTTAAAGTTTTTGAAATGTTAAAATTATTATGTAGATGAGTAGTTCAGTGTTTCACGAGTTCATAGAATCGAAAACCAACTAATTCCGACTTAAAACGAAGAAGTTATGAAGATTTGAAGTTTGTACATGAGAAAACTATTTCTGTGCGATGCCGGGCGCGGGCGCCAAGACGAGAGGGTCTTGTAGCTGGGCGCTGCCAAGTTCTTGTGAGCACACGGTATTTGTGAAGAAAAAAAGCGGCGGCCGCACCCGTATGTAATTTGAATGTGACTACTTTGACCTATTTTGGTAAAACGGTTATAAACTTTTCATACGAACTCCGATTGAGGTGATTCAAGATGATCCAGAACGAGGACGAATAGACCTACAACTTTTGTTCTTTACGTTTTTTAATTTGAGGTCTTTAGAAAGGGTCAAAATAGTCATTTGTAGGACTATTATGTTTTCAGGGGCAATCGGAGGGCGTCGAGCATGCACGTATGCAAGTGTGGTGCTCTTGACGATAAAAGATGTTGTTCTAAGTTATAGAACATGAATATTATGAAGTATAATGATGCTTAACATTAATAAATGATATATTAGATAAGTTATATACACATACTAAGCACACACAAGATAGACAAATCGGGCATGTGACGAATAAACGTCGAAACGCCGTGATAAGTGTTAATGAATGTAAAAAGTGTTTTAAGTCAAATGAAATGAACATTATAAAGTATGAAATGGGTTTAATATAAAACTAATAATGATTCCTAGCAAGACTTAAGCACTTGAATGAACTTCGAATATGAAATATAGTGAGCTATAAGTCGAAAGTTAACACAATAAAATTGAACATTTTGTATTGATAATAGGAAGGGTTATGAGACGTAAATTAAAGTTTACATTACAACTACTATGTGTTGCTATGTGACTAATAGTTAATGTGAATGATTATATAATTGTGTAGAGCATGTGAAGTGCAGATATCTGTAAGCTGTTAAACTGTTATTAGTAAACAACGATCAAGGCAAGTCTTTCAGTTCCTATTTACTATGTGAATTTGATTGTTCTAAATCTTTATTACAAAAAAAACATGATCTGTTATATATATGTTGAATGTATGAAATTTTAAAGTCAACTTATGACTACGTTGTTTGAGTAAAGCATGTTGATTGAGTAAGGAACTCAATCTTTATACTTGATTATATGAACTATAACGTGTATGTTATGCTAGTCTAATGTTTATGAGATATATGTCGAGCATGTCATTATGTGTTACGTGATGCATGAAAACTATTAGATTTTGCTGGGCTGTCAAGTTCAACCTTGCAAATAACCATTTTTGCAGGTTAAGGATTGAAGGTAACACTATGTGGTACTTGAAAGATATGAATCAAATGTAATACACAGAGACTATTATTTTAGCCAAAGTTGTTATTCCTTTAAACCATGATTAAGGTTCATGAGATGTACTCAATGTTTTATGGTGTATACTTTATGTTGAGTTGTAAAGTTAAAGTTTGAGTTGGCCAATGTATAAAGGATATCGATTTTTTATGTAAGTATATATATGCATTAACTCCGATAAAGTGAATCATGGATTATATATGATTCAAAGACATGTAGATGATAAAGGTTTTGATTCAGGGAATTAAAGTAAGAAGTTAGAAAATTTTAAATTATTCCGCATTTTATTAAGTTTAACATCGAATAATGATGTAAAATCAGAAGTTAGACATGTTATTAACGACCGAAGTCGATAATTGAATTGTATAAATTTTGGGGTCGTTACACAAGGTATGACTCTATCACATTTTTAATATGCATATGCGATAACCTAGAGACAATAGACTCCTAGGAATTTAATTTGGGTCATAGCATCATGCATGTCCTATATATGTCTTAATAGATGCATACATCATTTTGGCATAAATATCCTAGCATAGCCAAGCATGCATGTAGGATCCTGTAATTTAACTCACGAAAAAATTCGCCAGAGTTTCCTCTATAAAATGGACTATCCACGTACATGCAAACACGCATTTAATCACCCTATGAGGGTACACTGTCATAATCCAATAATCAGATAGCATATTAAATAGTTTTTCTAATGAATTATCAGAATACATGTTTACATTAACTATTTAAATGAAATATATTGCATCCATATGGTCCATATGTTGATATATAAGCATACATTGCATTATAACATGTCTATCAAGCTATCTATGTATACATGTTCAATATATTGCATTTAATGAAGAAAGTAAGGTAAAACATTAGTGAAAACACAAAAAAATTAGATGTATACGTTACATGTAGTGTGTAGAACGAACGTACGGTGGCGGAATATCCAAAATAAAGCCCGATTTGAGTAGATCTGAGAAGAAGGGTCGGATTCTACAAAGAGAATCAAAGAAAATTCGAATTAAATGAATAAAAATGAGCCTACCAAGGAGTATAACCCCAGTCGTGGCCAGCCTCATGCATACCTGCTCCATCCCTAGGTATACATGTGGCTACCCAAGGTGGGCCCCACAGCTCCTTGTTTACTAAAATGCAGTCCAAGACGTATCCTTTTGGGTCCAAACAAAAGTGTTCACTTAGAAAGGTACCCTTTTGGGTCATTTTTAAACCTCAAAAACCCTGAAAAACCTCTAAAGGGGTGCGAAAACCAGGGAAAATCAAAAACCCCCTATGGAATGGCAGAAGACCAGAAGGTTCAACTGTAATCACTTTTATCAATAATCAACCCTAGAATCCACTGGCATTGACCCCAATGAAGGCGTCAACTTAACCCGGATGTTGTAATCTGTTGGCATTGACCCAAGTAAAGGCGTTGGCTTAACCCTGATGATGTGTAATCCCCTAGCATTGACCCCAGTGAAGGCGTCTGCTTTACCCCAATGTTGTAATCTGTTGGCGTTGACCCCAACGTAGGTTGGCTTGACCCCCGATGATGTAATCCACTGGCTTGACCCTAGTGAAGGCGTCGGCTTAACCCCAATGATGTAATCCGTTGGTGATAACCTAATAAAAGATCGGCTTGACCCTAATGTTGTAATCTATGCAACAACCTAATGAAGGATTGGCTTATCCCCGATGATATAATCCATTGGTGACAACCCAATGAAGGATCAGCTGGACCCCGATGATGTAATTTGTTGGAGACAACCAAATGAAAGATATGCTGACCCTGATGATGTAATATGTTGGCAATAACCCAATGAAGGATCAACTTAACCTCGATGATGTAATTTGTTGGTGAAAACCCAATGAAAGATCGACTTAACCCCAATGATGTAATCCATTGCCGACAACCCAATGAAGGATCTGCTTGACCCTGATGGTGTAATTCGTTAGAAACAATCCAATGTAGATCGGCTTAACCCCGATAATGTAATCCATTGGCGATAACCCAATAAAGGATCAGCTTGACCCCGATAATATAATCCATTGGCAACAACCCAATGAAGGATCGGCTTAACCCCGATGATGTAATCCGTTGGCGAAAACACAATGAAGGATTGGTTTGACCTCGATAATATAATCTATTGGCACCAACACAATGAAGGATCGGCTTGACCCTGATGATGTAATCTATTGGCAACAATCCATCGCGGATCGACTTAACCCCGATATATGTAATCTGTTGGCGACAACACAATGAAGATGTCTGTTTAACCCCAATGTATGTAATCCACTGGCTTCGATCCCAATGAGGGAATTGGCACAACCCCAATTATAAATCTATTGGCAATAACCCAAAAAAGGTTTTGGCAGTACCCGATGACGTTCGTACAATCTTTATCCTCCCCAGCGGATGGGAGTAACCCTTTTTAAATCTAAATCAAATATTTCATTGTATACTTTACACATGGCATTGCATCATTAGATATACCTTGTCATGTATCATCGTGTCTAGTAATCTTTGTCATGTTTATTCCATTGCATTTCATAAACATGACAAAAAGGGGCATTTGTAGACACTCGAAATTTTGCTTTCCCTGGACTAACCCTTTTGTAGACACTCAAAATTTCGTTTTCCTATCACTAACTATGCAGGAGGATAAAATTGTCTTTTTCATACTTCAGAGATAACCCTGGAGGACCACAACATCACTTCCAAACCCAGAAATAGCCTCCGGAGATCCAGTTTCCAACCCCGGAGATAACCCCAAGAAATCAATTTCCAACCCCGGGAAAATCAGTTCCAACCCCAGAGATAACACCGAGAGATCAAGTTCAAAGCCTAGAGATAACCCCAGGAGGTCAAGCCAACCTCAGATATAACCCTGAGGATAGTCAAAGTTAACAGTAGGCCAACCTCAAAGATAACCTTGAGAAAAGACTGTTACAACTGTGCAAAAATTGGAGATAACCCTAGGAGGGGTAAAATGGTCATTTTGCCAACTCAACTTCAACTCAAATCAAATACACTCATTTGAACTCAAATTGCTTCAAATGAAGTCTCACAATAACCATATCTTAACTTCCAAGCACAAACTACGCAAAACAGCTCAACGGACTACCTGGCGGAGACCCAGAAATGCTATTTCGGTCATGGATCCATCTTCCCGGAATCAAAAAAGAGCAAATCCTATGTCGTTGAATCTCTCTAGAAAAAATATTTTTGGAATGGTATGGCACGCTTCCATCAGACTCCCAGATTGAAAGTTATGGAGGTTCGAGCGAACAGCGTGTTGTTCGAGTACATGTACTTCGAGACGGCAGGAGCCACATTGCCCGGGGCACCCGGGAACCCACTGGTAAACCAGAGACTACCGCAGGTACACCTGCGGTTCCCCCCTCTATAAATAGAGGGCTTGGGGTGGCCATTTTAAGTAGAGAAAAGGCGAGGAAGCCCTGTCCATTTTGCTCTATACACACTATAAACTGAGTGCTTTCTCTTTTCATACACTTGTGAGCTTGTACTTTGTCATATTTTACCGGTGGAAACTGAGTGTTCATTCATGTAAAGCCATTTAAATTCTTCTTGCAAACCCACTGTAAGACTTCTTACATTTCTTAAAGCCTTTCTCCACTTTTTGCACACACGGTTATTCACATTGAGAGTCGTGTTGTGTACGTATGCCCGGACTTCAGTCCGTGGCTTTTTATTTCTTTTATATATATATACTTATATATATATATATATTTACATTTTGTCAGGCTTGGAGTTTACTTCGTCGCCATTTACTGATTTATTTATATTTCGTCCGCTTTGGAGTTTACTTAAATGCTTGGGTTGATCGTTTATATATATATTTATTGCTTTTATATATTTACATTTCAATCCCCCATAGAGTTTAATTCGCGATGGTTGATCGTTTATATATATATATATATATATATATATATATATATATACACACCTTTAATATATATATAACTCGCCATTACTTTTCACACAAACTCGCAACATCATGTGAGCCTAGGAATCATGTGATCATGTGATTCTCTCGAATCTAGATTCTGGTTCAGATGATGGACATTTTCTATTGTAATCGACTTTGTAAATTATTCATGGTGTTTGAATTTTCTTAGATGGCTCTCATGCCCACAAGGAATTCGGCACTGCTACATATCTTATTTTCTCGAAGATGCCTCGCATCTCGAAAATAAAAGCAATCAAGCTGAACACATAATAAAATGGAAGTGTCAAAGGCCTCAATTACTATTGAGCATAAGGGTTTGAAAAACCTCTTTTACAAAACATCACTGATATATCTTGCTAAAATTGAACTTTTATACAAAATTCAAACCCTTTGTATATAGGTGCAAACGAGGCATAGCACTACTTCCAGATAATTGTACATTGACCCACACACACACACATATTCATATAACACCTTAATTTGAAAATTGGCGGTCATCGTGGTAACACGGATGTCGGGGTGTGCCTAATACCTTCCCTCTGCATAATCAAGCCCCCGGACTTTAACAAATCTCAGTTTCACAAACAAGTTAAGCAGTGTTACATCACTAGGTCAATGTGCAAACCTTTTCTCGATTGAGTTGGTGCAACCATTTAAAAATACTAACTGGCGACACTTACAGTCCAATCATCGACATATACATGTCGGACCTTTTCACAACTTATTTTTTCAAACAAATCTCACCTAATATAAGAACACCAAAAGACAAGAATAGAAAAGGGACAAATAAAAATCCCGACATTGATAGGTGGTAACTCTGCTGGGGACCTCCAGTAAGAGGGCTTAATCCGCTATTACAAGCTTTTCAAAACTGTTATATGCTTGTGTGTGGGTGTTGCATTTCAATTTAGATAAATGTGTATGAATGCATTTACTTACTGTACTTAGTGCTTTGCACTGTATCTACCTGTGCTATAAGTGCTTCGCACATGTCACCAGGAGGCTATCCTTTCAGTGTTTGATTACTAGACTCATAGGGAGACTAATTCCAACGAGGCTCAGGAAAAGGCACCACCCAGATTCGCTCAAGTTGAAAGACCGAATTAACTTTCCGTCGAGTAAATTGCGATGATCTGGGAACCTTCATACCAAAAATCAGCGAGAGTAACCTAAGATAGGTCAGCCTCTGATAAACCAAACGCGGAGGGAAGTCTCTTCATACTTTCCCATTTTAATTACTTGTAAATTCAATTTCATTCCACGTCAATCTCTATGTAATGGAAAATATGAAGAAATGTGTGTACATGCATTCCCTTTTATATCAAAATCTGACATGCTATCTTCCAAATAGCTAGCATCCGTTTTGTAGGATAAATTACCTCATTAGCATAGAGATAGATCGAAGGGTGGTGTCTCAAATCCTCTAAAAGATTTGGAATAATCACACTGATAGTTGGAAGCTCCTGATGCAGGGTAGTAGAAGAAGAAGGAACAGGGTCCACAATAGGAACATCTTATGCCTCATCCCTGACATCTGTCCTATTAACCCGGATAGGACAAATCACTGACTCAGTTAACCGACGAGGTTGCCTTGCTGGACGAGGCTAAGGGACATCAAAAGCTCTCTTCCTCATGCCTGCGAAGACCCTACGAGAGCTGCTCGGTATCTATGAATCCATAACTAGAACAAAATCTCCATATCAGCTCAAAAAGGGTTAGGTAAGTGTAGACACTTGAAATTTTGCATTCCTATTACAAACATTGCAAGAGGGCGGAATTGTCTTTCAGAGATAACCCTGAAGCACAAAGCAGCTCTAATTCTAGAGACAACCCCGGGATTATCAATCTTACCATCTCGGAGACAACCCTGAGATAACCAGTTCCAGTTCCAGAGACAACCCCGGGATTTTCAGTTTCAACCTCGGTGACAATCCCGAGGAGTGCATTTCTAGTTTCGGAGATAACCCAGGAATCATCAGTTTTCATCTCAGAGACAACCCTAATATACTCAGTCCCGGAGATAACCCCGGTAGTTTCAGTTCCAACCTCAGAGACAACCTCGAGAAGTGTAGTTACAGTTCCAGAGATAACCCCAGAAATGCTCATTTCAACACCTTGCAGTCAGCTTTAACCTCGAAGATAACCCCGAGGCACTCAGTTCCAACCGTGAGAGGTCAGGCACACCTCAAAGATAACCCTGAGGACATTCTGCACTCACAGCAGCCCAATCTCAGAGATAACCCTGAGCAACGACTGCTACATCAGCCCAAACCGGAGATAACCCCGGTGAGGGGCAAAATTATCATTTTGCCACCTCGATCCCACATTGTGTCGTATCAATAACATTTCAACATACATTCTACACAGCAATTTCATACAAGAACTAGAGCTTCAATCCCGAGTGACTATTACACAAGACAGCACACCGGATAGAATTTGAAGCCTGAAGACCTGTGCATGGCCCCATCTTCCTGACTTCGTACAACCTCTAATCCCATGTCATTTGTGTAACTCTCGACAATAGCATTCCAAAAAAGGTCTTATACACCTCAATCGGATGCCCGAATTGAACTTCTAAAAGTTCGAGTGGACATCGTGTTGTATGCATGCACGTACTTCGAGACGGTGGGACCCATAGAGCACGGGACACCCCGGGCAGCGACAGGTGCATCTGTGGCTGTTGTAGGTACACCTGCGGCTCCCCCCTCTATAAATAGAGGGCTTAGGGTAGCCATTTTGCATAGAAAAAAGGCGAGGAAGCCCTATCCAATTTACTCTGTACACACTATAAACTGAGTGCTTTCTCATTTTAAACACTTGTGAGCTTATATTGTGCTATATTTTACCAGTGGAAACTAATTGTTCATTCAATTAAAGCCATTTGAAGTCTTCTTGGTAGCCCACTGTAAGACTTCTTACATTTCTTAAAGCCTTTCTCCACTTTTTGCAAACACAGTTATTCACGTTAAGAGTCGTGTTGTGTGCATATGCCCGGACTTCGATCAGTGGCTTTTTATTTCTTTTGTATGTATATATTTATATATATATATTTACTAACATTATCGAGTTATGCCTCGATTGAGCCTAGACTCACATCCGGAGCGTTTATTGCTTTTATATATATTTTTATATATAAACTGTTGTTGAACTCTGTTTGATGAGCCTTGATTCACATCCGAAGAGTTTATTACTTTTATATATTTACTTATATATAAAATGTTGTTGAATTCTGTTCGATGAGCCTGGATTTATATCTGGAGTGTTTACTGCTTTTATATATATACAAATACTTATATATATATTATTACCATCAAACTCTGTTTAGTTGAGCCTAGATATAATATCCGGTGCGTTTATCGCTTATATATATATATATATATATATCCTCGAGTTGATGAACCGAGCCTAGATTGATATATATCCAGTGCATTTACAACTTTTTTATATATATATTTACATTTCTGTCAGGCTTGGAGTTTATTTCGTGGCCATTTACAGCTTTATTTACGTTCCGTCCCGCCTGGAGTTTACTTCTTGACAGCTGATCGTTTTTATATATATATATATATATATATATATATATACACAGCTTTTATATATATAACTGCTTACAGCTTTCATACAAACTGCTACATCATGTGAGCCTAGGAATCATGTGATCACAGATTCAGTCTCCTGAATATAGATTTGGTTCCCTTGATGGACATTTTCGCCTATAATCAGCTTGTACATTATTCATGGTGTTTGAATTTCCTTAGATGGCTCTCATGCCCACAAGGAGTTCAGCACTACTATGTATATTATTTTCTCGAAGATGTCTCGCATCTCGAAAATAAAAGAAATCAAGCCGAACACAGAATAAAATCGAAGTATCAAAGGCCTCAATTACTATTGAGCATAAGGGTTTGAAAAACCTCTTTTATAAAACATCATTGCTATATCTTATTAAAATTGAACTTTTATACAAAATACAAATCCTTTGTATATAGGTGCAAACGAGGCATATCACTACTTCTAGATAACTGCACATTGACCCACACACACACACACATTCATATAATAGTTTAATTGAAAAGTGGTGGTCATCGTGGTAACACGGATGTCGGGGGATGCCTAACACCTTCCCTCCGCATAATCAAGCCCCCGGACCCTAACGAATCTCGGTTTCACCTACCTATTAAACAATGTCACATCACTGGGTCAATGTATAAACCTTTTCTCGGTTGAGTTGATGTAACCATTTAAAAATACCAACTGGCAACTCTTACAGTCCAATCGTCGACATATACATGTCGGACCTTTTCATAACTTGTTTTTTCAAACAAATCTCACCTAACATGAGAACACCAAAAGACAAGAACAGAAAAGGGATAGTAAAAATCCCGACGTTGACAGGTGGCGACTCCGCTGGGGACATCCAGTAAGAGGGCTTAAGTCGCTGCTACAAACTTTTCAAACTGTTAGATGCTTATGTGTGGATGTTGCATTTACATTTACATGAATGTGTACGAATGCATTTACTTACTGCACTTAGTGCTTCACACTATATCTACTTGTGATATTAAAGTGCTTCGCACATGTCATCATTTTCGTAAATGGTGAGACACGTTGTATGTGAATGAATGTTGTGTGGTCCCTCCACCAGGAGGCTATCCTATCGGTGTTTGATTACTGAACTTGTAGGGAGACGAATTCCAACGAGGCTCAGGAAAGGCACCACCCAAATTCACTCCAATTGAAAGATCGGATTAACTTCTCGTCGAGTAAATTGCGATAATTTGGGAACCTTCATGCCAAAAAACCGAGAGAGTAACATAAGATAGGTCAGCCTCTGATAAACCAAATGCGGAGGGAAGTTTCTTCATACTTTCCCATTTCAATTGCTTATAAATTCAATTACTTGTAATTTCATTCCATGTCAATCTCTATGTAATGGAAAGTATGAAGGAAAATGTGTACATGCATTCCCTTTTTTCCATGTTATCTTACAAACAGCTAACATCCGTTTTGCAGGATAATACTCCTAAAACGGACACATCATATAGCATGTAACATTTATACATTCCCTATGACTAAACTACATAAGTTTTTTATAGGGAAACAATTGGGTTTGTTACCCGTTCAAAGTCCAAAAAGGCAACAAGCCTACAACCAATTATATCTTCATCTAACCAGTCTAATCCTACTCATGTCTCTCCTAAGGAGTTTGAAGGATTAAGTAAACAAGTTACAGATTTGGTTGTTCTGCTTAAAGAACTATATCAGTCTACTCAAGATCCACGAATACCCATACATACAGAATCATCTGCACATGGAGGAACCCAGGGTCCAGACAAAGAAACTCCAGTACCTGAGTATCAGTTGGCCAAAACCAACAGGAATCCTCATAAGCACAAACAAATTCCTTCAACTTCAGCCACACGGCGATTATCTCAACCTACAGATCCTGAGCCTGTACGGTCTCCGGTAAAGGTTCCTGCCCATGTAATGGCTATGTTATTTCCCAAACCAATACCGGTTAAAGCAAAAGAGGTTTTGATTCCAGATCCCGAAGTGGAAGAAAGGGAACGGAGATGTAAATAAGACATCGCCAGGTGGTTGGCAAACATACGCATCATTCTCTATACTGAGGGCATGAATAGAGACATCCCAGACGATGATTGTCCAGATAACATGGTCATCTTTCGGGAGAAGGAGGACGATGACAGCCCCTTACTCACTGTTGTCCAACAGGACTTCACCTTTGGCAATTGGAGCAGCATTCCATACATTTGCTGACAAGGGTAAAAAGGGCAGAAAATCCCTCTGCCCTATAGATAGCAATAAATGCTTACTTTTCTGTACAGTATTAGCAGTTGTTTTGTCATTACATGCTAACACTTTGTATGATTGAACAGTTTCATATATTAAGTGAAAGCATTTTTGTTTCAGGACTCTAAATTTAGATGTGCCTAAACTTGCTGATGAGGTGCCTATTCTCCACAAGGACTTTAACTTTGATGTAAAGTTAGACTCAGACTTAATGGAAGTACAAGAGGACTATGAGATACCTCAGGAGATCAAAGAATGGGTCGAGGAAAAACCCAAACCAAATCTTGTTCAAACCTCCTCTTTCAACCTCAGAACCTTAGAAAACCCTAAACTAATCCAGATTGGTACGGACCTCACTCCAAACCAAAGGAATGACATAGTTACTCTACTAACCCAATTCCAGGATGCGTTTGCATGGTCTTATGAAGACATGGTGGGTTTGTCCATTGACATTGTCATTCATCGCCTCCCCATCAAAAAGGGATTCAAGCCAGTCAGGCAGAAGCTCAGGCGATTAAAACCTGAGTGGAGTTTAAAAGTCAAAGAAGAAATTGTGAAAGAATTTCAAGCTAGCATCATCATGGTGTCAACATACCCTGAATGGCTATCCAACATAGTCCCCGTGCCTAAACCAGGAGGAAAGGTGCGAGCTTGTATAGACTATCGGGATTTGAATAAAGATTATCTTAAAGATAGCTTTCCCGTGCCATTTATCCACATTCTCATTAACAATACTGCTCAATACGACATGTACTCCTTTGCTGATTATTTTGCAGGGTACCATCAAATCATGGGTGCTGAAGAGGATCGTGAAAAACTGCATTCATCATGCCTTGGGGAACCTTTTGCTATAGATGGTTATCATTCAGCCTCATCAATGCCGGAGCTACCTATCAGTGGGCCATGATGCCTCTTTTCCATGACTTAATGCACAAAGAGATAGAGATCTATGTAGATGACATCATTGTCAAATCCCAAAGGGAAGAAGATCACAAAGGCCATCTCAGAAAGCTCTTCAACAGGTTACGTAAGTACAACTTGAAGTTGAATCCAGCAAAGTGCGCCTTTGGCATTAAATCAGGCAAGTTGCTAGGTTTCCTAGTCAGCCACAAAGGGATTGAGCTAGATCCCACCAAAATCCAAGCCATCATGGAAATGCCCATTCCTCAGACAGAGAAAGAAATACAGGGATTTTTGGGAAGGATCAACTTTATTAGCCGATTCATCTCCCAACTCACAGTAACCTGTGAGCCTATCTTCAAGCTGTTAAAGAAGAACTCCTCCATGAAATGGAATGATGAGTGTTAGAAAGCCTTCCTTACAATCAAAAAGCAACTAGTCAAAGCTCCTATTTTGGTACCTCCCAAGGATGGTGTTCCCCTATTCGTATATTTGTACCTGTCTATTAATGACAATGCCATGGGCTACATGCTGGGATAGAAGGACGATAGAGGCCAAGAGCGAGCTATCTACTACCTCAGCAAAAGATTCAGCAGCAGTGAACACAAATACACTCTGATTGAGAAGACTTGTTGTGCTTTAGCATGGGCTTCCATGAGGTTACAACATTACCTCCACGGTCACACAACCCATCTCATATCCCGCGTGGATCCTCTCAAGTATGTGTTCAGTAAACCCATGTTGAATTGTTGGTTGTCCATATGATAATTGACCCTACAGCAATTTGACATCGTCTATGTGACGCAAAAGTCTATCAAAGGTCAAGGAATTGCGGATCAAGTGGCTGCCACACCTTCAGGGGATTTCAAACCCTTGGAAACATACTTCCCCGATGAAGGGGTAATGACCGTCCAACAACACCATCAGTACGACACACACCAGTCATGGAAGATGTATTTTAATGGAGCTGTAAACATGGAAGGTTCTGGGGCTGGAGTAGTTCTAGTAGCCATTATGGGGGAGTAGTATCCCGTCGTCGTCAAATTGCAGTTTGTCAGCACCAACAACACAGCTAAGTATGAAGGCTGTATCATGGGGCTAAAACTTACCCAATCAATAGGCATCAGACGGTTAACTATCTTTGGAGATTCTGAATTGGTGATCAGACAAACCACTGGGATCTATCACACCAAAGAACTACATTTTCTGCCTTACCATCGACAGGTTATCCAGATGGCTTCAGAGTTTGAAGAAATAACCTTCCTCCACATTCCTCGGAATAGGAATGACTTTGCGGATGCGCTAGCAACTTTGGCCTCCTTGATCAACATATCTGACAAGGAAAACATGCCAAGCATCACATTTGCCCTGCAAAAGGCTCCAGTCTATTGGAATTACATCGGACAAGTATAGGATGAGCTACCTCCCATCTAGCACCCTTGGTATCAGCACATCAAGGAGTATCTATGAGATGGATCTACACCCGCTGAGGCGAGTTCTGCTAAGAAAAAGTGGATCCATCGAATGGCTATGAAATTCTACTTGAGCGGGGATGCACTCTACAAACAAGATGTATGATTAGGTCTCCTCAAATGTCTAGACAAGGACCAAGCTCAAAGGCTCATGGATGAAATCCATGGTGAAGTATGTGGCCCACACATGAGCGGCCATTTACTTGTCAAAAAGATCCTTAGAACAGGGCATTACTGGCTCTCTCTCAAAGCTGACTATGATGATCACGTCAAGAGATGTTATTACTGCCAAATTCATAGGAATGCTATCCACGCCCCTCCAAGGGAGTTCCACAATATGAGTTCACCCTGGCCCTTCTCAATGTGGGGAATGGATATGATCGGGACCATCGAGCCCAAAGCCAGTAATGGGCATCGGTTCATCTTCACCATGATCGACTACTTCACCAAGTGGGTAGAAGCAACCTCCTTCCCAAGGGTTACCAAAGAAGTCATCCTTGGTTTCATCGAAAACAATGTCATTTGTCGATATAGACAACCAGAGGTAATTGTTTCAAATAATGCTAAGAACCTCAACAACAAAATGATGGAGGAGTTATACAGTAAATTCTACATCAAACACCTCAACTCCGTCATCTATCGTCCAAAGATGAATGGTGTTGTTGAAGCGGCTAATAAGAACATCAAGAAGATCATGCAAAAGATTTTCGCCAATCACAAAGGATGGCCTGACCTGTTGCCTTTGACTCTATTAGCCTACAGAACTTCAATGCTTACTTCCACTGAGGCGACCCCCTACTCATTAACCTATGGGATGGAAGCAATGCTCCCCATAGAGGTGCAAATGGAATCCCTCAGGGTGTTGATAGATGCTCAGCTGGATGAAGACCAATGGTTACAAGATAGGTATCACCAACTGTCTCTAATAGACGAAAGGCGAACCAGTACTATCTTCCATAGTCAATTATACCAACAAAGGATTGCCAGATCCTATAACAGGAAAGTCCAGCTACGGCAGTTTAAACAACATGACTTGGTTTTCAAGAAAATCATTGACAACCAAGATCAATCCAAAGGAAAATTCACCCCAAACTGGGAAGCCTCATTTGTTGTCAAGGAGGTATTAACAGGAGGTGCTCTAAGATTACAAGAAATGGACGGCGATGAATTTCCATAGCTCATCAACTCGAACACCGTGAAACAGTACTATGTTTGAGGTTATCATCAAGCAAACATCCTGGTTTTGGATCACTAGATCACCATTCACTTCAGGTTTTCTAACCCTTCACTACATGCAACCCTTCTTCATACCCATCTGCCCCATCAGGGACAAACACACTTTTTAAACCAGTAACCTGGTTTTTGGATCATTAGATCTTTCACTCCACTTCATTTCAAACCTTTCAGGTTATCCCACCAGGGATTGAACCTTTCACACCTGCAGTTTTGTCCCGCCAGGGATAAAACTTTTCATATCTACAGTTTGTCCTGTACATGGGATCAAACTTTTCACCTGCAGTTTGTCCTGAACATGGGATCAAACTTTTCGATTGCAATCTATCCTGCACATGGGGTGAACTACGTCGACCTGATCTCCCCAATACATGGGAGTACATAGGGAACCATTTTATATAGCCTAGTCACACCACATAAAAAAAACATCTCCACACCCTTCTACACCCTTTCACATATAGCGTTAAACCTCTTACACCAGGTTCGAACTATGTAGACCTGATCTCCTCTTCAATAGGAGTACGTAGGTAGCCATTTATGGTTCGGTCTTACCCCTACCAAAACACAAAAACTTGTCACATGGTACTAAGATAAACCTTTAATCCACCACATTTCATCAGCTTCAGACCAAAGGGATGGAACTAACTGATATCCCCACACAAATGGGAGAATTAGCGACCATCTAAGTTGCGGTTGAGTCCTCAAAGAGAAACACCAGTCCATAAGAGATGGAACTACATGGGCTCCCCCATACAAAGGAATACCGGCGACCATCTGTGGTGCGGTCAACCTCGGAGAGGAAAGCCACACTCCTCTTTATTACTACATATAGAAACCAGTCCCAAGACACAAAGGGGTAGGGATATACACAGATCAACGATCCATTGTGAAAGATCCTAAGAGATCTCAATGTCCTCCCATCAAGGATAAGTTCAGAATATATCAAGATCACAAGCCCTGAAAAAGCAGGAAAATATCAAGCTAGTAACAAGACACAATTAAAAGGGAAGTGAATCAAAATATATTTCCCTGCCATATATAATGTTATTTGATATATACAATATGTACTCTACATAAAAAAATGGCTAAGCTAGTCTGTGCAGGAAAATATAAGCCCATCTACAAATCAGTGTATATGCGAGCTATTAAGTCCAACATATCATCTCTCTCCAAAGGAGGTAACGCTGTGAGCTCCTGCCCAAGGGTATCTACACTAGCCAACAGATCCACAGCCAACTGTATGGTGACATGGTGCTCATCAATATATGCGCTCATCTCAGCAATAATACCAGTGGTAAGGATGTCATTGTAGTACAATCTGTAATGGCTACGTCCCGGGCAGATATAGTACCATCCCACTCAATAATCAATACATCTCTGGATGATCTAGCCTCATCCCGCTCACCAATAGCGGTGTCTCTATGAGCTAAGGCATCCTCTCTCTCTAATAGAGCGACATCTCTCCCAGCAAGAGCTATCAACATCAAGGCCTTAGCCTAATCTCTCTCAAATGTCATCAGATGAAGACTCTGCTCTAAATACTCTGCTGAATGCGGGGTCACAGTAGCAGTCACACTGGGAGAATCCATCACAGCTGCTGGCAACCAAGCAAAAAGCTCTTCCTCGGTGGGAAAATCAATGTCCTCTATAGGCTCTCCACCATCAGAATCAATCCCCGACTCTGTGGATACAACCGCAGCCGATGTAGTCTCTATCTTAATCCATGCATAATACTCTATCGAATAGCCTAGATGTCTAACAGAAAACTTAGCTAGCTCACGCTGATCCCAACATGCATATACCACGAATCATCCTCTCGACAAGTGGCGAAGCAAGTTACCGACCCAATAATGCCCCTCAAAAGGATGGAAGTCCTGAAATTGGTCGAACTGTGACATCACATCTAGTGGGTGGTAAGTAGTCATATCCCTCAAACTAGCTAGAGGAAGATAATTCATGCCAGGGGCATAAGTAATGAAGTTGTAGAGTGAACTGAGCCCTGTACACGGCAAAATGTCAAACAGATCTCCAATCCCTACCAAAAATACCGACCAGGATGCAGTGTCTATACACTCCGCTAGCTGAAAGGAGTAAGACATGGCTATCTCATGGGAAAAACAGTACCCATGCCGTCGGAAGGTGCCAATCGGTCTCAGGTGTGACATGAACCACACGTACAACATGACCGAGCTGCCTATAAATACCCCTGCAGGATAGGTGTAGCAATATATGGCTGATCTCAACGTGTCTGTAACAATCATTGGCACAATGTTATGACCCTCCATGAGAGCTCTCACTGCTATGACAACACCGATGTCCAGCTCATCCATATACAGTGGCATGTACACATAAGCCACTACACACATCATGAGTACATCTACTCTGGCAACACGCCACTGATCTTCCAACGTGGTGAAATGCCTGGAGTGCCGTACATAACTGTCCTTTGAGCCAAATTTGTCTATCAGAAAACGTTGGGACTCCACATGGTCGGATGTAATCTCATCTTGTATTACTCTATGCCTCAGCCTAGTGAGGGTCATGAACTGTCTGCTCATGTCGCCGATAGCCTTCCATGCACAAGGTCTGTCCAATGGCAGCGCAATCAACCGCGCATACTCCTCTAAGGTGGGAGTCAACTCCTGGGTCCCGAATGGGAAAATCTTCCTCTCCGGTACCCAATGCTCCAGCATACCATCTACAAAGCCCACAGAACTCGGAACATCGTGGAGGGTCACCATGGAATCTTTGTAATAATCGATCTACGGTCACCCGGTCTGGAGGTGACAAACTATCATACCATGACCTCAAACGGGAGGCTACCAATACTGGTGGGGAATGATCAATACAACTGACTGTCGAAGAAGACATCTGTGTAGGCCGTATCATAAGACCATCCAGGGGTCAATGCTGAATATCTCTGGACATACATATGTATAACATTAAATATGCATGATAAACAATAGATGATAATATGATGTAGGGAATGGAAAATAGTACATACATTCCTAAGTACATCATCTCTGTACAGCTAAAAATACAGGGAAATGGGGCACAGACACCCAACAACTAACAGAGGGCTATCAAAAGATATAACGAGAATGGGGCATAGCCACCCAGTATCTAACAAAGTCCTATCAAAAGATATAACGAGAATACACATCATAAGAAGATAATGGTGTCAATATCTACATCATCAATCATGTCCACCCGATGTAACTCCTTCTAAGTCACTGGATCTCCGCCACGAGGGATGTCAAGCCTATACAATAGAGGATCTGCATTGGAAAAACCATATGGATCACCTAAAGGGCCAGCCCTAGAGCTGGAAGGATCAAGAGTATCTGCCTCTAAAGGATCTCTGCCCAAGTGCCGGATAAAGAAATGTGCCCAATCCAACTGTTGGGTCAAACTATCAATCTATGTCAAATAAGTCAGATCTCGGACATAGACCATCCAATCCGTCATCATCACTGATCCAGGAACCATATCCCCCACGAACTGAGTGGCGCGGGTCTAGGCTCCGATGGTATGAGGGAACCACCAGCGATGGAACATATCCTGAGTATACGGACCCTCTTGACAGTGTAAAGCCGTCAACACCCATCAATGGTATATCAGTGATGGGCGGCTGTGATACAAGCCAATAACGCCTGGCAGGAGGCAAGATCGGTACACGAATCTCCCCTATGGTACTCCTAATAGCACGTTCTCCTAAATAGAGCTACCATCCTCTATCTGTGAAGAGAGGAATCCTACAGGTGGATATCACGTACTCAACACCAGTCGGGTACCCCTCCTCAAACCCAATGGACAAATGTTCCCCAGAATAGGGAATCCAAGTGATAGCATCAGCTATCAATAACTCCAACTGTAGACAACAATGGGTGAAACCCTCAGCTACAGGAACCTCCGCCAGTATGGAGGGATGCCATCGTTGTCCTCGTGGATAGGTATATAAACCTAATACACTCACAGAACGTAAACATGAGAGCCACCCATAGACCCAAAACTATCAACACAAAGGCAAAACATCTGCTATCAGTCAACACTCTTAACCTGTACATGGGAAATCAAAAGAGAAACACTCACAAGCAAAAATGGGTAAAATCCTAGTCAAGCCTCCGTCAAGCCCTGTGAACGCATGAGCATGCCCCTGAGGAAATAAGCAAAGGTGTAGGAGCCCCAATCATACTCTCCAATACGGTCCACATCTCGTGTGGCGCTGACTAAAGCAAATAATACTGTGGAAGAGTTATCCGCTATGAAGTAGCCCTTAATGATTATCAGGAACAATCGTCGAAGAATGCGATCCCTGACTCTTACATCATCAGGTATGGGCTCACTCAATAGCCAGCTCATAGCGTCTACGCACAAAGGACCTGTACGGACTATCCTGCCCTTGAGCACCTCAGCCGGTACTCCTAGCAAGGATCTAACGGCAGTCGAGGTAATATTCGTCGTACAAGGCACTAGCGCCCCTCCAAACACCATACCAGTGATAAATCGCCAATCCATCGGCGTCATCTTAACCTCGCAGTCTAACAAATGGAGAGACTGGGTCCGGTGAAACCAGCGCTCAGACAACGCCCAGAGATAACCCCAGGGACAACGACGGGGGAGGATGGAAAAGAATGCCTCAAAACCCCAGCCATGCACAATCGCACGATAATTGGGATGCAGAGCCTGATATGTAGAGTGAATACTGAACCAGTTCCCTCGAGGCTGCGTAAAGCCGGGAACCTACATCACAAAGAAAATCAACATCAGAATCCTTGCTCCTCATCAATAGGAAAAAGGAAGATTAATTCCAACTTGTACCTTATTTGCATGCAAGTAAACCGAGGGGTGTCAACTCAAATCACCCAGAAGCTCTGGGATCATCACCTGAATGCCTAGAAGATCCCTACGGGGAACATGAGCAACAGGAGCGGGGTCCTCAACAGGTACATCCTCCTCCTCATCCTCAATATTCGGTACCTCAACTCGGACAGGACGTATCACCACCTCCGCCAGACGATGAGGTTATCTAACTGAACAGGGTCGAGGCACATCAGAAGCCCTCTTCCGCACACCTGAAGTGGTCATTTAAGGATGTTTTGGAAAAAAGATAAATATAGTTAAAAATGTGTAGAAATCAAGAAAATATTGTTGATATTAAGGGATCCAAAGAAGTTACGAAGAAAGGTTACGAAATCGAACATTGAAGTAGGTGACTCGATAGAGGAATAGTCTATAATGGAATCTAGACTATTGTTATTGGACGAAGTTAAAGAATTTTAAAAGTAATTGTTCGAAATGTGAAAGGGTAAGGAATGAGAAATGAAGAAAGGTATTGAGAAGTTTACAATAAATAAAGATGAAGTATTATGACCTGAGATAAAAATGTAAATATATTTGGTGGTAGAATTAGAAGAAGAAATTTTGTAGGAGATGTATAATTTGAAATAAATGATTTGAATTGAAAGTACGAAGAGGTATTAAGACCTCGTTGGTATGTTGGTGATTAAACATGAAGGAAGAAATTTTGAAAAAAATAAATAAGTATCTTGTCGGTCAGAAAGTTAGATCGAACATCAGAATTAAAAGGTTTGACATATTTTTAAAGTTTTAAAATAGAAATGAGAATAAAGTACGATAGATTTTGAAAAATTAATGAAATGAAATTTATAAATGATCGGACAACTAATTATTTGTATCAAGTTTTCGTATTACAACAACTATTAAGGTAAAATAAGAATGATAAAGTATGAAACTTGTGTACATGAGAAAATGGGAGTACCCTTAAATTTGGAAAAAAAAAATTAGAGAATAATGGTTACTCGTATGTGTGTGTGTGTGTGTGTATATATATACCTTTTAATGGATGGAAAGGATGAAATTGAATATAATTAGAATAATAAGAAGTTTGAGATGAAGTGATGAAAATATGTTTAAAATAAATGAAGATATGTTATAATTGTAACTAAGAGGGACATATTATGCTCAATTTTTGGAAGTTAAAGAGTAGAGAATGTATTGTTTGTGAAGTAACAAATGATTTAGCAAAGAATTATTCAGGAAATAAGAATAGTAAGTTAAAGATTATAGGGTCAATGGTATCGAGTAAATTAATGGAGAAAACTTTTAATATAACTATAAGAGATATAATTGTATTTAAAAATGATTAATACATGAGTATAAACAAGTGATTATGAGCTTATTCAAGTCACAAAACTTAGGCTATGAGAAGATTCATGTCCAGTTAATGGATAGGAAAGAGTAAGTGAAAAGGAAGTAAAGTAATGCATTCTCTTAAGGTAATATAAAGAAATCATTCAATGGAGAAAATCACGTAAAAGTTTAAAGATAAATTGAAATAGAAGTTATGAGTAGGAAGTAGATTATGGGGACGAAATCCTTGTAAGGAAGGGAGAATATAATATCCCGAATATTTATAATGAAAATGTCAATGAAGGGTGATCTTAAACCTTAATGTATTAAATTTATAAACTAAGGTTACCAATTAAAATTAATTAAAAAGAAAAAAAAAGAAAAGAAAAGAAAAGAAAGGAAAAGGAGAGAAAAGTTATAAAAGGCTAAAACTCAAATTTGAGTTCGGGATAGAATTTTGAAACGCGAACCACATCATTGAGTTCAGAACAACGAATTTAGTAGGAAAAGACTTTAAACACAATGACATGCAGGGGTTGACTTTTATGGTCAAAGTTAACATATGACTTTTAGGATTAAAATTCAAACTTTGAGTTTGGAGGCGAATTTGATAAAATGGATGCCACCATGATGATCATGATGTCAACTTTAGTAGGAATCGACTGTAATCATGACGGGGTAGAAAATGTTGATTTTTAGAAGTCAAAATGTCAAATGGATAATTAAATGGATAAGTGAGTAAATAAAAAGGGAAAAAAATATTTTGAAGAGGATTAAATTCCCATGTGATCAACTAATAAGAGAGAAAGGGAGCCTTGTTGGCCAAATTAGCTCATGTGGTCCAAATTGAAAACAAAAAGAGAAGTGGAGATGTGGCCAAATTTGAGCCACTAACCAAAAGTTACTAAATAAAGTAAAAAAGTAAGCGAAAAGCAAATTAAACACACAAACTCCCACCCTCCTAGTTCGACAACTACAAGGGAAGAGAGAGAGAGAGAGAGAGAGAGATTCCAAGAAGAGAAATCAAAGAAGAAGAAGAAGAAGAAGGAAAATAGAAGAAGAAAGAAAAGGAAGAAAAACTAGCAAAAGTAATACCTTAAAACATTTATATATATTCAATTTTCTTATGAAAGACCTAGATTTATGTTTATAAACATGTATTATACTTTTATAGGCCTAAATATGTTGGATCTTGGTTGAAAACAACATTGATCATGGAGAAATTTCATTGAAACAAAAGAAAGAACAAAGGAACCTAAGCTAGGTTAGTCTGAAAATTTCTGAATCTGAATCGAAATAGTAAAGAACATAACTCCTTGTGAAGAATGAATTTTTGAGTGAGGTTTGTCGACGTCGGGATTTTTGCTGTCCTTTTTTTATTCTTGTCTTTTGGTGTTCTCATGTTAGGTGAGATTTGTTTGAAAAAACAAGTTGTGAAAAGGTCCGACATGTATATGTAGACGATTGGACTATAAGAGTCGTCAGTTGGTATTTTTAAATGGTTGCACTAACTCAACCGAGAAAAGGTTTGCACATTAACCTAGTGATGTAACACTGCTTAACAGGTCTGTGAAATCAAGATTCGTTAGGGTCTGGGGGCTTGATTATGCGGAGGGAAGGTGTTAGGCACCTCCCAGACATCCGTGTTACTACGGTGACCGTCACTTTTCAATTAAACTATTATATGAATGTGTGTGTGGGGGTCAATGTGCAGTTATTTGGAAGTAGTGCTATGCCTCGTTTGCACCTATATACAAAGGTATAAAAGTTCAGTTTTAACAAGATATAACAATGATGCTTTGTAAAAGAGGTTTTTTCAAACCCTTATGCTCAATAGTAATTGAGGCCTTTGATACTTCCATTTTATTATATGTTCACCTTAATTGCTTTTATTTTCGTGATGCGAGGCATCTTCGAGAAAATAAGATACATAGGAATGTCGAATTCCTTTTGGGCACGAGAGCCATCTAAGGAAATTCAAACACCATGAATAATTTACAAGCTAGATACAGTCGAAAATGTCCATCGCGGGAACCGAATCTAGATTTAGAAGACTAAATCTGTGATCACATGATTTCTAGGCTCACATAATGATGCAATTTGTATAAAAGCTATAAGTAGTTATATATATAAAAGCTGTAAATACATATATATGAGCGATCAACCACCACGAAGTAAACTTCATGGGGGATTGGAAATATAAATATATAAAAGTTGTAAATATATATATAAAGACGGTTAACCGCCACGAAGTAAACTCCAAACGGGACTAAATGTAAATAAAGCGGTAAATGGCCATGAAGTAAACTCCAGGCCTAATAGAAATGTAAATAAAGCAGTAAATGGCCACGAAGTAAACTCTAGGCCTAACAAAAATGTGAATATATATATATAAACTATAAATGCACTGGACATATATCGATCCAGGCTCGGTTCGTCAACTATATATATATATATATATATATATATATATATATAGTGGTAAATGCGCCAGATATTATATCCAGGCTCAATCAAACAAAGTTTGATGATAATAATATATATAAGTATTTATATATATAAAAACAATAAATGCTCCAGATGTAAATCCAGGCTCAATCAAACAGAGTTTGATGGGAATAATATATATATATATATATATATATATATATATTAAGTATTTATATATATATAAAGGCAATAAACGCTCAGGATATAAATCCGGGCTCATAGAATAGAGTTCGATAATGCTTATATATATATATATATATATATATATATATATAAGCAATAAGCGCCGGATGTGAATCTGTGCTCAATTGAGGCATAACTCAATGATGTTGGTACAAATATATATATATATATATATATATATATATATATATATATATATATAAGTATATATATATAAAAGAAATAAAAAGCCATGGACCGAAGTCCGGGCATACACACATAACACGACTCTCAACGTAAATAACTGTGTGTGCAAAAAGTGGAGAAAGGCTTTAAGAAATGTAAGAAGTCTTATAGTGGGCTGCCAAGAAGGCTTCAAATGGCTTTAATTGAATTAACACTCGGTTTTCACCTGTAAAATATAGCAAAGTATAAGCTCACAAGTGTTTAAAATGAGAAAGCACTTAGTTTATAGTGTGTACAGAGCAAAATGGACAGGGCTTCCTCGCCTTTTTCTCTCCTAAAATGGCCACCCCAAGCCCTCTATTAATAGATGGGGGAGCCAAAGGTGTACCTGCGGTAGCCTCTGGTTTACCTGTCGCTGCCCGGGGTGCCCCGAGTAACGTGGGTCCCGTTGTCTCAAAGTACGTGCACTCAGACAAAGCGTTGTTCGCTCGAACCTTTATAACTTTCAATCCGGGAGTTCGATGGAAGCATGTCATACCATTCTAGAAAGATCTTTCCGAGAGCTATGCCATGACATAGGATTTGCCATTTTTTGATTTTGCGAAAATGGGTCCATGACCAAAATAGAATTTTCAGGTCTCCGTCAGACAGTCCGTTGAGTTGTTTTGCGTAGTTTGCGCTTGGAAGTTAAGATATGGTTCTTATGGGACTTCTTTTGAAGAAGTTTTAGTTGAAATGAGTTGATTTAATTTGAGTTGAGTTTGAGTTGACAAAATGACCATTTTTCCCATTTCGGGGTTATCTCCGATTTTGGCGCAGTTGTACCAGTCTTTTCTTGGGGTTATCTCTAAGATTATCATACTGTTAACTCTGAATGTCCTCAGGGTTATCTCTGAGGTTGGCCTGACCTCCCGGGGTTGACTCCGGGCTTTGAACTTGATTTCCTGGGGTTATCTCCGGGGTTGGAAACTGAATCTCCCAGGGTTATCTTTGGGGTTGGAAACTGGATCTCCCGGGGTTATCTCCGGGGTTGGAATTGATGTTGTGGACCTCCAAGGTTATCTCTGGAGTGTGAAAAAGTCACTTTTATCCTCCTGCATAGTTAGTAACAGGAAAAAGAAATTTCAAGTGTCTACAGATGCCCCTCTTTATTATGTTCATGTAATGCAATGGAATGAACATGATAAAGATTACTAGACACTTGAAATATGACAAGGTAATTTTTGATGATGCAAATCGCAATGTAATGAATGTGATGATGAATGTTTAAAATGTTTTCGCAAATCACAGTTCGCAAATCGCACATCGCAGTTCGTACTTTGCACTTTACTTTTTGCATTTGGCCAATCGCAACTCGCACATCGCATTTCGCATATCACAAATCGCAAATCGTTTTACCTTTACCGGTTGCTGCTGATGCCTATATTGATGTTGACTCCAACAGTTTGGCTTTTTATCGGTGTTGATGATGCTTTTTTGAGGAAGATAAGTTGAGATGTTTTCTACATCTCTGTTGGCGATGAAGTTCTGAAATCACCGGACCTTCCTGATGCATACGCTGGTAGTTAACAACGGTGCCTACCCTGCTGGTAGTTAACTACGCTGACATCGCTAAACTGTTTCAGTTCCTACTCAAACGGTGGTATACAAAGCTTTCATCGCTGAACTGCCTTGATGTTGCGTTGAATTGATGCCAATAGTTTAGAATATCGGATCATCCGACACCTTCGCTGAAGTAATATTCAACGGCTTGCTTCACCAGACTTCGCCTAATGTTATGTTGGATTGATGACAACCAACTGATGTCTACGACGAAATTTTTCTCTAATCTAAACATTTAATGTGCACGCATATTTAAATCTACTGGATATGCATGCTAAACCTTAATGGAGATGTACGCTGATGTAGCGCTTTTGTACATGTGCAGATCATGCATGATGTGATGACCTATATTTATCCTTAGGAGTCTATTGTCCTAGGTTGATGCACATTTTAAAGTGTCTGGAGTAGAAACTTACCTCGCCCTTTTTGAGGTGATTTAAAGTATCTTTTCGATGTTGGGTGCTTGTGCCCCATTTCCTTGATCTTTTGATTCGCAACCCTACTAAACTGATGATCTGAATACCGCTGACATCCCTGGTTTTGCCCCTCCCGGGGTTATCTCCGTTTTGGCGCAGTTGTAGCAGTATTTTCTCAAGGTTATCCCTGAGATTGTCATGTTCTTGACTCAGAATGTCCTCAGGGTTATCTCTGAGGTTGGCTTGACCTCCCGGGGTTGACTCTGGGCTATGAACTTGATTTCCCGGGGTTATCTCCGGGGTTGGAAACTAAATCTCCCGTGGTTATCTTCGGGATTGGAAACTGGATCCCGGGGTTATCTTAGGGGTTGGAACTGATGTTGTGGTCCTCCAAGGTTATCTCTGGAGTGTGAAAAAGATGTTTTTATCCTTCTGCATAGTTAGTAACAGGAAAAAGAAATTTTGAGTGTCTACAAGGTTTCTGGTGTTGGGTAGATCAATAAGTTAGTTAAATTTTGATAGAGGTTTGAGGTTAAAATTATTTGTGACTTATTTTTGGTTAATTTTCTACCAAAGTAGGACATAGCTAAAAAACAAGGGAAACACAATGCCCTAATTTTTTCTAGGGATAATTTCATATGGTTAACTTGTGAAATAAATTTAGTAATTTTGAGGGATGCGACCTGATGGTATAAGGTATGTTGTGTCCAAAGATAAACAAAAGTGGACTTAAGATAAAGGAGTTACGACCAAAATAAAAATTGAAAGTTTAAAATTAAAACGGTAATAACTTTAGTTTTACAACTCAGATTGAGCTAAAATTTTGGGTCAAAGTAAATTTAGATGCAGAAAGATTAATGTCCAAATTTCATAATTTGTGGATATAATTTTGAATTTTAATAAATATTACAATTTCGGAAAGTAACTGACCTAAAATAAATACTAAATATATTTGGAAAAGTCTATAAAAATCAAAGTAAGTCTATAATTTATTTATCTAAGTGGGGCCAGAAGGAAGAAGAATAACAAAATGGTTAAAAAGGTTTAATATAGAAAATAAAGTTCAAAAAAATTAAGAAAAAGTAATTAAAGTAAAATTGATAAATATTTACTATATTTTTGTCATTTGATATACGTTCAAACGGAACATATGAGATATGTGAGTGATGTATGAATGTTAAACGATGGAGGTATTAAAATGGTATGGGAGGATGCTCGGGAACAAGTTTATGTTAAAAGGAATTACAGGAACGTGTTTACAAATAGTTACCGACGATAACTATTAATTTATAACAATTAAATTAATTAAGCAAATTCTTATGGATATTGTAGGATATCATGTGAAGGATTTTAATAACATGAATGAGGGAAGTGCACAAAAATCAGTTAAGTTTTCACACCTATGTGCATTTATGACTTGTTCTTTATTGAACTACATGCAATTATATTCTTTAAAATTCTTGTTATTCATGAACTGTTTATATAATAAGTTATGTCATTTGTTTCGGATAACCTTAGTTGATGAGATTATTTAAATTAATGAGTTTAAACTATTTGTTTTAGTTATACTCAATTGATGTGATTAGTGATGTGGTTCTTTAAATTATTAAATTGTTTAAGCTCTTTAAAGATAAGTTAAGCGCTCCAAGCTCGATCTAAACTCAATCTTTAATAAAGTTGAATAAAAAACTATTATCCAAAAATCTCACATAAACCACACCTATTTCTTCAAAAAATCTAAAATTTGAGATTTTTTTCGCAAAAAAATCCCGGCATTGACAAAGGGGGTATATATTGTTTAAAATAAGCTTCAAATTTTTCTTTTTTTCTTCATCACACATTAACCATATGCTTATAATTTTATGTGATTTCAATGATATTTAGGAGTAAAATTACCCAAAATACTCTTATTTATATCAATAATTACCTGTCGATGGCTAAAATGTTTAATTTAAAAAAAAAATTAAAGGCATTAAAGTTCAATATTTTAAAATATAAACTTTAAGATTTAAATTGTAAAAATTAAAAAAAATATATATTTAAAGTGTATTTAAACCTTATTTATAATTGTTGGGTAAAATCTAATTACGCACAACACGCAAGTATACGTGGTGAACAAGTAATAAAGTGAAAGTAGAGTATTGTTCTCACGAGGAATTGTTTAATAAAAATCACCAAGTACTAACCCGTAACCAACTCAATCTTATTTAAACGAATGAATTTCAAATTATAAAATTAAACTACTATTAAATTCCACTAGGTAAATTAAGATTACGGAGATTTAAGATCACAACTTCACTTATTGCCTCATTTAAGTTAACACACTTCTCATCAATTATTCTCTATCCTGAATTGTTAATCAAAAATACTAAAGTAGATAAAACCACCTCTCGATGCATAATACTCATACTAACTTAAATCCACAGATGATAGAATTAAGCAAGACACCTTAATTAACTAATCCACTATATCTCTATTTGAATTACAATTAAAAAGGATTTAAAGCACAAGTTCTCTATAAGATTACATATGGCGTAAAGGCATATCTCTATCCTAAACACGAATCATGAATTCCATCTATGCAGAAATTACAAACACATGTTATAATGATCAGATCTAAATCTAAACTTCATTTCTCGAGTTCATATAGACTATCATGGTAATTGATGGCCAATCAATTAAACAATTAAGTCGAAATCACACTTTGACAATCCTCACAATAGAACATAATAATTGATAGTGAATCATATTAAAATAAACTACACAATAAGATGCATTGTAATCTCAAACAAAGAATTAGTTTATTGAATTAAAACTAAGAATCCACACTTGAATACACATTAAAATATAAGAATAAGATTAAGGAAAAGAATTGAATCTGTTGTCGGCAAATTTGTCCTCCGTCTCGCTCTTGATCTGGATCTCCAATGACTTCCAAGTGCTTCAATCTTCAAATCTCATAAAAACTAGTGTTTTCTCCTATTATACTATAATCTAATCTAATAGAATCCTCTCTCCCTCTTAATCCTTGTAATTCTCCTCCTTTTATATGTCTTTTTATATGTTTTTAAGTCCTCTTGAAAGTCCTTGAGTCAATCGGATCGAACCAATCCTTCTTAAACTCAAATTCGGACAAAAAACAACTTTTTTGCGCGTACCACCACCCCGACGTGGGTTTTGTGAAGAGAAAGTCCGCCCCGGTGGGGGTCCTTTTTCTACTGCAGTGTCCTCTGATAAAATGGTCATAACTTTTGATCCGGAAGGCGTTACGGAGCCTGTCACCTATCAAATTGAAGCTATCGACGAGCTCTACAACTTTAATTCTTTGAGAATTGAGAAATTCGAGCCGTAACAAGATCGAAATTGAGCTTGAAGTAGATGCTTTGTAAATTGCAAGCATGAGAACTTTTAACTTTGATCTTGGTTGATAAAAAAGCCATAACTCTCGCATTCGAACTCCAATTGGGATGATTCAAGATGTTCTAGAAAGCTAAGAAGAAGCTCTACACTATAATCCAAGTTCCAAGCCAAGAACATGCATCCAACTTGGTGTTAAAAGCTCTGCAATCTCCCCTTATTGTATTTGCTTGCATATTTTTAGTCCAAAAGATGTTTGAATTACTTTTTCTTGCTTCTTCATGCCAATTTTATGTCATAGCCTACAAAATAACATAAAATGTATGAAAAGTAACTAAGAAACATAGGTTTAAGCAACTAGTTCAAGTAATAGATACCGGATAAGTAGGTATAAAACCTACTTATCAAATACCCCAAACTTAAATCGTTGCTTGTCCTCAAGCAAAAACACAAAATAGACAGATTCATCCTCTATCAATGATCCACCCAAACAATGAATCAATATGAATTCGATCAATGGCCTCAAAGGTTACAACAAATGATAACCCGTAGAAAATTTCAAAACAATGCCATGACTAAAATTTCAACAACTTTCATTACATTCACATTTACTCTGGATCCTTTAAGTGCATGTGTGCATCCATATGTTCAAACCAGTCATGATTTAGATTAGATCAACCAATACTCATAAAAGATTTTCAAAAACGACTTTCAAAACTTCTTATCACATCAATCATTGCTAATATAGACATAACACAAATTTTTCTTGAGGATCAACCGGATATATAAACTTTTTAGCACATATGAACCCTTTCCAAGTATTTCAAACATACATATTTTCTTTTCTCTATTTAGTGAGTACGTTTTACGCTCCATCTCACTTTCCACTTTTCATTAAACGAGTGTGTTTTACGCTCCATCTCGCTTTCCACTTTTCATTGAATGAGTGCATTTTACGCTCCATCTCGCACCTGTATTTATGGGGAGTGCATTTTACTCTCCATCTCAACCCACCACAATATTCAATTATTCAACTCGGGAAGGTTCCAATAAATATTTTTCAAAAATACCCCAAGATTTCCCCCAAACTTATGTGAGTGCCTAATTTTCACTTCAAATGATGCTCAAATAAGATTCGTCAAGTTGTAATAATATCTTTCATAAGCATTTAGCCAAACAAATTCAATCCCAACTGGCTAAACAAATTGATATGTGTAAAAAATTTCAAAAAATTTGCAAGTATTGTGAAACCAACTAATGAGTTAAAATATAGACTAGGCATGCTCATCAAATTTCTAAGAGCTAACAACATCAAACCCACTTATCATTGGCCAAAATCAAATTCCATCAAAACATTCCCCAAGTAAATACTAAACATGATAAATACCCTCAAACTTAAAACAGACATTGTCCTCAATTGCTAAGACATGAAAAATTAAAAGAGAGGACTTCCCTGAAAATACAGCATTTTCCTCCTTGTCTGCTAAGTCTGAAGAATAGGCCAGGCACATTGGAATACATCGGGCATCACACTTGAGTTGGACTTGACTATCCTGTGAATATGATAGAAGCAATCTTGTTAGATCCTAAGGCATAAAAATTTATTAAATACTTTGAAACCTAAAAAAACCTAAAAATTAAACTTGGGTTGCCTCCCAATAAGCGCTTGATTTATAGTCCTTCAGCCAGACTTTGTCTGGTCAACGCTATCCAATTCCTCTTCGAAAGTTGAGGAACCCTCCATCCATCAGTAACAAATTGTCCTTTTGGACGATCCCACAGGCGATGGCCAATGCATCAAAGTCACCTAGCATGCTCTGATTTGGTATGATCTCAATCAAGAACGTCCCACAGCTAGGTGTTTTCTCCATTGTGTATGTGATCACTTTGGGGCATGGAAGCTTGTCACACACAATGGGCTCTTCATCTACTTCTCTTTCTCGTCCCACCACAGATTCAAAATTGTACTCGCTCTTATGTCATCAAGAACTTCGCCGATGACATGACTACCAAGTGGGCATGATTTTGAAAATCTGACTGACTCTTTGATCTTTGGTGGAGACCCATTTAGATCTTCGTCGACCTCTATTTCATTATCCCCAATTGTCTCCACACTTACGATATCTTGTGGCTCCCCCAGTCACAGATTTGGTTCAAGTTCTCCGTCAATTTCGTCATCCATGTCATAAAGACAAGTGTTTGGAGGAAGGTTGTTTACGGCTTTAGTCATTTGCTCTATCTGATCCACAAGATTTTGAATTGACCTTGCTTGATTACTCATCTTCTCCTCATCTGCTATGAACTTAGACAATAACTCCCCCAGCCATGAATTTTCTGTTTCAGTCTCGGAAGCCATGTATTGAGGACCTTTGGTTGAGGTAGTGACGAGTTGTTCCATCCGATTATTAAAATTTTGGGTTGACAGCTCTTGGCTAATCCTCATCTCCTCTAAGTCTGCTATGCCCTTCAATATTACATCCATCGGATTTGGCTTTTCTTCTTGTGGCAATGGAGGTGGACATGAAAATTTCGGTGTGTATGATAGATTTGGAGCGTAATATTGGTCATCATAATTGTAGCTCCATAAAAAATCCGGGTGATACCCCCAATCTTGGTGATAGTTAGGATCAACATAGTTGTTGAGGTAATCACCACTATATTGTACCGGTTCAAAACTGACGGTGCATTGATGACTATGATGGTTACCAGCACAATAGTCACACGTAACTGCCATCCTTCGACTCCTTTGGGATACAATAACATCCAACGTCCGAGAAAATTCTTTAATCTGTGCTGATATTGCGGACAATGCATTAAATCCATCAATCCATGTTTCCCTTGGTTGAGTCATGTTTGCCATCCTTCGACTTCGTTGGGCTGCGATAACCTCCAACGTCTTCGAATTTGCCTCAATTTGTATTGACTCTACAGAAAAATGTATTAAGCCCATCAATCCATATTTCCCTTGGTTGAGTCATGTTCGTGTATGGCCATTGATACAAAAAGTCATCCATGATACCTGAAAAGAGAGAAATATAGGAAGAGAATTAAAAATAAAAATAAAAATGTTTAAATTTAGACTAATTTGATTGAAATTAATATTAGCAAAGATATATTAAATTAATTCCTCGACAACGGTGCCAAAAACTTGTTGGATAAAATCTAATTACGCACAACACGCAAGTATACGTGGTCAACAAGTAATAAAGTGAAAGTAGAGTATCGTTCCCATGAGGAATTGTTTAATAAAAATCACCAAGTACTAACCCGTAACCAACTCAATCTTATTTAAACGAATGAATTTTAAATTATATAATTAAACTACTATTAAATTCCACTAGGTAAATTAAGATTAAGGAGATTTAAGATCACAACTTCACTTATTGCATCATTTAAGTTAACACACTTC